>CM031617.1:21470644-21473144 GCA_018398815.1 Conus ventricosus | reverse complement strand
AGTGCGCTGTCTCTCGCACCTGCTCATTGTCGCTGTTAAGGCCGGACAGTGCGAAGGACAGGTGCTTGGTGCCATAGAGGGCTGAGGGGTGGAGGATGCCGAGGCCATCCTGAGATCTGGAGTGAACGTGAAGGATCTGGTGGAAGATCAGCTAACCACGGACATGTTACACAACACACACACACACACACACACACACACACACACCACACACACACGCACACACACACACACACACACACACACACACACACGCACGCACGCACGCACGCACGCACGCACGCACACACACACACACACGCGCACACACACACACACACACACACACACACACACACACACACACACACACACACACACACACACAATCGCGCGCTGTGGGCGCGAGCGGAGGATCCCCCCACCCCTAGCCCCTTCATTTCATTCGTGTATGGCTCATAATGTGTTCTCCGGGAGATGGAGTTGGGAGAATGGAAGAAACTTCCCCCCTACACACACACACCCCCCCCCCCCCCCCCCCCCCCCCCCCCCCCATCAAAACAGTGATTATTTCTTTCTGTTGGCATGCCTTCACTTCCCCGCACTACGCACTTCTGCAGCTGTCGTTATTGTTTCTGTTTTCGACCATTTCGGAACACCTCATTAACGATCAGGAGGTCTGTTTCGTTGTTTTGTTTTGAAATTCTTACGTGAGGTGGAATCGGGAACTCCCTTGCACATCAGGCGTGGGATTCTGTTAACGCTGAATTGCATATTCACATCAGGCGTGGGATTCTATTGACGCTGAATTGCATATTCACATCAGGCGTGGGATTCTATTGACGCTGAATTGCATATTCACTCAGCGTGGGATTCTGTTAACGCTGAATTGCATATTCACATCAGCCATGGGATTATATTAACGCTGATTGCTATTCACATCAGGCGTGGGATCTATTGACGCTGAATTGCATATTCACATCAGGCGGGGATTCTATTGATGCTGATTGCTATTCACATCAGGCGTGGGATTCTGTTAACGCTGAATTGCATATTCACATCAGGCGTGGGATCTATTGACGCTGATTGCATATTCACATCAGGCGTGGGATTCTGTTAACGCTGAATTGCATATTCACATCAGGCATGGGTTATATTAACGCTGAATTGCATATTCACATCAGGCGTGGGATTCTATTGACGCTGAATTGCATATTCACATCAGGCGTGGGATTCTATTGATGCTTGAATTGCATATTCACTTCAGGCGTGGGATTCTGTTAACGCTGAATTGCATATTCACATCAGGCGTGGGATTCTTTGACGCTGAATTGCATATTCACATCAGGCGTGGGATTCTATTGACGCTGAATTGCATATTACATCAGGCGTGGGATTCGGGTAAACGCTGAATTGCATATTCACATCAGGCGTGGGTTTCTATTGACGCTGAATTGCATATTCACATCAGGCGTGGGTTTTCTATTGACGCTGAATTGCATATTCACATCAGGCGTGGGTTTCTTTGATGCTGAATTGCATTTCACATCAGGCGTGAGATTCTATTGATGCTGAATTGCATATTCACATCAGGCGTGGGTTTTCTATTAACGCTGAATTGGCATATTCCATCAGGCGTGGGATTCTATTTAACGCTGCTTTTGCATATTCACATCAGGCGTGGGATTTTTTGATGCTGAATTGCATATTCACATCAGTTGGGGATTCTATTGATGCTAAATTGCATATTACATAGGGTGGGATTCTATTGATGCTGAATTGCATTTTTCACTTTCAGGCGTGGGTTTCTATTAACGCTAAATTTGCTATTCACATCGGCGTGGGATTCTATTAACGCTGAATTGCATATTCACATCAGGCGTGGGATTCATTTGATGCGGGAATTGCATTTTTCACATCAGGCGTGGGATTCTATTAACGCTGAATTGCAGATTCACATCAGGCGTGGGATTCTATTGACGCTGACTTGCCTATTTCATCAGGCGTGGGATTCTATTGATGCTGGTTTGGGCTTTATTCCCGTGGAAGGCTTTGGATGCAGCCTCAAGTATATGCATGCTGTTGTGATATCCTCTGATGCTCGGGCCCTCAAAGTCCCTTCCCACAGTGATTATTATTCTGAGGCCATCCTCCTGGTTGTGTTGAAGTGATGGGTTCTAGGTTGAGTCTTCTACAGTGAGTGAATGTCAGAAACAAATTTATTGATTCAAATCATATTTGGTATTTGTGCTTCCACACCTATATTTTGTGTCCTGCTATAGGATTTCAGTGAGTATGTACTCGGTGATATATCCGTTTGCGCTCTCTCTCTCTCTCTCTCTCTCTCTCTCTTCTCTCTCTCTATTTCGCTTTCCATATTGTCTCATTAATACACTCATGCACACAACCCATACAGACAGTCTGTGACACAGTCGTATGTAATAATCGTGAGAGGTTCATATTTGCTGGCGTGTTTGTTCACTTACTCTCGTCTGACATGGTCGTCTGTTCCGTTTATAAG
>CM031617.1:21435644-21463144 GCA_018398815.1 Conus ventricosus | reverse complement strand
ATTTCTTTTCTCTTTCTTTCTTTCTGCGTACGCAGGCTGATGCTCCTGCGGACACTGCCTGCATAGACAGGCAGTGGAGTTTTGTGTGTATGACCCTTTTTTAATCGCCAATAAGGCAGCCATACTCCATCTTCGGGGAAGGTGCATGCTATGTGTAACATGTCATCCATACCAACGGCCAAACTGGCCTTCTCTTCCGAAAGTTGGTGATGGGATTTTACGTGTGTGCAAGATGATGTGCGTACGTTCACACACGGAACCTCGGTTTATAGTCTCATTCGAAGGACTGTACGGGGAATGGAGTCAGAACCAATGTTAACTCCGAGGGAAAAATTCCCCTGTACCGAAATTCGAACCCGCAACCCCAGGATGACGAGTCCGGCGCTCTACCAACTGAGCTATTCCGGCCCCCCTGGCCTCTATTAAATCTAAGACAACCTTTTTCCCCATGGAATGAGAGTGGTACATGTGCACAAGACTGTGGAGGCACACCCTTTATCATTACATCATCACGCCCTGTTCCTAACTCCCTACACCCTCTGCCTTGAAATGCACACTGGTTAAAAAATGAGGGATGTTTTATGGCAAGGGAGATAACAATCAGACAGTGCGACCATGTGGCAAACTACGTGTGGTAAACTCTTCAGCGGAGAGTACCACTCTGCATGAAACATCCAACGAGCCTGTCAACAAGATGTGACTGTGTCAGTTGAGTAGTACCGTACAGTGAGTTTCAACTAACGACCAGCCAGATTCTTGTTTCTACACGTCACTTTACTTTGACGAGATTTCAGACTGTGTCACTTCAGTGGTACGGTATAATGATTTTCAACTAACGACCAGCCAGATTCTTCTTCCCACCGGCCACTTTCCAACAATAGGTGCAAACATGTCCAGTACTGCTCTTGGCCTAGACACGGCTGAATTACAGTTTGCTGAGCACACAATGCAGAACCTTTTTAAACCTAGACATCTTGTGGGAAACCAGGCAGATTGCACTTCAACCCACCCAGACGAGGTATGATGTATCGTATACCTAATACAAACTCTGTGTAGACATCCGAGTAAACTCCAGGACAGCTCACATCAACTTAATTGTGCTCACAAAGGGCTTGTGTCAGTCAGGCGGCACACGTAAGTTTGATGATCTAAATTTGCCCCCAAACATGCAGAGGCCTAAAATAGATCGGGGTCCATCAGCTGGGACGAACTATCCAGACCGTGATCTTCAGATATCTTAGAAGGTCATGACAGAGAATTAGAACACAGCTTACCAACTCTACCAAATCAAAAAATCTAAATACAGAAAAAAGGACATAGATTCGTTCGGACTCTCGGTCGTTTATTTGTCAGCTATATAGAACTCTCCTCATTCATAAATGAGCTGGTGTAATTCCAAGAATCGTTAAGGTTGTATTGTAGCTGATTCGTGTTGACTGCAAATGCATTTTACCCACTGAAAAGCATTGTTCAGCATGTATTCTTTTTTCCTTGATGCGTTCAATAACGTTATCATGCTCGTCTTTTTTATATTTCTGCTCTGGTGTCTTCTCTTTGTGGGCTTTCTTTTCGTCTGTCGTCATTTGATATTGTATCAAACTCACTGGTTATGTGATTTTAAGGAAGCGTAACTGGCTTTCATCCCCACCCCCTCCATCAGAATCTGGCTCCATTTGTTTTCTTTTTTAACCTTTCTAAATCGGCCTTCTTCTTCTTCTTCTTCTTCTTCTTCTTCTTCTTCTTCTTCTTCTTCTTCTTCTTCTTCTTCTCTCCGCCCCTCTCTCTCTCTTTTTCTCTCTCTCTCTCTCTCTCTCTCTCTCTCTCTCTCTCTCTCTCTCTCTCTCTCTCTCTCTCTCTCTCTCTCTCTCTCTCTCTCTCTCTCTCTCACACACACACACACACACACACACCAAAAATTCCTTCGAGTTTCCAAAACTTATGAGCATTCAGCCCCACTCATCCCGTATTTATGAGGTCTGCTTCTGGTTCTTTCTTCAAGCAGTCCATGAAAAGCATGCAGTTCTGAACTTGTTGGGAGACATGCATAATGTTTGAGTCATTCGTCCGGGGCAGCTGAACTAACACTTTCCAGACGCATTGTACCTAAGAACGCGATCTGCTGTAAACAACCGTCCATTGCCTCTACTCATCCATTACTCCATTTCTACCTTTCTCGGTGTGTGCTTGTAGTGAGACATACATCTTATCGTCGTGATTTGTCTTGTTTAATGATTTACACGATGTCCATTACCCTCTAGGTTTTGCTCTCTCTCTCTCTCTCTCTCTCTCCTCTCTCTCCTCTCTCTCTCTCTCTCTCTCTCTCTCTCTCTCTGTGTGTGTGTGTGTGTGTGTGTGTGTGTGTGTGTGTGTGTGGGTGTGTGTGTGTGTGTGTGTGTGTGTGTGGTGCAGTATAAAAAGGACACACAGATGTGAACTTTGGGGGAGACAAATAGGATGTGTGAGTCTTTCGTCTGGAAGCAGCTAAACTCACACATTTCCAGACACATTGCACATAAGAACACGACCTGTTGTAACAACAGTCCATTGACTCTCCTAATCCGTGACCCCACACCTTCCTCTCTTGGTCTGTGCTCAATACATCTCCTCGTGGTCATTTCTCTTGCTCGATGGTATGCTCAGTGGCCATATCTAGGTGTCAACTTCATTCAGCCTGAAGCGACACAGAAATGGTATAATTCAGCACAATCTTCATTTCTAAGATACCAATTATTTCCACTGTTGATCGTTCTGTCTTCTCTCTCCTGTAAAAGCTGGGTGCGTCTGCAGGCTTGTAAGGAATGCCAGGTGTATATGATGCTTGGCTGCAGTAGAGAACAGAAAAAGGCGGGGTCTAGCTCAACCGCTCTCAACCAGTTTCGAGCGGTTGACCCTAGACCCCGCCTTTTACTGTTCTCTCCTAGTAAACCCTACAAACAAACATACTGTGTAGGGTTATCCGTTTTCTAATTACAGGGTTCGCGGATTGTGGCAGGGCGTATCAGGCGGTACAGCGGTCCATGGGGCTCCTGTAATACCTGTAATTAGCTGACTGTAACCGCCATAAGGCGGGCTGGCGGCGCACACCTGGCCAGGTTAACTTGCAACATTATGGTGCAATCAGAAAAGAACATTCTCGAACGCGAAGCTGCTACACGGCTAGTTGTGAGCCGCACAGTTTAGTCATGGCTTCCAATGGAGACGGACGTGCTTCGTTCACAGAGGAACAACTTCTTGTTATGGATGATCATATGCAATACCACAGGCTTATGGTGGAGTATATAAACAAAAGAAAATCAGGTGGGCGCTGTTTTTTACCTTGTAAGCCAAAGAGCAGTATTGCTTTTTTGGAAGGTGGGGAGAAAGAAAAACAAGAACCAACCATTCAAGAACTACACAGCTACCTTGTAAGCTTGTTGGTTCAAGAAAGAGATTTAGAAAGAGATTTGGGCAATATTACTGAAAGAGATGTTGATGGCTTTGATAAGCTTTTGACTGTTGGCAAAATGATTCCATTTCTACAAAATAGTGCTCTTTTACTAAAACTTGGCGAAAGAAAAACCATCCATCATGCTCTGATTATGGGTCACTGCCTTGAAAAGGCGCAAACAAGGGGTGTGGTATAAACTTTTTTTGTGTGAGAAGGAAAGTATAATGAAACTCTTTGTTGTGGGAGGCAACCTGGGGTAAAATTAGCCTTGCTGACTGCTACTATAAATAGCCGTTCATGCAGTGAACGCCTTATTTTAGTAGCAAGAGGACTGCAGTAAAATCCGCCTTGCTATAAATAGCCGTTCATGCTGTGAACGCCTTATTTTAGTAGCAAGAGGACTGCAGTAAAATCCACCTTGCTATAAATAGCCGTTCATGCTGTGAACGCCTTATTTTAGTAGCAAGAGGACTGCAGTAAAATCCGCCTTGCTATAAATAGCCGTTCATGCCGTGAACGCCTTATTTTAGTAGCAAGAGGGCTGCGGTAAAATTAGCCTTGCTGACTGCTACATAAATAGCCGTTCATGCCGTGAACGTCCTATTTTAGTAGCAAGAGGGCTGCGGTACTGCCTGTACTTGCTATGTGCGGACACTAAGGAGGTAACTCCTGCACACCCCCACCCTACCCACCCCCACCCCACCCGCCCACCCCCACCCCACGCATGCACACATTCAAGTCACTTTTAAGTTCTTAACTCAATTTTCCCCAAGTCACCTCTAAGTTCTTACTCAAGTCGTCCTCAAGTTCTTACTTAAGTCACTTCTAAGTTCTTACTCTCCAAGTCACTGTATCTCAAGTTTCTTACTCAAGTTATCCTCAAGTCACTTCTAAGTTCTTACTCAAGTCATCCCAAGATCATAACTAAGTCATCCCTAAGTACAACCAAGTTCTTATTTAAGTCAACTTATAATTATTTATTAAGTTCTTAAAGTATTATTCCATTTTAAATGGATCAAAATGATCTTTTGTTGTTGGCGGTTTTGGCATGCTTTTTTGTTCGGCTTCTGTACTTAGTGGTTGAGATTTTTTGACTGCTTCGGTTTTTGCTGACGTTGTTTATATATTCTATAACGTAATAACCACCCCCAGCAGCAATGCCGCCAAAAATGACAATTGCTTTAAGTACAATATTCCATGAAGACTTTGGCGGCTAGGTCTTGAATCATCTTGTTCTGGTGTTTTTATAGCTGGTGTTGAAACAACTGGCTGCGGCTCTAGCACTTTTTCATTATGTGTTATATTATGTAATTTTAATTTTGTTTTTTTGTTCCAGTCTGCTAATCTTTTTCCTGCCGCAACGCGCCCAGGATGAGGAGGCTTTTTACTGGTCACTTTCTCCACCTGATTCAATGTTTTCTGATTCTGCTGATTTTCTGGCTCGGTCATTTTTAAGGGAAACAAAATCTATATGATTAAAAGTAATTAATCCCACGATTAGCGGCGACAATAATGTTCCAAATCTGTAATATAGATCACATCCTAGAGACTCTAATGACTTTGTTAAAACTGGATCCTGCGTTAAATCATACATAAAGTCTTGTTCAGAATCAATAGGCGCAAATTTACTTACTAGTTTAGTGTACAAACTAAGAACCGTTTGCCCGACACTTTTTACCATTCTTGATCCTAGTTGCGCTTCATACCTGTTATGATACTTTACAATGTCTTGCGGCGACATCTGTTGAATCTGTTCTATGCTGAATTCATTTCCGAGGAACTGTTTTGCTTTCCCACATGCTGCCAAAGAATACAACCTTTCCTTTTTGGGCATAATAGCTTGGTCATCAACTTGATCATTTGTAATCATAAGTTCAGGAAGGTTTAGGCTGCCCTGTAGCTGTAGTAGATCATCGCCGTTCATGTTTTTTATTAATTATAATTATTTTATTTTTTAAAAATGAGCGCCGAAAAAACTGTTACCAACCTTGTATACCATTCTGCTGTTATTGGAGGCCTAGGTGTAGGATACACAATGCTTGGTAAAAGCCTGTTAAAAATGAAACCGGCAGATCTTGGCAAACTAGACTTTGAGGATTCAGCAAAGCTAATTGCTGTTATTACAGCTTCATTTGCTACGAAAGATTTTCTAGTTAAGCAAGGAATAATTCCTGACAGTATCAATATGTAAAAATAAAAAATACATTTATAAAAATGGCTTCACTCGTAATGATGATAGGCGGTGCAGTAGTGAATGCGCTTGCTTTTAGCGGAAGTAATTACGCATTTAGTAAACTGCGGGATGACGGCGAGAGAAAAAGACATAACAAAGCTATGGAGCAACTAGCAGCCACACAAGATAACTATAAAAGCAGAGAATTGAGCAGTTAGATTTTATTAATACAAACTGAAAAAACAGGGACATGCGGCTTACACATTTAAAGACGTTGATCAAGCAATAAAAGAATATTATCTTGTAACAGGCAAACCAATCGAGACATTGCCCCCACCAAAATTCAGTGCCTTTTATCAACCATCAGAAAAACAAAAGATGCAAGAAATCGTGTTTGTTATCTTTGGCATGACCGTCGTGTATTTTGTTGCACATAATATTGGCTGAATAAAAATGAACAAAATCTATTATTCGCCAAAAGGATATTGGAAGGGAATCACGCAATAAAAAAGCTAAGCCAAGCAGCGGGGGTCAGTGAACAAACAGCAAAGGAATGGTTATCTAAACAAGCGATTTGGCAAATTTATTTACCTGCACCTAGACGAATACAGAGACCACACTTTGTGAATACAATACCGAACGACACCCATCAAATGGATCTTCTATATTTACCCCATGATACGATTAGACGAAAAAGATTTAAGTACGCACTCACAGTCATTGACATAGCTTCAAGATACAAAGATGCAGAACCATTAACACAAAAGAGTGCTTCTGCTGTTGCTGTCGCCATACAACTGATATACCAACGAGGCCCGCTAACGTATCCTTGCATGATTCAAGTCGATGATGGAAAAGAATTTAAAGGCCAAGTGAATCAATTATTGTTAAAACATAGAGTTACCATTAAAAGAGGCAGTCCAGGAGTTCACAGATCACAGGCTTTAGTTGAAAACTTTAACAAACAGTTATCTGAAAGACTTTTTTCCTACCAGTATCACAGAGAGCTGATTGACAATTCTCGCAACACAGAATGGGTTAGAAGACTGCCCTCAGTTTTGCGCGCAATGAATAATGAAGAATTTAAATTAACAGGGCTAAAACCAGCACAAGCAATCAAAAAACAAACAATAAATGTTGCTGAAGACTCCAGTACAACCAGCAAACTATTACCGTTTGGTTTAAAAGTAAGGTACCTTTATTTCCCGGGGGAAGCAGAAGGGGACACTCGCATCAGAGCAACCGATCCAGTTTGGAGTGTTGATCCATATGAAATAAAAAGAATTGTAAAAATGAATCCGCCCGTGTATTATTTACGAGAAACTGACACAACAAAACAACCGGCTCCTCAAAGATCTTTTGTGAAGGAAGAACTGCAGATAATCCCACCAGATACAGTTCCAGTTGCTTAATTAATTTTTAATTTACATAAAATGGAAGCTCAGAAGGAAGCGCAGAACGAAACAAGAATGATAAATGAAGAGAACTTAGAATTGATACGGGAATCATATGATACGTGTTCTATTATTAAGGACACATTTACGAGGATTTATCGGCACATGGCAATGCATCCAGATCACCTACAACCCAAATTCCCAAATTTTGATCATCAGATATGGGGAAAAAAATATCTTGAAATAATTTTAAAAATTCGAGCGCATCAACCAAACATGAAAAATAATTTGATTGAATTGGTTAATGATATGAATGGGCTTATAACAAAACTTGAGGAAAAATATGACGAAGGTATGTAATTATACTGTTCTCCAGTGCCCAATTGCATATGAAAACTCTGGATCAACAAATACTCGCTTTGTGTTTGTTCTATCTAATGACTTCTTTGTTACAACAGTTGTGTTGATCTCATGTAGATTAGATCGTAGTTTTACGTTGTCATGATGAAAAGTATGTTTATTGAACAATGCTTCTTTGTAGTTGTCATGCGATATGTTTGACTGCACAACACTGCGAGATATTCCCTTTGCTTTTTTGATGGTTTTCTCTGGCTCAAAAGACTGTACATTTTTTACCTTAAACCAATAAACTCCTTAATCACCCCTCCAGATAATTCATCCTTCATCTTTCCTAAAACCTTCTTATTAACGGATGAATGCAAAGGCGAATCTTTAGGATAATCAGATGTGTCGTACCATCCCGCATGTCCTTTAGCTACTTCCATTTCCATGTCTTTATAGATGTCTTCAGTAGGGATATCTATAACAAAACTATCTGTATCTGTGTAAAGTACTCTGGACTCTGGATACGAGGGTTTAAAGTAGTCATAAAAAAATTCTAACATCAAAAGCTTTGATAATTCTAAAACAGTAAACCCAATAAATACAGGTTTGTCCAATTTGACTTTCTTTTTTTTCATCATTATACCAAAAAGCTGATCATGAAATCTTCTAAAGTCCTGATAATTAGGTTTAGAAGTCAGCTTAATTGCTTCGTTCTCTTTGGTGACCAATCTGACATCTTTACGCTTGTGCGGATTCTCCATAGTCTTTCTGAAACAGCTGTTGTTCATCAGCTTGAAAAAGTCTTTTTCTGAAGCATCTGCGGATTTAGTTCTAAGATCAGTGTTCTTCATGATGTATGGTTTCATGAACTGTTCTTGATCAAAAGCAATTACACGATGAACTGCTCTCAACTTTAAACCATGCCTTAAATAAAATTGTAGAAGTCTGTAATGACAGACATATTTTTTTTGTCTCGAAGATTAGGCACAAGTTTAGGCGGCTCTGTTTTTGCCATCTTTAGACTTTCTGCTGCTAATGGATAGTCATTATGTAGGTCATGGAGTTCCTGAGGATATTCTAAGTGAACTTCTAGAATGAAACCACGCTGTTGATCTGGCGTTAAACTGCTCAACCACTTTAATGCTCCTTGAATATTATTCGTACCGCCGTCTGTGTGCATTTTAAAGTTGCGTAATGGAAGTGATTGCGCCATAGCCCAACCATACAGATTGTTTGCATCTAAATACATGAGATAGTTAGACCTTTTACGTGGATCATAATCGTCCAAGTATTTGTTGTTTGCTTTACAGTAATGATGCGACGCCATACTAATTCCTCCACGCAATCCGTTTTCAATCATCTGAATTATTGGCAGGTTAGACAATAAATCAATCTGTACTCCAGTAAACTTTAAGAAAGCGTCCCAACTCATCCCGGGCGCAGAAATGTAATGCGCAGGATCCAGGCTATAATGTTTCATACAGGTCTTCCTATAGTTTTCGAAGACGTCCGCCAACAAACATACATCGGCCATCAAGTATGCATCATGATAGTCTCCCATCGTTTTACACTCTAACTTCTGCCACGCATCTTGAGCATGCTGGTAATCAGAATCACTAATGCCCTTTCCTCTGAGACTAGAAAAGAACACGTCTTTAGGCAGAAGTGTATCTTCATCAAACCTTTCCCAACTGTTCATGTACTCATAAGGGTAAACGCCCTTTCTAACAAGAGTTGGGTCAAAATATTTTTCCGTTATTGGGCTGGACTTTAAGGACATGGCCAGTGACTCTAATGAACCCATCATGTGCTGCATAGAGTCATAAAAAGACATGTTATTTAAAGTGAAACACATGTACTTTTCTGATGACTGTGCAATGCATGTTATCCTGAAGGCGTCGTCTACTGCTTGCATTATAAGATGAGAGTCGTAACCTCGCAAGTTATGAAAGAAGATGGGCAGCCTCCACTTCGCTGGTTCAAACTTTAGTTGAAGATTGCAGTTGTTGTGCGATGCTCCTCTGAACTTTCCACTAATGTGATCATGGTCTCTTACTGTTGGATTGGCTTCGTCTGATGAGAGGCCTAAACCACAAATCCAACATGTGTGGCTGAGTCATACTGTTGTTGATCTTCAGGAGTCTATAATGTCTGAGAGATTCAGTTTATTAGAACAGGCGTTACGCACTTGCTGCATGCGTTTTAAGAAGTATTTTGCAGCATTAGGCCCTCTATATAATTCTGGTTCTGAATGGGCGCCATCTGACCTGACAATGATAAAAGCAAATGAGCAAATCTGATGATTACTCATTAAGACTGTTTTTCGAAGTTTTTGTGGTGCTGGCCCTTCATAAGGAACAATGAGTGATTCGAAGTCTGCGTAAACAACATATGGACTCGTTTGCAGTTTTTTCCAGTTATTAAAACTAAGTTTACTGCCTTCTCTCGGAGTAATTAGTTCTGTATTACAGTCAACTGGGCTGATACAATGTTTCTTATGTTCACTCGCGGCTTGAACGGTTGGAATTCTTGTTAAACATTTTCTACAGAATTCTTGTTTATTTTTATGCTTTGAAGTATGCTGCATTAGTCTACTCATTGTGCGTATCAATGTGTAATGGGGTAGCCCTGCTGGTGAAAACATCAGTAGTAAGTCCACATGATTTTTGTCTGGTTCGCCAATCGATGGACTGTTTTTGGACACTCTGATGGGTTGCAGATTTATTTCCTCATCCCATGTGTAGATATTAACAGTTATTGGGTTGTTTTGTTCTTCAAACTGATCAATTTGGTCTACACTAACGGGAAAGGATATTCCATCGAAGTTGAGATCTTTGATGTAACTCCAATAGTTAGTTACTCTCTCTGCGTTTTTGCGGACGGGATGCCGCCTTGCAAGAACACACCACATAAAACATTTGTTGTCTGTATTCTTTATGTTTAGAACTGCTCTTTTCGCTACCAATGCTGGGGGCAGCGGAATGTAAGCCTTGCCTACAATCGGTGCATACTTACACTGTTTTAATCTGATCTCTAAGACTTCGCCCTCTGCCAACCAGAGCCTCTCATTTGGCTTCTTCAGCGGCCGCATCAAACTGTGCAAGCAGTTGGTCTGCCCAACCAGGCGTTAAGTCATTATGAGAAAGAATACCTGTGTTGAGTCGAGACCCAGACTTCTAGATTTTCTTCATTTATTGTTATATATCGATTAAAACAGCTAACATTACTTTAACTGGTGGGTCTATTGTTAGTTTACCTGGAACTTGAGAAATAGCATGAGCAACACTTGCCTGAACGTTTGTTGGATCAATGACTTCTAGATTAATATCATTTAAGCTTTTGACAAACGCTCTCCCTAAGCATCCTTCAAACAATGCGTCCGGTCCTTCATATATCTTAGCCATGATGTGTTTCTTTTCTAACTCTATTTATTTAAATTTAAAAAAAAATACTTAATCAGAATCAACATCAACGGTCTTTTGTGTTTGGACTCATAAACGAAAGTATAAACGCCCTTTGATGTTGTTAATGTGAGCTGTTTAGAACAGGATTTAATGTCACGTTTACTTTTTTAAAACATTCCTTTTTTATCTGCTCGGTGTCTGGCTGTTGAAAAACTTGCCCTTGCCTTTTTTGAAGATCAAACTTTTGTCTTTTTATAGTCATCAAAATCGGCCTGTAAACGACTAAATTCTTCATCCGTGATGTTTGAGTCAACTAGCGCTTTATTTATTGTCAGTTTGAACGAACTAAGTTTAGCTGTTATTAGTTGAACCATAGCTGTGTGCTTTTGAGTTTAGTTTTTAATTTTTTGCCAGCAGCACTTACAGCATATGAACACAGGCCAAGAGTTAAAGACAAACCGCCATAGAGTAAAGCTAACGGCGCACCTGCGCCGTTGCTAAGAGGCCTACACTCGTTCCTGCTGATAGAGCACTAAAAGTCGATGCTCCAGTATTAACATATGTAACAGCATTAAAGGCAGCAGAATACCTTCGTTTGGTTTTGCTGTATTTTGAAAGGTCTTGCTCTAGTTTTTGTTGCATTTGCGTAATGTTTGTTAATCTGAAGGTTTTTATGTTAGGGGTTTCTACTATCCCTTCGTTTGGCGACTCTGGCGTTGTAGGCACATTTGGATAAACCTGAACAGACATGCTTTTTTAAAATAAAAATAATTTAGTATTGTATATCTTTTAATCTGTTATCTTGAATATTCAGCTGCGCATCATGTATTAAAAACAAATGTACATTAACTGGTTTATCGCCATCTTTTTCTTTATCAATTTGAATGTTTATTCCGTCTTTAACAGTTCTCCCACTTCCATGCAACTGATTATCCTCTGTTGACCTTAGGTCAATCCATAAACCGTATTTTGTTGTTAAATAACCATCGAGCCTAACACTGTGAAGGTGTAGATCTTTAGACACAAGGTCTACTGTCGGACTTCTACACCTCCCACCCCCAAACAATTTTCTTATTTCGCCAAAATGATGATAAGGTCTAAGCCCGCTAGCGTAGATTTGGTTAGGACTACCCTCAATCGAACATTGTACTTTCGTTATTTTAGGGTTAATAAACTTTTCACTTTGTCTTCGAATGGTTCTTCATCTTCACACAGCAATAAAATACCTTTAATCGATCTTGCTGCGGTATTAAAACTAAAATTCCATATAGTGTCTGCCCTGCTTCTGGGATATGTTGTATAATGAATCACTCTTTCGTAATATATTGCTAATTTTGACTGATATTGTTGCTCAATCAGCCTTGCTAAATTAGGGTTGCTAACAACGTCAAACTCTAACAAGATGTCAGAAATGCTGTACTTTGCTCCGGTGTCTAATGATATGATAAACGCAGCTGTATTCATTAAAAGTTAGTTCATATGACAATCTGTCTTTTAATGCTCCTTGAAAGTATGGCGCATGCGCTTTTAACAACTCAAAATCTAAGGGAATGGAAAAGCGATTTCCATACGCAAAATTTACAGCTACATACTTGTTACCTTCTTTAACATTTCCAGCAAGTATTCTGTGTTTTAGTGCTTCATTATTTTCTATTCCTTGAAACGCAAGATCATTATTATATTGGGTATTTATATAGCGCCTATCCTCGGTCACAGACCAAGCTCTAAGCGCTTTACAATAACACACTACCTCACTCACTCAACGGGCTGCCTACCCAGGTAGAGCCGGCCGAAGAGCAGCCTACTGGCGCTCATTCAGTCGTTCCCGTACCATCAAATATCAGTCACTCATTTTCATTTATCTCATTTATTCCTCCAGTTTCTCAGTCACTCATTTTCATTTATCTCATTTATTCCTCCAGTTTCTCACATAGGATGCAAGCGATGTTTATACGTGTCCTCCACTTCCACCGGTACACGATGGCACACGACAACAGTAAGTGACGATTTTTGTGGCTTGGTAAGAAATACCAGGCGGCTATCTTCAATCTACATCAATTTTGCCAGGGCAGCGGGGAACCCCCCTACTCTTTTCGATTTTCAACTGCCGTGGGTTCTTTAACGTGTGCAGGGGCCAGGAAGGCACACGGGTCCGACTCGCTTATAGTCCCCATCCGAAGGACTTGACGTTCAGTTCGATTTGTCATTCAAACTGGGAAAGAAAGGGCGAGAAAGGCAGGGCTCGAACCCATGCACTTCTCACGCGTTGGATTGGCAGGCGAACGTCTTAACCACTCTGCCACCTTTCTTCCATCCCTTTCATTCCTGGTTAGCCATAGATCAGAATAGGTTAAAAATATGTCTGCATTGTGTAAAGAAAATATTTCTTGCCCCTCAAGTTTTATAGAAATTTTCTTAACGATTGCCCGTCCCAGATTCTGGACAACTGTCCTGTTTGCGTCTGTTGCTGATGTGAGTTCTATTCTGAAAGTAAGTTGCGCAGAGCCTGGCACAATCACTTCATCCGCTCCTAGGTCTGGAAATTTGACAGTAAGAATTTGATCTGCATCAATAGTAGATGGATTATTTGGAACAGTAATATTCCGTTTATTTCCCTTCACGCCAAGGGGCTCTTTCAGTCTTCTATGCGGGTCAAGAATTGAACCATATGCTTGGGACATTTTTTATAAAACAAAATAAAAAGTTAATTATTTAAAACATGGCAGGAATTGAAGGTGAAGAAGATTATGATGTTTTTGATCCTGGAGACGACATGAGTGAAATGACCCCTTTGGCACAGCGTCGCCCAGAGCTCTCAATGCGGCGTGAATTAACAGAAAGTACGGTCGGAGCATTGTACCAAAGTTTAGGCTTAGAACCCCCCGAATTTATAGATCCTAATGATTTTGAAGTAAAAAATAAGGGCCATTTGTATGTGAAAAACGACCCAGGAGAACCTGTTCGGCTTACAACTAAAAACGACCCATCAAAGTTTTATGCTATAAGTACACTTAGACAAAGACTCCCTGTGAGCGTACAAAATCGCCTTGGCATTTCTAAACCAAAATTAGATAGGGATGCAGTTGCTAAACTTCAAAACACGCTGCAGGAACTCCCAACAGCTAACCAAATACAAAACATGGAACTTAAAGAATTAAACAGTAAACAAGTGGGGTATGTTTTGCTCCCCTAAGGAAACCTAACACAGAGTAACTTTTATTCAAGACTGGCACAGCCTTTTAAACTTGAATAAAGTCAGACAAAATACATAGACGAACAATCTAATAGTGGGGGAAAAACAAGCGCAGGCCAACAACTGAACTGTCTGGCAAAGATTTGGACTTGAGGAGAGGGGAATTTGAAGATGGAGAAACTGGGAAAATGAAATTAAAAAAAAAAAAAAAAAAAAAATGTTACAGATGTGAAAACTCTTCACTAGCTGCATAGGGGAACCATCGCAATCCCCTTTGAAGGCAGATATATTTTGTATTGCCTGCTCCGAGGCCTTTCGCCCGCTGGATCGGGACCCATCAGGGAGACACGGCTGGTTGTGTCTGCGCTCCGGCGTCAAATAGAGACACACCACAGTCCATAATACTGTGGTGTTCTCACCACCATGGGTGCAAAAAAGAATCCAATAGCACCTTCCCCAGAGCAGCCAGCGAAGAGTAGTAAATGCAACCAAACGAAAGTGTGGGAAGGAAAAAAAGTTGCTGTAAAACTAAAGACATTATGCAAATAATATAAAATGTAGGGGACAGTCTTTGAGCCTACGCCTGAGGATCCACCCAAAGATGCAAGGGAGATCAAAAGACAAACACACAGACGGACAGAAACAAATACAAATAACCTCAATTTAATCAAAGCAAAATCGGAAATGAAATGAGGCAGGGAACAGCAAACGATAAACAGTAAACAAGTGGGGTATGTTTTGCTCCCATAAGGAAACCTAACACAGAGTAACTTTTATTCAAGACTGGCACACTTTCGTTTGGTTGCATTTACTACTCTTCGCTGGCTGTTCTGGGGGTGCTATTGGATTCTTTTTTGCACCCATGGTGGTGAGAACACCACAGTATTATGGACTGTGGTGTGTCTCTATTTGACGCCGGGAGCGCAGACACAACCAGCCGTGTCTCCCTGATGGGTCCCGATCCAGCGGGCGAAAGGCCTCGGAGCAGGCAATACAAAATATATCTGCCTTCAAAGGGGATTGCGATGGTTCCCTTATGCAGCTAGTGAAGAGTTTTCACATCTGTAACATTTTTTTTTTTTTTTTTAATTTCATTTTCCCAGTTTCTCCATCTTCAAATTCCCCTCTCCTCAAGTCCAAATCTTTGCCAGACAGTTCAGTTGTTGGCCTGCGCTTGTTTTTCCCCCACTATTAGATTGTTCGTCTATGTATTTTGTCTGACTTTATTCAAGTTTAAAAGGCTGTGCCAGTCTTGAATAAAAGTTACTCTGTGTTAGGTTTCCTTATGGGAGCAAAACATACCCCACTTGTTTACTGTTTATCGTTTGCTGTTCCCTGCCTCATTTCACTTCCGATTTAAAGAATTAAATCAATCAGCGGGTGAATTAATAAATTTAATAGAAGCAGAAACCAATTTTTCAGAAGAAACAGTACCAAAAACAATTATCGATTCCCCATTGCCTATGCGAGAAATAGCGGCCCCTAATCACTCTTTGAGAAGCATCAGAGACGAATTAACAAACAATTCAGCAAAACTGGATGAAATAAATGAGCATATAAAAAGAGAAAAAGAAAAACTCGCTGAGGCTGATGACGCCAACTTAGGGCGTGATATTAAAGAAAGAATAACCCAAAGACTAAAAGATCTTGAAAAAGAGAGATCAGCAATACTAGAACTTGTCTACTACCAAGAACAATTACGATCAAGTGAATAGAATAAAGAAACTATCAAAGAATTTTATATGAAGACACAACGCTAGCAGAAAGAATACGAACACTGTTTGAGAGCAAGGAGTCACATTAGTAAGCGTTATAACAGCCTTAGGATTTGCAATAAGTACGCTGGTGATGGCTATTACAGGCGGCGGTGGTCAAAGCCTAGTGCCTCCACCGCCATCGCCTCCATCACCGCCTGATAAATCGTGGGTAAAAAAACAGCTTGATCATCTTGCGGGTTTATTAAAAAAATTAGCCAGTAAAGCCCTGGACGCTTTACCAAGTATATTAGGGGGTGTTGTTAGCTGGCTTTTGTCTACTGCAAGCAAAGTAGTTGGCTTTATGGCCGAGCACTTATGGACATTAGTTCTCTTAATAGTCGGGTTAATTTTTAGTAAGATAAAGACCAAGTAATCCTAGGCCAGTTAATCCAAAAACAAGTGCTGTCTTTTCATATTCATGGTCATTATTTTTTTTTACTTCTTCAACGGCCTTCGGTCTTTGGGCCACGGGAATTGGATGACTTATTCTTGGGGGGTCATCTTGTTTGTTTACTGCTTGCAATATTACTGGCTCAGAATTTATTTCGTTTTTGCCAACTTTCTGTTCATTGCCTGCCACGAGGATTTCATTATTGTAGTTTATTATTGTACCTATCTGGAGCCTGAGGTCAGAAGGCAAGCATGTATAAACCAGTGCCAACAGCAAAGTCTACTTTCGATCTTGCAAATTGTAAAACATTTTGGTACCTTTTTATACTTGAAGGTAAATCAACTGTAGAATTAATGGCGTCCTCTAAATTTGCTAAGTATTGTTTTTGTGCATCAAAACCAGTAGAAGGATCAGTTATGCTCGATCTTGTTTGCGCTTGCGAGCCTAGCAAACACCAAACGTAAGTACGAACAGAGTCGTTTATTCGTTCTATTCCTGCTTTAGTTAGGCCCTTAGAAGTGTCTAAGATAAATGTTGTCCATGCTGTTTTATGCTCTTGCTCTATGGACCCGAGGTGAACAGTTGTGCCTGAAGAGAAAGATGTGTAAGGAGGATTCCAGTCATATTTATACTTTCTGTGCACGCCCCAAAAATAAGGGGTGCCTAAACCATGATTAACATCCAACTTTTGTCTAAAGTCTATCTTGGCCTTAATATTGAATTCGTTACAGATCCTTTCAAAAGCCTTCATGTCTATTCTGTTGCTGAATGGATTAAAACGGTTTGTCATTTGGTAATGGAGCTTGCAGTTCAGTCAAAATACGTCTGAAGGTGTAATAAAAATGAAATCTGTACATGACCTCACCAAAGGATCAGGATGATTTAAGTGATCGGCATACGACACTCCACACCCTGTTGATGCACAAAACACAGCAAAGTTTAACTGGTTTTGATAAAAACTGCATCGGATGGTTGAACCACACTTTTGAGAATGTAGTCTTTTTTAATTGGAGGGTTAAGATATCTGTTTAATGGAGTACTAACCTTTACTTGAAAGGTGTCAGACTGAGTCACAGAAATGTCAAGAGTATCAGTTGTTATATTTTTAAGATTGTAGTGCGGCCCAACAGAATATTTTGCATCAGTATATTAAATGCACTCATTTTTATTTCGTTTAAAAAATGTTTGTAACAATAACAACTCAAGACCGTCCTTCGTTTTTAGAACATGCTATTGATAACGATTGCGGAACCAGAATGGTTGCACTTCATGAAATATTTTACAAAGTCTTTATGGTTTAATATTACTGAATCCAAAAAGAATAATAAGATTGAAAAATTTAATAATGCAGGAAACAAAGTTAGCCAGTTAACAATACTGATGGTTATTACGGGTTTTGCTCACTAAAAGAAGCAATGAGTAACTTCGACATTACTCTCAAACTTAAACAATGCGAATCTGAAAACAATGTTGACCTTCAAACCTGAAAAAGAAGAAGTAGGTTACTATTTGGATGAAGAGCTAGCTAAAATATTAGGCTTTGCAGCTGACAACCATAGATTTAGAGTTGCACCAGACAAAACTACTTATGAGGGAGAAAATCCGCTCAATCTTGAATTACATTCATTACTCTATGTTCATTTGGACGAGCTGAGCACTGATGAAAACTTATATGATGGAAGGCCCTCAACTGTTTTAAGAGCTCTTCCATCTGGAAAAGCTGCATATTGCGATTATGAAATTATACAATTCCCTAATTTACAGTTTAAAAGATTAGTTTGTGGAGGGTCGGATCATTTAATATAAAAATTGCAGACAAAACTGGGAAAGTCGTGAAATGTGATAACCTGCACATTGTTTTGGAAATAAAATAATAAGCTGTACTAAAAAATGTCGCGTGGACCAGAAGAACCCGGAGTTACATTAGTGCCTGTGAGGTGTATAACTTTAGAATTAAAAGACCTTGCAGACGTTGCGGACTTTGAACAGAATGGTGAGATAGGCGCTTTGCATGGGTTTGAGTACACTAAAGATGGTGATTGTAAACGCAAAGAGGTTGGCGACAAAAAAAAGTTTCCTAAACTAGAGCAACTGCACAATGAAGAAGCAAATAATGCTGGCCAGTATGAATATAAAATAGTTAGAAAACCTGACAGCAAATGGCACTTAGAACCATATTTAGAATGGGACATAAAATTTGAATTCATAAGCCCATTTACATTTTTTAGCCGTCAAAAAGTTTCAGAAAAGCATTCAACTCTGGCCCTTTACATGTAAGTCTTATGCCAGAGGACAATAGTCGGAAAGAGATCGAATAAAGCCGTATGGGAATAAACAGTACATCCTCCACAGAAGAGAATCAGTTTTGAAAGATGCTTTTAAAAAATTACAGTTTCCCGAAAATGAAATTAGGGACCGTTCACAAGATATTTAAAAATTTTCTGTCTTAAAAGATGAGGGAGGGGGGGTTGTGGGCGTTAGTGAGCCCTTTTTTAAAAAGGAAATTCAAATTAGCTGGCAAAACTTAGAGTTGAAAAACTTAAATTTATGTCGTCGTTCTTAACAACGGTTTTGGATATTAGCTATAACAACAAACAACAAAATCAATATTGGCTTAAAAAGAAACAATTTCAGAATAAATTGGTCAATCTTTCCCCTTTAGATCTTATAGGTTTTTTTTATATGAACAAGTTTTGAAAAAGGTATGATAAAAAAAATAACTGGTTAGATTTTAAAATTTTGTTTAAAATATGGAGCGTTAAACTTTTGAAAAAAAACCTCATTGTTCATTGATTTGGGGCAGACTGGTTGGGAAAAACAATATTTTTCCCAGGCCTATTCAAACAGTTTATTGCTTAATTTTGATCTTTGTGATTTTCTGTCCAAAACTTAAAAGGAACAAAACATATCTGATAGAAGGTTTATATGGACAGATGAGACTATATTTTGTTGATCCCAGCAAAAGGGTATGTTTAGAAACAATTTTATAAATTTTTTGAGGGAACTCAGACACTATTTATTATAAATTGACTGTTCGGCGAAAGAGACATAGTTAAAAAAAGAAAAAACTTTGTCAAAACTAGCCTTTTGTGGAAGACTGTGGGATGTGTGTGGATTTTATGTCAAAAAATATAAATCAGTTTTAAAAAACTTTAGAGAACAGTTAAGACTGTAGTTTTATTTCCCTGAAAGACAGGATCATTGATGAATTTGCGGAAAAGATGTATTGAAATGTCAGGAAAAACGCAGGTTTTGAAAAATAAAATCTGAAAAGTTTAGTAAATTAGTATTGAAAACGGATAATCCTACTCAGTATGTTTGTTTGTAAGGTTTACTAGGATGAGAACAGTAAAAGGCGGGGTCTAGGGTCAACCGCTCGAAACTGGTTGAGAGCGGTTGAGCTAGACCCCGCCTTTTACTGTTCTCTGCAGTTCTTTTCTGGAGGGAGAAAAAAACAGGTTAGATATGCAAGTCTTCCAAGTCAATGATCGAGGGTATTTTTACTGATTCAGTGATTGTGTGTCCTTTTTTTAACAACCCAAACACATTTTCTAATCGTCTACATTTCTTTTTCAATTTCAGATATCATGTTACGTTGATCTGTAGTAATACACATAAAACATTAAGACAATTTTGTAACATAAAAATATTGTATACAAACCTTCTATAGGTGGTTGATTGCTGATGAAACAAGTACCAATGTCAAAACGTTGCACGAGTGAAATATCTGCATTGCTTTTGTGAGTTTTCTTTGTTGTCCATGCATGCTAAATGAATAAGATAGGTGCATCTGTTTCTAGTTAATTCCTTCTTTATTATTTTCTATCACACTGTGAGTGCTGCTGAAGCAAACTGATATCCAACACTTATCAAGAACCTCGGTGTCCAACGAGGCAACGACCAGAACACCTTATGTAAATTGGAAATGTCCTCACTATCGCTTTTCTGGTCTCTGGTCTGCACTGGAAGACTTCCTCACACCCATCCACTCCCTTCAGACACCCACCAGAACCACTTCCACCACCCCATTTACAGTTCCATGATTTCTGTGTAGTAAGCCTCATATGCTGTTTTTCTAAGAGACTCTGCCTCCCTGGTTTTCCTTTTTTTTATAATTAACCCACTGGGAGTAAGCAGACTGAGGAACCAAATAGTAATACTTCAATCTCTCCAGTGGGTGCATCTACCTGCAGTCTCCCAGACACTCCCAAACAGAACACACGACCCCTTGTTGAAAGAGTCCATTGCTCTGCCCCCTCGCCTACCCCATCCCCTGCCATCCCCCTACCCGTTACCCCTTAGCTGTCCTCCCCAATTCCCAACCATCTCCATCCCCACTACCCCCCTCCCCCCCTCTTCTCTGCCTCTTTCCGCCCTGGCCTCTGGTTTATGCACCTCCTTAGAGTCAGCACCATATGTCAGCTGTGGCCATGAATTTTCCCCATCGTGTCATCAGCTAAACAGTCCTACCTGTCCACATTAATCGTAAGATACTTTACAGAATTTAATGAATCTCGTGGTCCAACCCATGAACATTTATTCATAGAAGATAGAGATGACATAGAGAAAGTTGAAAAGACCAAGTTTTGAAGTTTCTGTTCGTTTCTGTTCTGCCAGATTGTCGATGCGATCGAGATAAATGTTATGTTTAGTTTAGGTCAGAAAGGATTTTTTTTTCGGTTTGTAGAGCTGTTTTTCAAGATCGTGTGAGTGCGTATGCGTGAAAGTGCGCGCGCGCGCGCGTGTGTGTGTGTGTGTGTGTGTGTGTGGGTGTGGTGTGTGTGTGTGTGTGTGTGTGTGTGTGTGTGTGTGTGTGTGTGTGTGTGTGTGTGTGTGTGTGTGTGTGTGTGTGTGTGTGTGTGTGTGTGTGTGTGTGTGTGTGTGTGTGTGTGTGTGGGTGTGTGTGTGTGTGTGTGCGTGGTTGCATGCGTGCATGGGTGTACGAGTGGGTGCGGGGAGGCAGGTGAGGCGGATGGATTGGCGAGCGCGGTATAAGTGAATCTATGTGAATGACTAAAATGCTTCTTAAATGAATGATTTTGAATAACTCACGTATGTTCCTTGACTTTGAATAACTCACGTATGTTCCTTTTTGCCATAGTAATATTCTCCTCGGTGGTAATTTGATTACTTTACGTCATGGAATTTCATTTTCTTCTTATTGACAGAGACGCTGTTAAGGAACCAACATTCAGAACATCGATTTTCTCTCTGCAGAGCTCTTCAGAATCTGTGTGTACATATTCTCGAAATCGTTCTACCTTTAGCGGTACATGTCTTTTGTATTGATCGGAACTTCGGCCCATTTATTCTTCTCTCCGATTCGTGAGTTCTTCAACCACCTCAGAGAGTCTTAGAACCTTAAAAGGCCGATTTTCAGAACTTGCAATGGTTTATTCTTTCATTGTAGCTCTCCTCATTTCTTCGTTTCTCTGGAACTTTGTGTTGTTCTTTTAGCTATGTGATTCGAATGTGTGTGTGTGTGTGTGTGTGTGTGTGTGTGTGTGTGTGTGTGTGTGTGTGTGTGTGTGTGTGTGTGTGTGTGTGTGTGTGTGTGTGTGTGTGTGTGTGTGTGTGTGTGTCTGTCTGTCTGTCTGTCTGTCTGTCTGTCTGTTTGTCTGTGTCTGACTGTCTGTCTGCCTGTCTGTCTGTCTGTCTGTGTCTGTGTCTGCACACGCGTGTATGTGTGTGTGCTTGCGGGCGTGCGGGCGTGAGTGTATGCGCATTTGGTGCGTGTATGTGCGTGTGTATACACATGTGTGTTTCTTGATATTTGATAAAAGCACGGTCATCTATTCACAATGATAGAATGGATATAATATGCAAAATGGAAATAGAATTCCTCTTCATTAACGCACAGCCAATCGTGAGGCTATTTAAAGAATGTTAAGCACTGTGCATGCATGTGAGGGAAAAGAGAGGGGTGAGTGCATGTGTGCACACACACACACACACACACACACGCGCGCGCGCGCGCGCGCGCCCGCACGCACAACACACACACTATTATATTTTGTAATTATAATATATGTATATTTTATATATATTATATATATTTTTTTTTTTTTATTTTTTTTTTTTCTTAAAAGTTCAAAGTTTTGCAAAGTCATTTTTGTATGTCTGGTTAAGAATTGTTGCCTGTCACTGTTGGTTTTCGCCCACTATTAATTGGTTCAGCACTCATATATTATATGTATTTTATTATAATATTATTATTTAGTTTATTTCTGATGAAGCTGTTGTGCTGTGTTGGTTGTTGTGAGTGTGTGTGTGTGTGTGTGGTTGTGTGGGTGTGTGTGTGTGTGTGTGTGTAGTGTGTGTGTGTGTGTGATGTTGTAATGTTGATGTTGTGTGAGGTGTGTGTGTGTGTATGTAGTCGTGTGTGTGATGTGTGTGTTGTGTGTGTGGTGTTGTGTGTGATGTGTGGTGATGTGTGTGTAACGTGCGTTCGGTCGTACGTGCGTGTTTATATGTGTGTGTGTTACGTTGTTAGTTGCTTTCAATTCGATGACAGAAACTTTGCTTGCCAACTGTACGATAGTTTCACTGAAAGCTTCATTACACGGTATAGTTGTATCGAAACGAGACTTAACTTTATTACAGCAAGCGTAAAGAAGTTTGTTCGTAACTTAAATTCTAAGCTTGACTTGAGTTCTGTAACAAATGTAGAACGTAAACTCATTCAAATACATTGGTTCGATTAGCAATTTGGTATAGCAATAGGTACCATTTCAACAATAGGATCAGCGGTACTTTCAGCAGCTGCAAAATCACTGGTAGCATTTGTAGACATCTGAGGTCTGTACATAGCTTTTGCACTGGAATGGTCTCCATGTCTTCCTGCAAACGGCTTTGTTCTAGCGAAGTCGTCTCTACTTACTTTGCCGTTGTATTTCATAGTGGTTATCCTATGTCCAAAGGGATTTTTAGTACAATTTCGCCCATGATAATTCTTCTGTTGCCATTGGAATCTTTTCCGTGCATACCATCTCTGTTCATTGCCTGATGCAACAGACCGTCTCCTTAACCGTTACAAACGGTAAAGGGGGAGGGAGAGAGGGGAGGTAGGAAGGAAGAGAAAGGGTAGAGCGAGACAGAGAATGGGAGGAGAGGGGGAAGAGAGGTGTGGGGATGGGAGAGGGAGAAATAAACAGACAGACAAACACAGAGAGACAGGCAGAAATCCTGCCTGTTGATCACCTGAACGATGAGACCTGAAATTCCATTTGTTCTCGTGGTCCCCACAAGGCCACAACCTCAACAGCACTTCGTGACCTGAAGGAAGAAGGACACTGAAGCGGGAATGAGGGCGTGCAATTATTCAGCTCATGTGTCTGCAAAGCTGTGTCTGAAGATATAATTTACCCAGCAAAATTTACCTTTTCAGTCCATGCGTAATGAGCATGGTAGGTTCACATTTGTCAATGTCTATGTTCACTTGTTGCCTGGCGTAATCTTATGTTCCTCATAGAGTCGAAGAAACTGTCAAGGGTTCTCCCACACGTGCTGTCAAAACTAGCTCTTGCTTCCTGTGCTGTCAAAACCTAGCTCTTGCTTTTCTATACAGATATTCGCTAGGGTATGGCATGGTGAATTCTATTTGTAGAAGGAATTACTGTGGCCTGGTAATTTAATCTTCCATAAAATTTGTAAACCTGTATGACCTAAACATTTGAGCATGTCAATTTATTCCAAGTTTGAATGACTGTCATAAAAGTTTCTAGATTTTTGGCCTAGACTCATATACACACTGGACACAACACACACACGAGCAACAACAACACACACACACAACAACAAACACATCACACACATATCAGACTACAACCACGACACCATACACACCACTCACACACACACACACACACACACACACACACACCACACACACACAACCCAGCGATCACACACACACACACACACCACACACACACACACACACAACACACACACACACACACACACACACACACACATACTCAGCACACACACACACACACACACACACAACACACACACACACACACACACACACCACACCACACACACACACACACAAAACACACACAAAACCACACACACACCACACACACACACACACACACACACACAACCACACACACACACACACACACACACTGACACATGTTTACCCACGATGGAAAGCCGTGCAGTTGACTCACAGTCTGCGTTGTCAGCAGCGGAAGGATATTAAGCAAACAAAAGGCGGGCAGTCCATCAGTCAGGACGTGGCATGAGCCTCTGGAGTGGGGCTGTTAGACTGAATGTCTAAAAGAGCACTCATTAAGATCAACACGAAACCACGAGTAAACAGAAGTTTCAAAAAGGCAAATATTACATCTGTCTCCTCTAGGTACAGAACCGATCTGGTAATCAATGTTATTCTATTTGTCTATGTAAGTGTCATAAAGTGCGAACATTTTAAGTAACGAACATGTATGGGATACTCTCTTGATTTTGAACCGATAGACGCATATTGGAGAGACTCTCTCTCTTCTCTCTCTCTCTCTCTCTCTCTCTCTCTCTCTCTCTCTCTCTCTCTCTCTCTCTCTCTCTCTCTCTCTCTCTCTCTCTCTCTCTCTCTCTCTCTCTGTTCTACTCCCACCTTTGACTTTCCAATACATAGACCGAACAGAGCAGCTATCTGTTTTTCTATTTCGTCTTCGACGCTCTGTCAGTATCACGACACTTACTGTGTACAATCTGGATTCCCATACACATCCACACACAGTTATATCCTGTAGCGACGTCCTGTCAGTGGTCACGGACACTGGATTCCCAATACACATCCACACATAGAAATATGCTGTAGCGACGCCAGTGCTGTTAATTACCAGGAGCAGTCAGCATATATGTGTCGTTATGTGACAACCCATCGATGGAGACTCCGCAGTACTTCTGAGTCGTTGTGCCGCCTTCTGGGGCGTCTGTGTGGATCCATAACTGATCTGAAAAAGACACTGATCCTGGACATGATCACCTTTCCACTGCTGTACATTTGGATGACACTGTTGCTGATGACATGACAGATACTGAAGAAAAAGTCCCTAGAGTGCAATGATACCTTTTCCAGACTGGTGGTATTTATGTGCCAGATAACATTATAAACTGAAACCTGGAATGTTGCATTATATAAAATGCTTCTCAGAGGATAACTAGACGTTTACAAGAATTTGTTAAATGTATTCGTCTTTTAAAAAGAACGAATAAAATGGTTCTTCCTAAAATCAACTTTTGACTAAATCATATTGTCTGTTCAAATATGAGGCTCTTTTTTTAAAATAAAGCATCTGTATCTATACCTACTCCTTCCTGATCAGGGAAGAAGATAGTGTAGGAAAGTGTCCAATGGAAAGGGTCTAACCATGTTTTTCTACTTAATTCCATTTTGTTTAATTTCATCGATATCGGCAAATCATTCCATGTACTTTAGCATAACGTGGACATCTGTAACCATTCTCTTATTTGATTGTTTACTTAAACTTGTATTCATGTATGCGGAACGTTTTAGATAGCACCAAAAATTATGCACGTGAACAGATAATACGATTTGGTCAAAGACTAATCTTTCAGGAATAACCGTTTCTATGTTCCCAAAAAACGGATACATTTGACAAATTCTTATACACGTTTGTTTATCAAATCAGAAGCTTCTTATTGAACCCTAATTTCAGAGTTTGGGTATATAATGTTGTGTGGCACGCCAGTCCCACCCAATGAAGAAATCTATCTTTACACTTTACACGTTAGGGACTTTGTCTTCAATGTCTGTCATGTCTTCAGCAACAGCGTCATCTTGATGCATAGCAGTGGGAAGGTGATCATGTCCTGGATCAGTGTCTCTTTCAGATCAGGTATGGATCAGTACAGACACCTCTGAAGGTCACCGAAGTGACTTGGGAGTGCTGCAGTCACCATTGGTGGGTTGTTTCATGATGTCATGATGTTATTTTTTTTCCTGGTGGCATCGCTACAGGGAATCCCTGGGTGCAGCGGTGGATGGGGGAGCCAGAATGTTGATAGTGACCGTGATGCCACGTACATGGCACAGAAGATGTGACAAGAAAAACATATGTTTACTCTGTCAACTCTATCAGCAAGTCAGTGGTAAAGAGAGAGAGAGAGAGAGAGAGAGAGAGAGAGAGAGAGAGAGAGAGAGAGAGAGAAAAGAGAGACATACAGACAGACAGACAGACAGACAGAGAGAGACAGAGACAGCGACAGAGACAGCGAGACAGAGAGAGAGAGAGATTCCAATACGTTTATCGCTTCCATATTAAGAGTTTCCAGTACATGTTCTTCACATTAAAATGTTGCACTTTATGACACTTTAATAGTCAAACGGAATAACATCGATTACCAGAGCGATTCTGTACCTGAAGTAGAGAGAATTTTATGTCTTCTTGAGGTTTCTGTTTACTTGTGGTTTCATGTTGAACTGAATAAATTTTCTTTTAGACGTTCTTGCCAACAACTTCATATCATATCTCTTGTTTGCTTGATATCCTTCTGCAGCTCACAAATATATGTATACGTATAAGTATGTGTGTGTTATTGTTGTTGTTGTTGTTGTTGTTGTTGTTTTGTTTTGTTTTGTTTTGTTTCGTTTTACGTCTTTCCACATTACGTGATATTAGACGAAAAAAGAAAAACATTCAGGACCGGGAATAAAGCTAAACACAACGAATCAAAACAATTAACTTATCTACAGTTATAACACAAAAGTAGAAAATCCACTCAATCAAAGATGTAAAAAAAAAACATATAACTTTTCTGTCTCATCTCACCACTGACTGTTATCTATTATAAGTATTTGCCAATTGGACTTTTAGCTAAGTGCAAAAAGAAAAGATATGTTTCACTTGCTGACAGGAAAACATTTTGAATATGTACACACACACACACACACACACACACACACACACACACACACACACACACACACACACACACACACGCACGCACGCACGCACGCACGCACGCACGCACGCACGCACGCACGCACACACACACACACACACACACACACACACACAAAACATCAACAACAACAACACACACACCTGTGTGTGGTCACATTTCAAGTTCCATTCAATATAGACATGAAAAAGGAGAGAGCTTCGGTGAGGACTATCTCATCGTTAGTACTGAAATAGGCCTCTCAGGAACACTAGAGGTTTCGAGCTAGCTGAAGAGCTTATGAATCGGAGGAAAGGGTAAATGGGCCAAAGTTCTGATGGTTACAAAAGACCTGTACCGCTAAAAGTACAACTATTTCGAGAACATGCCACACTGATTCTAAAGTGCTCTTCAGAGGACAAATATCCATGTCTTGAATGGTTTCCTTACCAGTAATCCCTGTCAATGAAATTAAGTTCCAGGACGTAAAATGATC
>CM031617.1:21431925-21435544 GCA_018398815.1 Conus ventricosus | reverse complement strand
AACAAAAAAGCAGGGAAACTATGTTGTACTTCAATAAATAGATAATGACCTTACAAAAGGCTCCTGTAACTGGACATGTTAAAATAAATGCATATTGGATATTTCAATCTTGATTACACATTGGACTGTAAGATCTGATAGAATGAACATTTTCCCAAAACGTAGCCTATGGACCTAGTGCTGGGAAATACTTAACTTCACACGTAGCACAGCACTTTCAGCTTTGCAGGATTTGGGTTTGTAGAAATGTGTCTATAGAGAACATGGACTTCTCATTTGTGTCAGAGCATTTCTATCGTTGGTGTGAATGCTTCTAGACTACTATTATAAGTAAACAATTCTTCACCATCAACCAACCTTCAAATACATCCTTAAAGTCGTGTTGAAGCCCATTGATACGAAAACTTACTCTGTGGATTTGGGTGGAAAGTCACTGATTTGTTTTTCTAAAATTATTGACAAGAGTCGAGGTTGAAATTTATGAAAAGAAAATGTTTTGCTGTCTTAATTTTAGATCTAGCTCCAAAGTTAAGCGACTGCTGGCGGAAATCTAAACAAATTTTAAATGTAATATAATAGTGCACCGCCAAAAAAGAAAAAAAAAACGACAAACGAATACAAGACAAAAAAAACCGACGGTTTCGACCTTAGGTCTTCTTCAGGCAAGATGCAAAACACCCAGGGCAACGAAAACGAATGAGCAATCACTTATCTTCAACCACTTCAGCGCAAGATTCAACGCTTATCTTGTCCTGAGTATTTTGAATATCGCCTGAAATAGACCTAAGAGGTCGAAAAGCGTCGTGTTTGTCTTGTGATTCGTTTGTCTACGTTTTTTGTTTTTGTTTTTGTTTTTTGGTGGTGCGCTATTAATTACATTAATTTATTACATTACATTATTTTGGGAAATCATTAGAGTTTATAATACACAGAGAGGAGAGAGAGAGAGGAGAAGTGAGATGAGAGAGAGAGAGAGAGAGAGGAGAGAGAGAGGAGAGAGAGAGAGAGAGAGAGAGAGAGCGAGCACAGGCATACAGCGAAGCAAAATTAAAGCCCATGCTGCCAGACATCCCACGCCAGACGCCCATTTGTTTACCGCACAGATTCCAGTCACTACATCCCACCTCAGCCAGTTGTACACGCATCACTGAGACAAGGTAAGGCTTTCGTGACGTTCTTCCCACTTCTTACCTCAGATCATCCCCGCAGGCACAGACGAAAGACGGAGGGTAATTAAATCCTTGTCTCGGCCAGTGACTTCTGCTCATTGGTGGAACATTGCCATGATGGTTGGCATGCGACAGACCAGACACAGAGATATATCAGTGGATGACCACACGTGGTATCTATACGAAATGCGCAGGCTGGGTACTGAGAATGGGTTTGTCACACCAGAGGATGGCTTGAAAAGGCTTACTTTGATTCGTACCACCATTATGCAGGCGATTTAGTTTATGTTGTTGAGTTGTCGTTTGTGTGAGCGTATAATGTGCATGCCTTAAAATAGCAACTAATTGAAAAAAAGAAAGAAAAGTACCACATCCATGTTTATGGTTCTGCAATAATTTAATACCGACTGGTGTCATTTGCAGGCCTTATTTTTGCACGCAAGTTAAAATTCGTTTTGCCAAGTAGCATTTTCATACTAGTCACATTTCATTTTTAGCGACTGTCTATAAACACCAGCAAGTGGAGCACAAGAGAAAATGCTCAATATATCTTTTAGAGCCGCGACTATGATTCCATACCGATTTGCGCTTCCTGTTCAGTGCAGCCCTATCCTGCCTCCATCAACTAGAAATGAAGGGATAGAGAATTGTAGGTGGGTGTCCTCCCTGGAAACTCCCAAAAGGGTAGAAAGTTTAACTTTTAAAAAGATCCTATTTTAATTAGATTGGAAGAGAGAATTGGATCTGATGACAGAGAGGCACGGGAGTGTTAATCGTCTTCATGGTTGATTGGGATGGTCTTTCTGGACTTATCGCCAGTGGGAAATTTGTCTTAATGACGGTTACCGTTTTTGTGAGAAGGTTTCTGCGCTAAAACCAAAACTATAACAATGTTAGATGTAATTTTCCCGTATCCAGCATGCGCAGAAAAAACATTCAGTGCCTCTAAACATTCACGTCGGCCACATCTCAGCCTTTTTCTTTACTACATCAATGTATATTACGTTTTTATAACCTCAGCCCGGGAAATTATGCTTTAACTTGCATTTGTTGAGTAATTAGCCTGTCAACAAAATTACACTATTCCTCTCGAACGACTTGAGATGATACCTCAGCGGAAATGTGGAACATGACACAAGGGCAAAGCTGTTATTTATTGGTTCGGATTTGTGGCATGAAGCCAGACCAAATGGTGGATTAAGATTCGTTCAATCTTAGTGAAGGTCTAAGCTCCAGACCGCCTCCTCATGTGATTAAATCATTAGATTATCTCCGCAACCACCTCTCGCTCACCTCTCATGTAATTAAATCATTAGATTATCTCCGCAACCACCTTTCGCTCACAAAACCATCTGAATCAGTTTAGTGAAAAACGCAGCACTCATTTTCGAAAACGTAGCACAAAAAAGACAGCCGCAAAACCACAAAAGAATTAAGTCCAGGAGTTGGCCAATCTAACGTTAATTTGATACCCAGCGTGGATACAAGATTCCGAGCAGAGTGTGGACCATTGTCTCCTGATGTATTCTGGAGCAGAACTTGTTCTTGCTGAGTAAATGATATGGACTTGCCAAGAACGTTGTTGAAGGACTTGATGTATTCTGGAGCAGAAATTGTTCTTGTTGAGTAAATGATATGGACTTGCCAAGAAACGTTGTTGAAGGGCTTGATGTATTCTGGAGCAGAACTTGTTCTTGTTGAGTAAATGATATGGACTTGCCAAGAAACGTTGTTGAAGGGCTTGATGTATTCTGGAGTAGAACTTGTTTTGTTGAGTAAATGATATGGGCTTGCCAAGAAACGTTGTTGAAGGGCTTGATGTATTCTGGAGCAGAACTTGTTCTTGTTGAGTAAATGATATGGACTTGCCAAGAAACGTTGTTGAAGGGCTTGATGTATTCTGGAGCAAACTTGTTCTTGTTGAGTAAATGATATGGACTTGCCAAGAAACGTTGTTGAAGGGCTTGGTGTATTCGGGGAGCAGAACTTGTTCTTGTTGAGTAAATGATATGGACTTGCCAAGAAACGTTGTTGAAGGGTAGAAAGGGGAATGTTTATGTTGATTACACAGAGAATGTTCGACAAAACTATCATTGAGAGGGACGTAGGGAGATGGGGAGGACAGGAGGGAGTACGGGAGAGCAGTGAGGAAGAGAGGCAGCGGGAAAAGGGGGTAGGGGAGAGAGTAAATATATACATTGTCTAAACACTGCTAATAACATTTTCAATGAAATGTGTGTGTGTGCGTGCGTGCGTGGTGCGTGCGTGCGTGCGTGCGTGCGTGCGGTGCTTGTGTGGTGTGTGTGTGTGTGTGTGGGGTGTGTGTGTGTTGTGTGTGTGTGTGTTGTGTGGTGTGTGTGTGTGTGTGTGTGTGGTTGTCTGTCTGTCTGTCTGTCTGTCTGTCTCTGAGCGAACACATTAATTAAAGCACTTTCTATTGGGTTTTGCTT
>CM031617.1:21421925-21429425 GCA_018398815.1 Conus ventricosus | reverse complement strand
GATCATATTCACGTTATGAGAGAGATACATCATATTCACGTTATGGAGAGAGTTACATCATATTCACGTTATGTGGAGATACATCATATTCACGTTATGAGAGAGAGAGATCATATTTCACGTTATGAGAGAGAGAGAGATCATATTCACGTTGTGGAGAGAGAGAGATCATATTCACGTTATGGAGAGATACATCATTCACGTTGTGAGAAGATACATCATATTCACGTTGTGAGAGAGATACATTTATATTCACGTTGTGAGAGAGATAGATCATATTCACGTTATGAGAGAGATAGATCATATTCACGTTGTGAGAGAGATAGATCATATTCACGTTGTGGAGAGATAGATCATATTCACGTTATGAGAGAGATAGATCATATTCACGTTGTGAGGGGAGATACATCATATTCACGTTGTGAGAGAGATACATCATATTCACGTTATGAGAGAGATAGGGATGCTGTTGTGGTCTATAGTGTGATCCATGTTAACAGTAAAAGCATTCGCGCAACGCATACGATGTTTTAATCCAAAGAAGCAAATTTTAAAGTTAATCCAATACTTTGCAGCTGGCCTGGTGAGATATTATGTCTCTTCATGACTCCCTAAGGCCATTCTTCAGGGTACAAAAGAGAGTGAAGATTCCAGTGCAGACAAAAAGAAATATTTAATGGACAAATAAAGGACAACCTGGTTATTATAACATTGGTTCTCTATTCTGTTCTGCATTCGTGAGGACAAAGGTGTATTATTCCCGACTGAGCGGATCCCTTTGCTACAAGGTCCTCTATCTGTTCTGCTTCAGTGAGGGTGAAGTGAAGATTCCTGACTGCGCAGCATAATAAACGGGCTATCAAGGAACATTAATCAAAAACAAAAATAATGGGCAAATTTTATTGACCACGAAGGATTCACCAGATGTCGTGGTGCAGAGGTTATTGGCTAGAGACTTGTAGTCTGTGGGAGTGGGGCGGGATCGAGGATTTGATTAAACCACTGGCACTTATTTGTAGGATTTTCAGACCTGCCCGGCTGTAGCAGAGGTGGGAGTGCTGCAGGCTCAGATGTGCAGATGGGACCACACAGTGGTTGCCCGTTTCATCCACTTAATGGATGCGGCTCTTGGACTATTACTTAAGCTTCTTGACCATCTCTCTCTCTCTCTGTCTGTCTCTCTGTCTCTCTGTCTATCTGCGAATCAAGTTCCTTCCCTGGAGATAATTAGCACCCTCTCAAGCATGGTAAAGTTACATAGTTGTACAGGATCAAACAAACTTACACATTCAAATCATGTGATTCTCCACCACCCCCCACCCTCTCCCCTCTCTTCTCTCTCTCTCTTTTTTCTCTCTCTCTCTCTCTCTCTCTCTCTCAAACCGGTTTTGTTTGAAATCCCAAACCCAAGCACATTTTTAAGTTTGGTGGGGGGCAAATTTCTGCATGAGAAGTAGATTGCCAAAAGCATGTTTTAAACAAGCATGGACAAATTGTTGTATTAAAATTTTAAATAATAAAAGCCCCTTAAAAAAAGGCCCCCGTAAACTGGACATTTTAAAATAAAAGGGCAAATTGGATATTCAATCTTGGATTACACTTTGGGACTTTTAAAGACCCGGATAGTATGAACTTTTTCCCCAAAAAACCCCACCCAAAGGCCCTATTTGCGGGGAAAAAAATCCCTTAAATTCACACGTAGCACAGCATTTTTCACTTTGCGGGTTTTTGGGTTTTGGAGAAAATTGTCATAAGAAAAGGCCCAAATCATTTGTGTACAGAGAATTTCTTTTGGGTTGGTGGGGAAGGCTTCTAGACACTAAATAAGTAAAAATTTTCTTCCCTCATAAAAACCTTCAAAATACATCTTTAAAAGTCGTGTTGAAGCCCATGTACAAAAAAATTTTAACATCCCGTGGATTTGGGTGGAAGTCACTGTTTTGGGTTATTTCTAAAAATTATTGACCAAGGGGCGGGGTTTTAAATTTTTATGAAAAAAAAAAGTTTTGCTGTCTTAATTTTGGGATCTAGCTCCAAATTAAAGCGACGCTGGGGGGAAATCTAAAACAAATTTTTAAATGTAATTAACAGTGCACCCCCCAAAAAAAAAAAAAAAAAAAAAAACGCCAAACGAATCAAAAGGGAAAAAAAAAAAACAAACCCCCGTTTCAAACCTCTTAGGTCTTCTTAAAGGGCAAAGGGCAAAACACCCGGGGAAACCGAAAAAATGAAATACAATAATTTCCCAACCCACTTCAGCGCAAGATTAAAACGCTTATCTTGTCCTGGGTTTTTTGAATCTCCCCTTTTAAAAATTAGACCTAAGGGGGGAAAGCGCCCGTGTTTTGTCTTGTGATTCGTTTTTTTAAAAACTTTTTTTTTTTTGGTTTTTTTTTTCGGGTTTTGGTGCGCTATTTAAAATTTTTTGGCCTTTAAATTTTTTTTCCTTTAATTTAATTTGGGGGAAAAAAAAAAAGGGGGGGAAAATAAACGGGGAAAGGAAGAAATAGAGAACGCGGAGGGAAAGGGGGGGAGGGGTGGGGAGGAGGGGGAAAAAGGGGGGGAGCAAGGGGAGGGGGGGAGGGGAGAGAGGGGCGAAGAAGAGAAGCAAACAAAAAGAAAAAAATTTTAAAGGCCCGGCGGGCCAACACCCCACGCCAGACGCCCCCATTTGTTTTACCGCACAGATTCCAGTCACCCCCCAAAACCCCCCCCAACCCCCCCCAAACCCCAGTTTGTACCCGAAACACTGAGACGGGGGAAAAGGTTTTTCGGGGACTTTTTTTCCCCACTTTTTTACCCTCAGAATCACCCCCGCAAAATTCACAGACAAAAAGACGGGGGGAATTTTAAAACCTTGTTTTGGGCCCAGTGCCCTTCTGTCATTGGTGGAACATTGTCCCCTGATGGGGGGCTTTGCGACAGACCAAAAACACAGAATAAAAACAGGGTTCCCCCAACAACGGGGTTTAAATTTTTAAAACGAAAATGCGAGGAGGTTTCTGAGAATGGGTTTGTCACACCAGGGGAAAAGGGGTTTTGAAAAAGGGTCGGAAGGAAAGGGTTCTTTGAGGTGTCTCCCCCCATTTCCCCAGTGCCTTACCCCCCCCCCCCCCCCCCCCCCCCCCCTTCCCCCCCCCCCCCCCCCTCGTGCCCCAATATGCGGGCCCGGTTTTTTTTTTTATGTTGTTGATGTTGTCTTTTTTGGGGTTTAGCTTTAAAATGTGATGCCTTAAAAAATAGCAACTAATTGAAAAAAAAAAAAAAAAAGAAAAAAAACCCCCTTTCCAAATTTTTTAGGGTTTTTGGGCAAAAATTTTAAATTTTAAACCGCCCTTCCCTGTCATTTGCGGGGCCCTTTTTTTTGCCCCGCAAGTTAAAATCCCGGTTTTCCCCAAGTAGATTTTCATACAAATCACTTTCCCTTTTTTTAGCGATGTCTAAAAAAACACCACCCAAGGGGAAAGCAAAAGGGGAAAACCCTTCTCAAAAATCTTTTGGGGCCGGGGACTATAAATTGAAACCCCGATTTGCTTTTCCCGGGTTCAGTGCAGCCCTACCCTACCCCTCCCCCCACCTAAAGAAATGGGGGGGCAGAAAAAAATTGTAGGGGGTTTTTGTCCCCCCTTTGGGAAACCCCCCCAAAAGGAGGGGAAAGGGTTAACTTTTAAAAAAAAAATCCTTTTTTAAAAATTAGTTTTAAAGAGAAAATTGGAAACGGGATAAACAGAGAGGCAACAGGGAAGGGGTTTAATCGTTTTTCAGGGTTTTTGGATTGGGAGGGGGCTTCGGGGACTTATCGCCAGTGGAAATTTTGCCCTTAAAAATGACGGTTCCCGTTTTTGTGAGAAATTTTTTTGCGCTAAAAACCCAAAACTAAAACAATGTTAGATGAAAATTTTTCCCGACCCGCATCCCCAAAAAAAAAAAAAACATTCATTGCCCCCTAAACATTTCCCCGCGGCCACACCTCCTCCCCCCCCCTTTTTTTTTTTACTCCCTAAAATTGTATTTTTTCGTTTTTAAAACCCTCACCCCGGGGGAAAAATTAAAAGGGCTTTAATTTTGATTTGTTAAAGAATTTAAGCCTGTCAGCAAAAATACAAAATTCCTCTCGAACGACTTGAGAGAACCTGAGGGGAAAGGGGGAACATACAAAAAGGGGAAAAAAAAATTTTTTTAAAAATTCTTTTCGAATTTGTAGCTTTAAGCCAGACCAAAGGTTGGAAATTCAAAAATTCTTTCCCAATTTTTGGGAAAAGGGTTTCTAAGCTCTTCCAGCCCCCCCTCCTCTTTGGTTTTTAAAACCCATTAGTTTAACCCTTCCGAAAACCACCCCTCGCCCACCCTCCCTAAAGTAATTAAATCATTAGATTATCCCCGAAACCCACCTCTTCGCTCACAAAACCATCTGAATATTTTAGGTAAAAACGCCCCCACTCATTTTCAAAAAACGAAGCACAAAAAAAACAGCCGCAAAAACCCCAAAAAATTAAGCCCGGGGATTTTGGCCAATTAACTTTTAAAATTTTGATACCAGCGGGGATACAAGTTTCCCGGGGGCAGAGGGGCCCCCAAATTTTTTCCCCCTGAGGAAATTCTGGAGAAAAAAACTTGTTCTTGCTGAGTAAATGAAAATGGACTTAAAAAGGGAAACCCGTTGTTAAAGGGGGCTTATGTTTTTTGGAGAGAACTTTTTTCTTTTTGGGAGAAAATAATATGGACTTCCCAAGAAACGGTTAAAGGGTTTTTGATGTATTCCCTGGGGGCAAAATTTGTTCTTGTTGAGTAAATGAAAATGGACTTCCCAAAGAAACGTTTTTTAAAAAGGTTTTGGTTTTTATTTTTTGGAGAAGAACCCTTGTTCTTGTTGGAAAAAAAGGGAAAGGCCTTCCCAAAAAACGTTGTTGAAGGGCTTGGGGGAATTCTGGAGCAGAATTTGTTCTTGTTGAGTAAATGAAAATGGACTTCCAAAAAAAAAGGTTTTAAAAGGGAAAAAGGGGGGGAAATGTTTATGTTAAATTCACGGGAAAAAGTTCGCCCAAAACTATAAATTGGGGGGAAACGTAGGGAAAAGGGGAGGAAAGGGGGGGTTAGGGGAGGGGCCCGTGGGGAAAGAGAGGCACGGGAAAGGGGTGGGGTGGTTTGGAGGGGGAAAATATATAAAAGGGTCAAAAAACACTGCAAAATAACTTTTCAATAAAATGGGTGCGTGCGTGCTGCGTGCGGGGGTGCGTGCGGCTCGTGCGTGCTTTGCTCCCTTTGGGTGGGGTGTGTGTTTTGTGTGTGGGGTTGGGTGTTTTGGTGTGTGTTTGTGTGTGGGGGTGGTGGTCTGTTTGTCTGCCCGGCCCTGTTTTCTGTCTGTCTGCCCTGTCTGTTTTTTAGCAAACCCAAATTTTAAAGACTTTTTTTATTTGGGTTTTGCTTTGTTCTTCTTTTTTTTGTTTTTTTGGGCGTTCGGGAACACGTTCATAAATGCGCTTTCCCCGGGGGGTTTTGTTTCGTTGTGTTGTTGTTTTTGGGGTGGGGGTGGGGCGGCGGCCGGGGTGGTGGGGGTGGTGGTGGGGTGGTGGGGGGGTGGGGTTTTGGGGTGGTGGCGGCTTTGGTGTGTGGGTGGGGGGTTGGTGGTTTTTAAACTAAAGCCTTTTAAAAGGGGGGGAAAAAGGGGGAGAAAAGGGGGGCAAGTAAAAGGGAGGGGGGAGGGGTTAATTAAAAGGGTTTTTTTTGGTAAAAAAAGGGGGTGGGAAGGGGGGGGGTCGAAAGAAAAAAAATTTTGGCCCCGGGCCCTTCTTCCCTTCCCTCCCCCCCCCCCCAAAAAACCCCCCCCCCAAAAAAAACCCCCCCCCCCCCCCCCCCCCGGGGCCCCCCGGGGGGGAACCCCCAAAGGGGGGGGGGGGGGGGCCCCCCCTGCTTTTAAGGGGGGTTTTCGGGGGGGGGGGGCCCGGGGAAAAAAAAAAAAAAATTTAAACCAAAAAAAAAAAAAAAAAAAAACTGAAAAAAAAAAAATGGGGGGGGGGGGGGGGGGGGGTTGGGGAACAAAAAGGGGGGGGGGGCAAAAAACCCCCCTAAAAAAACTCCAAAAAAAAAAAAAGGGGGGGGGGGGGGGGAAAAAAAAAAAAAAAAAAAAAAAATTAAAAAAAAAAAAACGGGGGGGGGGGGGGGGCAAAACGGAAAAAAAAAACAGAAGAAGCAAAAGGGGAGGGGGGGGGCCCCGGGGGGGGGGCCGGGAAAAGGGAAAATTTCAAAAGGGGGGAAAGATCCGGGGGGGGGGAAAGGGGGAAAAGGGGAAAAGGGGAAAGGGGAAAAAGGGGAAAGGGGAAAGGGAGTAAAAGGGGGAGGAAGGGTCCAAAAAAAGAGAGGTAAAAAGAAAGGAAAAGAGAAAAAAAAAAAAAAAAAAAAAAACGCAAAAAAAATAAAAAAGGAAGGGGGGGGGGGGGGGGAGAAGAGGGGGGGAGGAGAAGAAGGGGGGGGAAAAGGAGAGGGGAGAGAAAGGGGAAAAAAGAAAAAAAAGGGGGGGAAGAGGGGAAAGAGAAAAGGGAAGAGAGAGCACAAAAAAAAGGGGGGAAAGGGGGAGGGGGGGGAGGAAGGCGCAAAAAAAGGGAAGAGGGGGAGAGAAAAAAGAAAAAGGAAGAGGGGAGGGGAGAGAGGGGGGAGGGGGGAGAGAAAAGGGGAAAAGGCGGGAGGGGGGAGAGAGGGGAAGAGAAGAGAGAGGGGGAGGGGAAAAACCCCCCGGAGAAAAGGGAAGGAAAAGTAGAGGGGGAAAGAAGGGGAGAGAGAAAGAGAAAACCAGACGTGTAGATTTTCCCTTTGAACCCAAAGGGGAAAGGATTGACAGAATCAGCGTATCCCACTGACAGGGGCAAATCAGGGGGACGATAGGCCCTCTGAGCAGGGGGGAAAGGGAATGCTTCTTTTTTAAAAGGGGTTATAGGGTTACCCCCCCATTCGTGTATTGGGTGGGTTTTTTTTTTCAAATGGTCAAAAAGGGCCGCTTTTTCTTTTCCCGGGGTTTCCTTCTCTCATTCCTGTCCCCCCTGTTTTCTGTTATCTTTGCAAGGCTTTGGGCTTTTTAATGACGGGGGAATTATTACCCTGGTTTTTTTTTCCCCCCCACCACTTTTTTTTTTCAACGTAATTTTTTTTTGGGAAATCAGACCCAAGAAAAAGGTTTTGTTCTGCTCATTTTTTAGCTGTCCCCCAATACTTATGTGCGGGGGCCACTCTCCCCGTTGACGTTTACCCAAATAAATCCCTTGTACTCTTAAATAATCCGACAAGACTCAAAGATTCCCCCCCCCTTTCCCATTATGTTTTTTAATTTTTAAATAAAATGTTTTTTTTTTTTTACACGAACTTTATTCCCTTACATTTTCTTTTTTCTTCCCCCTTTTAAAATTCCTTCCTTCTTGGGCCCTGTTTTGGGGTCCCAGTGAATTCTAGTTTTGAACCCTTGGTGGTGAGAATAAAAAAGAATTAAGGGGGTTTTTTTTTTTTTTCCCC
>CM031617.1:21394425-21416925 GCA_018398815.1 Conus ventricosus | reverse complement strand
CCATCAGAACAAACACAGGCTATGATCATTACCATCAGAAAACAAACACAGGTATGATTATTACCATCAGAAACAAACACAGGCTATGATCATTCCATCAGAAACAAACACAGGCTATGATCATTACCTCAGAAACAAACACAGGTTTATGATTATTACCATCAGAAACAAACCAGGCTATGTTCATTACCATCAGAAACAAACACAGGCTATGATAATTACCATCAGAACAAACACAGGCTAGTCATTACCATCAGAAACAAACACAGGCTATGATCATTCCTCAGAACCAAACACAGGCTATGATTTTACCATTAGAAACAAACACAGGCTATGATTACTACCACAGAAAAAAACAGGCTTGATTTATTATCATCAGAAACAAAACCAGGCTATGATTATTATCATCAGAAACAAACACAGGCTATGATTATTACCATCAGAAACAAACACAGGCTATGATTATTCCCATCAGAAACAAACACAGGCTATGATTATTTCCCATCAGAAACAAAACAGGCTATGATTATTACCACAGAAACAAACACAGGCTTATGATTATTATATCAGAAACAAACACTGGCTATGATCATTACCATCAGAAACAAACACAGGCTATAAATCATTACCTCAGAAACAAAACAGGCTATGATCATTACCTCAGAAAAAAAACACGGCTATGATTATTACCATCAGAAACAAACACAGGCTATGATCATTACCATCAAAACAAACACAGGCTATGATTATTACCATCAGAAAAAAACAAGGCTATGATCATTACCACCCAGAAAACAAACACAGGCTATGATCATTCCCATCAGAAACAAAACACAGGCTTGATTATTACCATCCAGAAACAAACACAGGCTATTGATTATTACCATCAGAAACAAACAGGCTATGATCTTTACATCAGAAACAAACACAGGCTATGTTTTTATCATCAGAAAACAAACACAGGCTATGATTATTCCCATCAGAAACAAACACAGGCTATGATTATTATCTCAGAAACAAACACAGGCTATGATTATTACCATCAGAAACAAACACAGGCTATGATTATTACCATCAGAAACAAACACAGGCTATGATCATTACCATCAGAAAAAAACACAGGCTATGATTATTATCATCAGAACAAACACAGGCAAAGATTTTTTCCCATCAGAAACAAACACAGGCTATGATTATTATCATCAGAAACAAACACAGGCTATGATTATTACCATCAGAAACAAACCAGGCTATGATTATTACCATCAGAAACAAACACAGGCTATGTTTTATTACCATCAGAAACAAACACAGGCTATGATTATTACCATCAGAAACAAAAAAGGCTATGTCATTACCATCAGAAACAAACAAGGCTTGATTATTACCATCAGAAACAAACACAGGCTATGATCATTACCATCAGAAACAACACAGGCTATGATCATTCCCATCAAAAACAAACAAAAGGCTATGATCATTACATCAGAAACAAACACGGCTATGTTATTACCATCAGAAACAAACACAGGCTATGATTTTTTTACCATCAGAAACAAACACAGGCTATGATCTTACCATCAGAAACAAACACGGCTATGATTATTACCATCAGAAACAAACACAGGCTATGTTTTATTACCATCAGAAACAAACACAGGCTATGATCTTACCATCAGAAACAAACACAGGCTATGATCATTACATCAGAAACAAAACACGGGCTATGTTATTACATCGAAACAAACACAGGCTATGATCATTACCATCAGAAACAAACACAGGCTATGATTATTACCATCAGAAACAAAAAAGGGGCTATGATTATTACCATCAGAACAAAAAACGGGCTATGATTATTACCATCAGAAACAAACAAGGCTATGCACTAGAAGATATCTCTTCCATACTGGGTGATTTTCGTCCTGCGTCCGTGATTGGAGCTCAGAAACCTTAATCTCAATAGGCATAACCAATTACACTTACATTGCAAAACTCCCCGATGGATTACTGTGGGATGTGTCAGTGTCAGTGTCAGTGTCAGTGTCAGTGTCAGTGTCAGTGTCTAGTGGTTGGTTTAGCAGCATGTATAACCATGTCAAATAAGTTTATTACTATGACAATCGCCACAGAGTTTCAACAAAATAATAAGTTATATTACTATGACAATCGCCACAGAGTTTCACAAAATAACCGTGTCAGGCATATGACTGTAGATATTTTAATGTCTTAATGTCTACAGTGAAACATTTTTACCTACAGTTTACAAGTTCTATATTGTCGAAATACTCGTTCCAATACTTTTAATATCTTATCTTAGATTTTGTTCTGGTTTGAAAACATTGTGAATCGGGGTGTTTTCCCTTTGTTCCACCAGATCCTTTGGTTGTGTATAAAGAAATAATGGCTGGTGTGAAGTTGAATTGTTGGTAGGGACCTACGACTCCTGTAATGAAGGTAGTGACAGTTTACCCTGAAGATGTTAGATTGAGTTCCTAAAAATTTAAAGCGTGTAGACGTTTTGCGTAATGAAAGGACATGAATGTCGGTGCATTAGTAACAGCGTATAATCTGGGAGTTATCATAAATTCAGGACAAGAAAAAATGTTTCCGTTTCCCACTCAGGAACAAGAGGCTTAAAATCGCCAACAGAGATATATTTTAAAGCTGAATTCGGGACGCACAGTTTTGTTAATAATCACCTTTTAGCTGCAGGCCATTTGCTTTCATTATTTGTAATAATAAGAAATCAAAATGAAACATCAAAAGCTCTTCGCTCCAGTGACCTTCAGAGAAAACAATTGTGCGTCTCTGTGTGCTCGTGTTTCGCATTCTTTGACTTGGAAGACAGTTTTTACTGTGTGGCGATGGATTATAAACACCTTGTTTCTTCATATGTGCGTATGAATGGCAATAGACTTTAGACCAGGGTACAGTCGCTTTTTCATCAAAGAAGCAGAGAACGAGGTATACGGAACGAAATGTTGTTGGGCGAAAAGCTTTAGTTTTTATGTTTACACGATCGTAATGAGCAGAGAAAAAGAAAAAAAATTTTACAAAGGTGGAAAGCTCGCTCAAGGATTTAAAATATAGGCTATCTTTACGACTTAAAAAATACTAAAACAGATTAGCCTGAACTTAAGAAGAAAGGGAGAGCAGTTCTGGCTTATGGACGTTTCAGACTATCATACCAAGATCAAGAATAAGAACAACAATTAGATATTTTGACAACTTGTCACACCGATTTGTAACATTTAAATCTTACGGTTTCTTTTTTTTTTCCAAAAACGATGATGAATGCTCAGGGACTTTGTACGTAGTTTAATGTGTGTGTGTGTGTGTGTGTGTGTGTGTGTGCGTGCGTGGCGTGCGTGCGTGCGTGCGTGCGTGGCTGCGTTGCGTGCGTGCGTGAGTGTTGTGTGTTTTGTGTTTTGTGTGTGTGTGGGTGTGTGTGTGTGTGAGTGTGTGTTGTGTGGTGGTGTGTGTGTGTGTGGTGTGTGTGTGTGTGTGTGGGGTGTGTGTGTGTGTGTGTGTGTGTGTGTGTGTGCGATCATAGGGTATAGTATATTTAAATAGGTATTTTTGATACCCATAAATGATTAGGGCATTTGCATTACTTGTGAGGTCGATTTTTTTTCGGTTTGATAAAGTCTCTGTGCACCCAGCGGTAAATAGGTGAGGCGTTCAGGGCAGATTACGTCTCTCTGCCCCCAGCGGTAAATAGGTAAGGCGTTCAGGGCAGATTAACGTCTCTCCGCACCCGGGTGGAAAATAGGTAGGCGTTCGGGGAAGTTTAACGTCTCTCTGCACCCAGGGTAAATTTAGGAAAGGCGTTCAGGGCAGATTAACGTTCTCTCCGCCCCCAGTGGTAAATAGGTAAGGCTTCAGGGCGTTTAAACAACTCTCCGCACCCAGTGGTAAATAGGTAAGGCGTTCAGGGCAGATTAACGTCTCTCTGCGCCCGTGGTAAATAGGTAAGGCGTTCAGGGCAGATTAACGTCTCTCCGCACCAGTGGTAAATAGGTAAGGCGTTCAGGGCAGATTAACGTCTCTCCGCACCCAGTGGTAAATAGGTAAGGCGTTCAGGCAGATTAACGTCTCTCCGCACCAAGTGGTAATAGGTAAGGCGTTCAGGGCAGATTAACGTCTCTCCGCACCCAGTGGTAAATAGGTAAGGCGTTCAGGGCAGTTTAAACGACTCTCCGCACCCAGCGGTAATAGGAAAGGCGTTCAGGGCAGATTAACGTCTCTCTCACCCATGGTAAATAGGAAAGGCGTTCAGGGCAGTTTAAACGTCTCTCTGCGCCAGTAAGGTGTTCAGGGCAGTTTAAACGGGGCGGAAAGAGGGGTACGTGCTCTGCCTTCCATCATGACGTACCCTTCACACAGGATACCTCTGACAGTTCACTGTCCTTTAGGGCCAAGCAGGGGCTATGGGAACGTTTGACCTTTTTCAAAGTATTAAAATCTATAGTGCACTATCTCTATTTTGTTCAATTGTCATTACCAATCATTACCAATGCTGTAACCCTTTTTGGAATGGTAATCAAAGCTTGCGTAAAGAACAGATGTCAGAAAGTAAATAATTTATACATATCAGCAGTAGATTTTCCTCTCTCTTTCTCTCTCTCTCTTTTCTCTCTCTCTCTCTCTCCTCTCTCTTTTCTCTCTCTCTCTCTCTCTCTCTCTCTCCTCTCTCTCTCTCTCTCTCTCTCTCTCAAGCTGCAATTTATTGATCGAAAGGTGTGCAAGTTGCTTAATACGCCTGTGACTTCGAGAAAAAAAAGAAAAACTCACTTACTTTGATAACGTCCCTTACCCCCTTAAACCTTTCCCTCCATATACTGTACAACGGTTTTGTTTTGTTTTGTTTTGATTTGATTTGTTTTCACAGGTAACATCTTTTCACATTCTTGGAAAGTAGGTTATTCAATTATGGATGCTCATTTTTAGACCTGAAATGGATGCAGCGGTAAAATCTTTTTCTTGTTCAACGTTGGTTTTAAAAGTAATTTAAAGAAGGCGCAGTGTGGGAATTGTCTTTAAGTTCCCACTCGTCATTGCTTTTATGTTCATTATCAGCACCCTTTTCCTCCTTCTGAACGCCCCGGAGGTCCGGCCCCTCTGAAAAATATTCAACGAAATACAAGCAATTTCGTGGTCTCCTTCCTCTGGAATGTAACTTTACATTATTGTTTCACCTCAAAAAAAATAAATGAATAAAAGGCCACATTTCGAGAAGAGTGTTGGGTTCTTGGATGTCGAATAAGAAAATGTACCTTTAGGAATCAATCAAGATCAGCTGTTGTCAAGTTCCAAGGAGTTGACCATTTTCTTGACCTTGCAAAACTGCAGCGGTGAACCCAATATCGAACCACTGTCCTAATAATAACTGAGTATATTGTCAACAGACCATTAATGAGACTTATTACAAATTTTTTTTTTAGTTTTAGGCTTGATTCAATTTTGTATGTCGGCTACATCTTCTCAACAACAACTTCCCTTTATACCCCTTAGACGTCTTCATTCTTTAAAGAGAGGGTTTCTATATTGCAATTATGTGCAAGAAGTAGATCTCACGGATTTTTTGCTGTATGGGCTACGGTCACTGTCTTGATATCTGGTCATTGACATTTTTCTCATCTTTTTTTGCCGGGGGGTAGATGTCACCTACATCATCGTTCATATCCCCCGGTTTCCCAAAAACAGCATGCTTACTCCATGCTTACTCCATGCTTACTCCATGCTTACTCCCTGCTCATTGTCCACTCCAGTCAAACCTCAAGGAAAACTTCTTTTCAAACACCCCTACCCTCTAACAGGGCTTTAAAAAAACATATTGTATGGAAAAAAAAATTAAAAATAAAAAGCTATCAATATTTCATTTTCCCAAATTGTCAGTAATTCCTTCGACCATAGCTCTATCCAGTAAAATTTCCTTCCACTCGCAATAATTTTTTTCCAATATATACATGAACTACGTACACCTAGAGATTGCAAAAATACATCCAACTCTCTCTCTTCTTCTCTCTCTCTCCTCCTCTCTCTCTCTCTCTCTCTCTCTCTCTCTCTTTCTCTTCTCTCTCTCTCTCTCTCTCTTCTGTGTGTGTGTGTGGGGTGTGTGTGTGTGTGTGTGTGTGTGTGTGTGGTGTGTGTGTTTTGTGTTGTGTTGTGTGTGTGTGTGGAGCTGCAAGACGGGGAGGTAGGGGTGGGCAAGAGGGGATGAGTAGCAGGGCGGATTAGTGTTCTTCCTGCCATTCTTGTGTCTGTTGGTTTGCTTGACGTCTCGACGATTTGACTGGGCACGCACTCCACGGAAGCTGCTTGTTCTCAGAAGCTGATCTGTTTTACCTGTGACAACAACGTGTTCTGCTTTGAGTGCCAATGCCACACATCAGCGACACCTTCATCATTCATGATGGTGTCGTGAAATGTGAGGGGAAATAAAAGCCTTGGTCATTGCCTCCAGTGATAATGGCACTGTGTCGCATTTGGGGTTGTACTTAGTACGCTTTGGTAAATGAGTTGTAACAGCGATGAATCTCTCTCTCTCTCTCTCTCTCCTCTCTCTCTTCTCTCTCTCTCTCTCTCCTCTCTCTCTCTCTATCTCTCTCTCTCCTCTCTCTCTCTCTCCCTCTTCTCTCTCTCTCTCTCTCTCTCTCTCTCTCTTTCTTTCTGTGTGTGTGTGTGTGTGTGTGTGTGTGTGTGTGTGTGTGTGTGTGTGTGTGTGTGTGGTGTGTGTGTGTGTGTATGTGTGTCTGTCTGTCTGTCTGTCTGTCTGTCTGTCTCTCTCTCTTCACTCACTCTCTCTCTCTCTGTCTCTCTCTCTGTCTGTCTCTCTCTCTCTCTCTGTCTGTCTCTCTCTCTCTCTCTTTCTCTCTCTCTCTCTCCGTTTATTTTTTTATCAAAAGTACTCATTTATTGTTTGTTACATTTTTTCGAGGTTTATTGTTTGAGTTAGTCTCTTACTACAAATATTTATCTTGCCCAGAGGACTGGATGTAAAAAAAAGCATTTATGCTTGTTTACATTATTCTCTTAATAAATGTAATTCGTTCGTTCGTTCTTCCTCCCTCTCTCTCTCTCTTTTCTCTCTCTCTCTCTCTCTCGCTCTCTCTCTTCTCTCTCTCTCTCTCTCTCTCTCTCTCTTCTCTCTCTCTCTTCTCTCTCTCTCTCTCACACACACACACAACACACACACACAACTGGTGATATGCAGACATTCAGGAGTAATGTTCTTTTCAATGCCGACTAGAGCCTCGTAAAGTTGAAATATAAGAAAATCATCTTTATCATATTTTACTTCTTTAACATAGGATACACACACACACACACACACACACACACACACCCCACACACACACACACACACACAACACCACACACACACACACACACCACACATACACGAATGACATGTTTTCATCCACTACATCAGACTTTCAGCTTTTCGCCGCTTTTCTTCCTCTTTTTTAAACGATCTAAATACCTTCCAACGTTCATTGTCTCCACATACAGAAAAGCAAATAGTTTCTCTAATATTATTCATCCTGTTTGGCCCTTACCTTACCTGTTTTGAACGAACTCTCGTACATATTAGTGCATTCCATATTAGATATAAATGAGTAGTCCTTGGATGCCTCCTTTAGAATGTTGGCGAAACAATCAAGGCGAAAGTAGCAGAGACAGTGCAAATAAAGTTACCAAACAGCAGCAGGAACATGTTGGTGCTTGCTAATGTTGGGGGTGGCTGGATAGGTATTGAGATGGCATCATCACTACAGGCTGTACTCTGCAATTTCATTCAGTCCAGCCAGTAGGTCTTTCGCTATTCACACCATCCACTTACTTCACCTCTCTTGCCCACTTGTACTGTCACTCCTGCAGGCCACAGGACAGGAGAGATCAGGTTCGATTCTTTACTTCTCCGCGACCTCTTTCTTACACTTCGGCCTTTCCATCGGACGAATAGGGTTCCTCCTTTTCTTGTTACGTGCATACTTTCCCCCATGGGTATACATTCGGTCTTTCACTGTGTGATAAGATGAGAGAGGAAGGGTTTGTTCTGCCCTCCAGCAGAGAGACAAGTTGCAGCGTGTGGTGTCCCAGGAACACAAGGGCCTCTGTGACAAGAAGATCTTTACTTCAGACCACTGTACTTTTAAAGGGGAGTAGGCATTGGGAGACAAATCGACATTACAAAGAGAGGACTTTGTTTGCATGACTGGGATGAATAGTTAAAGATAAGAGGAGCACTGATTTGGGGAGTAGAATGTTTATGTGGATGGTTGGTTGGATATGGAGCTGGCAGTTCATGGGGTGGTGGGGGATAAGTATTTTGATCTTCATATCTTATTAAGAAGGAAGACAAGCATACATCATCAGCTTAAACAGAATATCGAAGCTAAATACAATTGTATGTCTCAAATTAATAGGTATACCAGCCTGTCATACTGAGACTCGGCATGAAGGATTCTCTTTCTTTCTGCGTACGCAGGCTGATACTCCTGCGGACACTGCCTGTCTAGACAGGCAGTGGAGTTTTGTGTGTACGACCGTTTTTTATCCCGCCATTAAGGCAGCCATACTCCATCTTCGGGGGAAAGGGGCATGCTATGTGTAACGTGTCATCCATACCAACGGCCAAAACTGGCGTTCTCTTCCCAAAGTTGGTGATGGGATTTTACGTGTGTGCAAGATGCTGTGCGTGCGTTCACACACGGAACCTCGGTTTATAGTCTCATTCGAAGGACTGTATGGGGAATGGAGTCAAAACCAATGTTAACTCCGATAAAAAAAATCCCCCTGTACCGAAAAAATTCGTCGAACTGCGCAACCCCAGGATCACGAGTCCGGCGCTCTACCAACTGAGCTGTTTCGGCCCCCGGCATGAAGGATGTTTTGTCTCACTGATATCTCTTGCTTTACTTTGAACTTTTTTTTCTCAGAAAAAGAGTTCGAATATGTCCTTAAACACGATTTTCATCAAGAGTTATATAGGTAATGTCCTGCTTGTTGCAGATCGTAACAGTCACCACTGAACACCAGTCGAAAATACTGGTCAGCAACAATCAAGCGGCGATAGTGGTGTTATGTATATGTTGCCTGAGCTCTCTACTGGCATGTGGACTGCCACACGATGGGCATGGGTGTGGTGGTGTGTTAGGAGAACTATAAAGACGCTGTTAGTGGACTGCCTCTGTCAGGGTGTGGAGGATAATATAGTCAAATGGAAAGGTTCCAGCACTGTGTTTTCCTCATAATATATTATGTGCCTGCATTATGCGTGTCCGTTAATATCTTTTTTTTTTAGTTTAAGAGTTGATATACAGTAGAGGGTTTGTTTATAAGTTTCAGCAGATTCAAGAGAACTACTTCTCATTTTCACCAACATTCTTGTGGCCATCGTGATCGTTGCTGTCAATATCTTGATAATTTTCTTGATGTCAATTAGTAATTTTCAGATAGATGAAAGGGTTTAAACCGTCAACACAACCATCCCCCTCTCTCCTCTCTCTCTCTCTTCTCTCTCTCTCTCTCTCTCTCTCTCTCTCTCTCCTCTCTCTCTCTCTCCTCTCTCTCTCTCTCTCTCTCTCTCTCTTCTCTCTCTCACGCAAACTCAGCTTCTGTAATTGATTTATCTGTCCATTTATTTACTATTTTAAGTAGCACCTTTCCACTGGAAAGGGCTGAGTCGATTATTACACCCGTCCATGAAAAATGAGCAGCTAACAATCCGGACAGCTCTCGGGGAGTGGGGTTTACCAGTATTCAGAGGTTCGCCCGTCGAGTCGACATCACATACTAAATAACACATGAACAAAATACGCTGGAAATGAAGAAAAGATAATTCTTGAGGAACAATACAAGGCCAATTACAACACCATAGACTGTATATGTACATTATGCTTACTGGCACAGGGATACGAAACCCTATGTAGGATTTCTAGACTTCGTGAAGGAAGCATTTGACATTGTAAAGCTCAATGTTTTGTGAAATGTATTTCGTAAAAGTGGTTGTGAGTGGTAAATTGTGTACAGCTATTAGAAGAATTTACAACTCGGTGCACGTATGCGTGCAAAGAATGAAAACGGATTATTTCGATCGCCCAAATGGAGTAAAACTGTCTGGTGAGTCAGCAGTTGTTTCGTTTTTTCGTTATGAATGAGCAATGGAGATATCTGGTAGACAAAGAACTGGTATTCAAATAATACGTGGAGCAGTAGATTTTTTTTCACTGTTTACTGACGATGTCGTTCTTTTATGTGGAAAAGCTGTAGGTTTACAAAACCAATTGATTCTCTAAAAGAAGAAGCAGATCGCATTTGTTTAACAGTTAACTCGGATATGCACAAAAAATGTTGGTCTTTAGAAAGGATGGACACCTATCCTTACGCAGAAGATGTTTTATGGAAATGCAAATGTTCAAGTAGTTAATTATTACAAGTATTTAGGAATGATATTTTGAACCAAATTAACGTTCAGTCCATGCGTAGGAAGGATTTTTACGGAGGGGTAAAAAAAAATCGGGGTGTTGAAGTAACAATATCCTTAAGAATGCGAATTGTATTGATTTTGATATGTTTGGGGGAAAAAATGAGCGATTTACAAATCGAAACTTTGTTTACCCATGGAGCGAAATTGGGTTTGGATGAAATTTACAAATAGAACAAGTACTCATGTATGCTATGAAGCGTTTTTTTCGGGAGTCAAGTTATTCACCCAAAGGCTCCTTTGCCGGAGGAGGGGTTTTAGATCCCCACGAAATAAAGATTTTTTTGGTGCATTGCTTTAATTTGCTGGTTAAATTTTTATTAAAGTTTCTGCGGTCACGTTTGTGCAGAAAAGATATGTATGATGCTGTTACAAATAGAAGGGCGCAATGAAAATTTCTGAGTTGACGTTTTGGCAGAAAGTTCTGTCGAACGGGTTTTTTGAAGTAGTGTGGAGGGACTAAAGGGAGTGGGAAAGAACACCCAATTTTTATTCCCAAAATTTTAAAAGAGAGACTTTTTTGGTTCTTTTAAGAAAAAAGTAGCATAACAATTTGGAAATCAAAATTGGGCTTTTTTTCTCTTTTAAGAAATATTCCTTTTTCAAAAATTTTTCTTGACATTATTACAGATAATGGCTTAAAATTGTGTTTTGAAAAGTTTAAAGGGTTTTTGGCGAAGTTTGGTTTCCCAAGGGAAAAGGGGGAATGGTTCGAGTGGGGAAAACATCCACAGAATCACCATCCCCTTCTTTTGGGTTGCAAACTAACAACAAAAATTCCTTCGGCTTAAATTTTTTGCACTCGGCGAGGTGGTGCAAAATTTTTATTTTTAAAAACTGGATATTTTAAAAGGGGCAAAATTTTTGCTTCTTTGTCGTCATAAGCGGCGATTGTTTAACCCAAATCAGTTGCCCCCAAATTTTTTTTCGTTGCAAAAAGCAATAAAAACCCGAGAGTTTGAATTCATGATGTACGGTATAAAAATTATCCTGCCCTGAAAAATACCAATTAAATTTAGTGGGGGTTTAATTCCCTTTCCACCCCCTTTGCGATGGATGGTCAAATTTCCAATTTCTGTGACATTACTTTTTTCCTTTGGGTTTGTTTTTTGAAAAGGGTTAAAAGGGGGCAAACCGTTTTTGCGGGGAAATACCCAGAGATTTTTCTTTTTTTCCTAAATTTTTTTCCTTTTTTTCCCCTTTTTTTGGATTGATGATTGGGGGGATAATGTGCAAAAAATGTGTGGAAAAACAAAAAAAAAAAAGGGGAAGATATTTTTAAACCCAATATTTTCTTTGCCCAAAGGGCCTCTCTCTCTCTTTTCCCCTCTCCCTCTCTCTCTCTCTCTTTTCTCTCTCTCTCTCTCTCTCTTTTCTTCTCTCTCTCTCTCTTCTCTCTCTCTCTGTCTCTCTCTCTCTCGAAATTTTTAAATTGATTTCCCAATTTCAAAAATTTCGCAAAGTGTTCGTGAGATTTCGTTTTGGGTTTATTAGTGATTTGAATGTCCATAAAAAGATATACAAATAACCCCCAAAAATTTGGTCCATTCTGTAACCCAAACGGGGGCAAAATTTACTTTTTTTTTTGATTGTTTGTCCATCCTATAAAGTTAAAAAGAGATAAATGCATTCTGCCTTTATTAGAAATGTTCATCAAGTGTCATCGCTTTTTTATTGAAAAATTTAAAATTAAAAAATTTGTAACTCGTTTCTGTGTTTAGGGTTCTTTTTTAAAAGCACAAAAAACAAAGAGGGGAAAACTGTTTTGTTAACACACACATGACAGATTTTTTTAAAGGAAGAACATTTTGTTATGAAAGTATTTTTTTCCTTTTTTAGTTAGGGCCGAGCGGGGGGGGGGGGGGGGGGGGGGGTTCTATTTTGTTCCTGTTCCATTCCCATATAGGTCGGTGGTTTTGAAATTAAACTTTTTGATTTTTGGTTTCTCTCTCTCTCTCTCTCTCTCTCTCTCTCCCCCTCTCTCTCTCTCTCTTTTCTCTCTCTCTCTCTCTCTCGGTTCTCTCTTGTCCCCTGTCTCTGTCTCTGTCTCTCTCTGTCCTCTCTCTTTTCTCTCTCTTTTCCCCTCCCCTTCTCTCTCTCTCTCTCTCTCTTCTCTCTGGTTCTAAAAATTTCTGGTAAGGTTGTCGTAGACCCGTTTTGTCTGACCTCAAGCAGCAATTTAGGTCATTGCAGTCATCTCTTTTTCTATGTTTTGTTTCTTCTCTAGAGACGACTCCCCTGGATTCCCACGGTCTGCAGCCCCCTTTTTAAATTGATGTATCGGGCCCGGGTTCGTTGTTGAAAACAGACAAAAGAAAAAACGTGATTGTTACATTCTGACTTTGGCACGTTGTTTAACTCTTTGATCTGTTTGGGTGGGCCAGTGTTTGCGGGGGATGTTTACGAGAGTGTTCAGCTTGGATTGAAAAGTCTGTGTCCTTTTTTGGGCGCTGAAAAGGAAAACCTTTTAAACTTGATGAAATTTTTGGGGTTTTGGTGAGGCTTTATATCAAATATGGAATGCTTTGTGGGTCGTTTTTTGGGGGTTTTTTAACCATGGAATTAGATTGCTGAAAAAGCATCCCAAACCTGTGCTATTTTTCCCCTTTTTTTTTGGGCCAATGATCTCCTCTTTTCTTCTCTCCTTCTCTCTTCTCTCTCTTTTCTTCTCTTCTCTCTCCTCCTCTCTCTCTTTTCTCCCCTCTTTTCTCCCCTTTTCTCTTCTTCCATTTTAAAATATATAATTATATATTATATATTTATAATATATTTAAAATTTAATATTATTTATTATATATATTATAGTCTTTAAAATTTTTGTTGTTCATTCTTCCCACTTTTTTTTTATTTTTCCCAAAATTTTTCGCTCACACGGTTTTGTAAAGGCAGCTGAAAGGCTTAAAAGGACATAGCATTATTATTCTGTACAACTTAAATATAAAAAATTCATATAAGAAAAGTCTAAAATTTCCCATTAAACCCCCTCACATGCCGTTTAAACTCACCCCAACACAACCACCACCACCCCACCCCACACACACACCACCCCACACACACACACACACACACACACAAAACACACACCACACACACAAACACCCCACACACACAGGGTAAAACGAAAAAAAAACCCCGGGGGCCAAACCGCCCGCGCACGTATCTACGCACACCCACATATGTAATGGCTAGACGTAAACATATGCTTTCCCCCCTTCCACATTCCCCCCAAAACCCCCAACCCCCAAAAAAAATTCTTAATACGCTAAAAAAGCAGAATTTGTAGCTGAAAGAAAAAACTTGATGTAGGTATAAAATTGGGCATAAATGTAAAAAAAACATAACGTTACCCAAGGTATTTTCTAGAAAAGTTTGACATAGACTAAACCCCCCCCCCCCCCCCGGGGAATGGGGGAGGGCCTAGTGTGGGGTTTGGGGGGGTTGGGGTGAATGTGGAAGGGGGGGGAAAGCTTATGTTTAGGGTTTAGCCAACATGATGGGGGTTTTTGGGGTAGTTTCGTGCGCGCGGGGTTGCGCGCGGGTTTTTTTTACTTTTACGTGTTTGTGTGTTTTTGTTTGTGGTGTGAGTGTGTGTGTGTGTGTGTGTGTGTGTGTGTGTTTTGTGTGTTTTGTGTGTGTGTGTGTGTGTGGGGGGGAGCGTGCATGTGGGGGGTTGAATGGAAATTTTTATTAAATGTTCTTTATAAAGGGTTCTTTTATGAAGTTGTAAGATAAAAATTTGCTATGTCCTTTTATGCCTTGCAGTGCCTTGACAAAGCCTTTGGGGGGAGGGGAATTTTTTTTGGCAAATATAAAAAAAAAGTGTCAAGAGATGAACAACAAACATTGTATTGACTTTTTATTTTTAACACACTCGTGTGTTTCATCTTTGTGTGGTTCGAGGAGGCCTTGGGGGGAAACCAGAGGCTTTGTAAACATTTTATATATTTATATTTATTATATATATTTTTTTATATATTTTATATATTATATTATTTATATATATATTATAAAATTTTTAAATTTCCCGGAGGGTATGGGAGACTTTTTTAATATCCGGGGAAAAGAGTTTTTCTAAAAAAAAGGTTTTTTCCCCTTGTCAACGACAGGACCCCCCCAAAAACAGTGGCCCTTTCATTCGGGCTTTTTTACTAGATCGTTTACCCTTGTACTTCTCCTCTCCTCTCCACCCAAAAAAACAGTCAACTGGTTCACGGGGGCTGCCCAATAGAAGCTACCCCTTTTGTGCCTTGGGGTTTGGCATCTTATGGGACCATCAGACTGCCTTTGCGGTTTCGGGAAAATGAAAGCGACAAACGAGGCGATACAGTCACGGCCAGTCGCTGAATAACTAAAGAGCTTAAAGTTTTATTCTCCCCCTACGCGGGTTTGCAAACTTTGCTATCTAAATGCGATTTGCGCGCGCCGCGCGCGCGCGCACACAACACACACACCCCCCACAACACACACACACAAACACACACACAACAAACACAAAACCACACACACAACACCACACACACACCCACAAAACACACCACACACACAACACCACACACACAACACACACACGCAAAAAGGTTCCCCTTGGGGATGATAAGAAAGATTAGGTTTTATGAAGATGGGTGCACACACACACACACCACAACCAAAAACACACACAACCAAACAACCCACGCACGCACGCCCCACGCACGCACGAAGCACGCACGACACACAACACACACAACAAACCCCCGCACACAGCCACCGGTCGTTTTTTGGGGATGGTTAAGAAAAAAATTGGGGTTTAGAAGAGGGGGGACACACACACCACAAAACACACACAACACACACAAAACACACACACGCGCGGGGCGCGCGCGGGGCGCGCGCACGCCCGGGGACCCCACCCCCCGCACCACGGGACGCCGCCGCACGCAGCACGCACGCACGCAAACAAAACACACACACACACCAAAACAAACCCCACAAAACCAAAACCCCCCCCGAAAGCACGCCCACGGTCGTCCCTTTTGGGGGTGGGTTTAAAAAAGGGCTAGGTTGTTGAAAATGGTACACAACCCACACACCCCACAACCAACCCCACACCAAAACCACAAAACAACACACACACACACAAATACAACCCCGCCACGGTCCCCTTTGGGGAAGATTTAAAAAAGAATTTGGTTGATGAAGATGGGGCAAACACACACACACCACACACACACACACACCACACAAAACACACCCAAAAACACCCCACACCACGCCGCACGCACACCCCACACATGCCGCCCCGCACGCACGCAGCACCCACACTCAAACACACCCCACACCACACACACACACCAAAACACACAAAAAACGCACACACGCACACCGCACGGGTGTCTTTGGGGGATGGTTAAGAAAAACTAGGTTGAAGAAGTGGTGCACACACAAACAAACACACACACACACACCACACACACACACACACACACCCCCACACACAAAAACCCCACACGCACACGGTCCCCTTTGGGGATGATAAGGGAAAAATTAGGTTGATGGAAAAATAGTGCACACACACACACACACACACCAAAACACAACAAAACACCACAAAACACACACACACCACGACGCACACACGCAATCACGGGACGCACGCACGCACGCACGCACGCACGCACACACAAAACACACCACCCCACACATTTAAAACGCACACCGGGACACGGGCGGCTTTGGGGGGGTGGTTAAGAAAGATAGGGGTTTATAAGTTTGGGGCACAAACACACACACACACACAACCCCACACACACACACACCACACACAAAACACACACCCACAACACGCACGCACGACGCACGCACACGGTCCCTTTTTGGGGGTGGTTAAAAAAGACAGGTTTAGAAGATGGTACACACCCAAACACACAAACCCCAAAACACAAAAACACACCACACAAAAAACACACACTCACAAAAACACACACACAAAACACACACCCACACACAACAAAAACAAAACACACCGGGACACGGTCCCCTTTGGGGATGATAAGAAAAGGGTTTGGTTGATGAAGATGGTGCCCCAAACTCACACACACCCCACACACACACACCCCACACACACCACACCCCACAAAACCCAAAACATTCACAACCCCACACACACCAAAACACACACACAACACCCCACACGCACGCACCCCACACACGCACGCCCCGGCCCCAAGCCCCGCCCCACGCCCGCACAACCCCCTCCCCTAAAAACCCCCACAACACACACACACACACACACACCCACACAACACCCCAAACACAACCCCACACAACCGCACACACGCCACACGCCACCGGGGCGTCTTTGGGGGATGGTTTTAAAAAAGACAGGGTTTATTTTAAGTGGGCACAACCCCACCACACAACACCACACAAAACACACACACACCAAAAACCACACACACACACACACGCACGCGCGCGCGCGCGCAAAGCACGCCGCCACGCACGGGACACACACACACACACAAAACACACCCCCCCCACCGCGCGCGCCGCAAGCACGCCGCCCACGGTGGCTTTGGGGGGGTGGTTTAAAAAAGACTTGGTTTATGAAGATGGGGACACAAACACACACCCCCACACACACACCACACAACCCCACCACACACACACACACACACCCAAAAACACCCCGCCGCACGCCGCCACACGCCACACGGTCGTCTTTTGGGTTTGGGTTTAAAAAAGACTGGTTTATTAAGGGTTGTGTAGAGGGGTTCCCTTTGTTATTTCCTTCCAGAATATATTCCATTGTGAGCCAGGCTTGAGATATACAGGCACATGTAGTACTCGTCAAACTATGCTTCCTTCCAGAATATATTCCACTGTGAGCCAGGCTTGAGATATACAGGCACATGTAGTACTCGTCAAACTATGCTTCCTTCCAGAATATATTCCACTGTGAGCCAGGCTTGAGATTTACAGGCACATGTAGTACTCGTCAAACTATGCTTCCTTCCAGAATATATTCCACTGTGAGCCAGGCTTGAGATATACAGGCACATGTAGTACTCGTCAAACTATGCTTCCTTCCAGAATATATTCCATTGTGAGCCAGGCTTGAGATATACAGGCACATGTAGTACTCGTCAAACTATGCTTCCTTCCAGAATATATTCCATTGTGAGCCAGGCTTGAGATATACAGGCACATGTAGTACTCGTCAAACTATGCTTCCTTCCAGAATATATTCCATTGTGAGCCAGGCTTGAGATATACAGGCAAATGTAGTACTCGTCAAAGCATCCGAGCCGCACTCTCAGAGAAGCATCAATGAAACGGTTGACACTCATCGTTTTGGTTCTAGCCTTTGGCCCACAGCTCACTAAGCTCTCAGTGGGAGCCGACTTGGATTGGAACAAAAAATCCTACACATAACAACCTGTACTTGGAATCAAATTGCCGACCTCCCAATCTGAAAGTCTTTGACGGCTAAGAACTGCATTTTGGCGCACGGTACATAGATGGGATCATTCATTAATTATTGATATTACATAATAGTTGGTAGGTCGTAGTGGTGCCGAAATGTATCCTATGTAGTCAGGCCTCTCCACAGGTCGTAGTGGTGCCCACATGTATCCTATGTAGTCAGGCCTCTCCACAGGTCGTAGTGGTGCCGACATGTATCCTGTGAAGTCAGGCCTCTCCACAGGTCGTAGTGGTGCCGAAATGCATCCTATGTAGTCAGGCCTCTCCACAGGTCGTATTTGGTGCCAACATGTATCCTGTGTAGTCAGACCTCTCCACAGGTCGTAGTGGTGCCGACATGTATCCTATGTAGTCAGGCCTCTCCACAGGTCGTAGTGGTGCCGAAATGTATCCTATGTAGTCAGGCCTCTCCACAGGTCGTAGTGGTGCTGACATGTATCCTATGTAGTCAGGCCTCTCCACAGGTCGTAGTGGTGCCGACATGTATCCTATGTAGTCAGGCCTCTCCACAGGTCGTAGTGGTGCCGACATGTATCCTATGTAGTCAGGCCTCTCCACAGGTCGTAGTGGTGCCGACATGTATCCTATGTAGTCAGGCCTCTCCACAGGTCGTAGTGGTGCCGACATGTATCCTATGTAGCCAGGCCTCTCCACAGGTCGTAGTGGTGCCGACATGTATCCTGTGTAGTCAGGCCTCTCCACAGGTCGCAGTGGTGCCGACATGTATCCTATGTAGTCAGGCCTCTCCACAGGTCGTAGTGGTGCCGACATGTATCCTGTGTAGTCAGGCCTCTCCACAGGTCGCAGTGGTGCCGACATGTATCCTATGTAGTCAGGCCTCTCCACAGGTCGTAGTGGTGCCGACATGTATCCTATGTAGTCAGGCCTCTCCACAGGTCGCAGTGGTGCCGACATGTATCCTATGTAGTCAGGCCTCTCCACAGGTCGTAGTGGCGCCGACATGTATCCTATGTAGTCACGCCTCTCCACAGGTCGCAGTGGCGCCGACATGTATCCTATGTAGTCAGGCCTCTCCACAGGTCGCAGTGGTGCCGACATGTATCCTATGTAGCCAGGCCTCTCCACAGGTCGTAGTGGTGCCGAAATGTATCCTATGTAGTCAGGCCTCTCCACAGGTCGTAGTGGTGCCGACATGTATCCTATGTAGTCAGGCCTCTCCACAGGTCGTAGTGGTGCCGACATGTATCCTATGTAGTCAGGCCTCTCCACAGGTCGTAGTGGTGCCGACATGTATCCTATGTAGTCAGGCCTCTCCACAGGTCGTAGTGGTGCCGACATGTATCCTATGTAGTCAGGCCTCTCCACAGGTCGTAGTGGTGCCGACATGTATCCTATGTAGTCAGGCCTCTCCACAGGTCGTAGTGGTGCCGACATGTATCCTATGTAGTCAGGCCTCTCCACAGGTCGTAGTGGTGCCGACATGTATCCTATGTAGTCAGGCCTCTCCACAGGTCGTAGTGGTGCCGACATGTATCCTATGTAGTCAGGCCTCTCCACAGGTCGTAGTGGTGCCGACATGTATCCTATGTAGTCAGGCCTCTCCACAGGTCGTAGTGGTGCCGACATGTATCCTATGTAGTCAGGCCTCTCCACAGGTCGTAGTGGTGCCGACATGTATCCTATGTAGTCAGGCCTCTCCACAGGTCGTAGTGGTGCCGACATGTATCCTATGTAGTCAGGCCTCTCCACAGGTCGTAGTGGTGCCGACATGTATCCTATGTAGTCAGGCCTCTCCACAGGTCGTAGTGGTGCCGACATGTATCCTATGTAGTCAGGCCTCTCCACAGGTCGTAGTGGTGCCGACATGTATCCTATGTAGTCAGGTCTCTCCACAGGTCGTAGTGGTGCCGACATGTATCCTATGTAGTCAGGCCTCTCCACAGGTCGTAGTGGTGCCGACATGTATCCTATGTAGTCAGGCCTCTCCACAGGTCGTAATGGTGCCGACATGTATCCTATGTAGTCAGGCCTCTCCACAGGTCGTAGTGGTGCCGACATGTATCCTATGTAGTCAGGCCTCTTCACATTGCCCTCGCTCATGCCGAGCAGAACTGAGGTGATCCTTCACTTTGTTCATTAAGGGGGTTTTGGTTGTTGTTTTTTCAATTTCCATCTGTCTCCAGTACGCTTAACCTCCATTATATCCTGCAGAATAGTCGAAGACGACAAGTCATCGCGAGATACGTAATTACTGTTGGCACTGAGTTCAGCTCTTGGTTCTTTTTTGGGAAAGATGGGTATACCTGTACTTGTCAATGTTTCAGTAATAGAATCAGTAATATTAGAAATCATAACAGTACCCCATAGATCTCTCTCTCTTCTCTCTCTCTCTCTCTCTCTCTCTCTCTCTCTCTCTCTTCTCTCTCTCTCTCTCTCTCTCTCTCCTCTCTTCTCTCTCTCCCCTTGTTATAGGTCTACAAAATCAGCTGAACAATCTGAAAAAAGAGGCTAACAGATTACGTTTAGAAGTAAATCTAGATAAGACTAATATTATGGTTTTCCGTAAAGGTGGTTATCTTAGAATAAGAGAAAAATGGACATATGGAAACGAAGATATAAGAGTAACAAACACATACAAATACTTAGTTTTGATATTTACAACAAATTAAGTATGAATGCTGCCCTTCTAGACATCAGTAGAAAAGGTAAAATGGGCGTTATTGAAATTCTAAAATCACTAAAGAAACTACATACAATTGATCCTTCCCTATTCTGGAAGCTTTTTGATACTCAGATTGAGCCCATATTGACTTACGCCGCAGAAGTATGGGGGTTAGAAGATACAGGGTTAATAGAAAAAGTACATACTTTTGCCATTAAACGATTCCTGGGTGTACCACTACACTCTTCAAATAAAATGAGTTACGGAGAAACAGGAAGATATCCTTTGTTCGTTCGAACTGCTGTAAAATGTATTAAATACTGGCTGCGACTGGTAAAACTGCCAACTAATAGAATATATAGGCAAGCCTATGATATGTTGTTATTACAATTAGAAGCAGGCAAATACAATTGGGCATCAAAAGTTAGGAACACTCTAACAGAAAATGGTTTTGGCGTAGTATGGTTGTGTCAAGGTGTTGGCTCTGAGGAGGCGTTTATATCAGAATTTAAGGACAGAATTGTTTCATGTTATAAACAAAATTGGCATTCTGAAATTGAAGATAACGATAAATATGAGTGGTACCGTTCTTTTAAAATCACGTTTGAAGCTGAGAGGTATCTAACTTTGATAACGAATAAAAAGATGAGGGAAGATCTGGTAAAGTTTAGATTAAGAGTGCATGGTCTAGGCGCTGCAAAACACTGGTTTATGACCAGCGAACGAAGTGTTGACTGCCCAATGTGCGGTCACAACAAAGAAGATGAAGTGCACTTTCTTTTTCATTGTTGCTTCTTGTCAGATATTCGCCGAAAATATCCTTTTTTCAATATGACTCATGTCGAGCCTACAGTAAGTGGTTAATTAATCTTTTGGCAACAGATAATGATGCAACTATCATTGGTCTTGCTATGTTATACTGAACAACATTAAAAACGCACCGTTTTGATTTGCCGATTTCCCATTTGGAAAAAATGTGTATTTGGATTTGGTATATTAACACAATTTTTAAGGGACACAGATTCACACTGCCTCGGTTTCTCCGCGCTTGCCGACGTTCGTGTGACGCCCACGTGCAACTCGCCCAAAACACTTTTCTTGCCACTGGGGCCGAGACTGAACGTAGCACATCTGTTTCTTTGTCTCAAATGGTGAGTTTGAGTCATGCCGACTGGAAAACGGTATCAGTTGTCATTCGACCAGCGAAGTGGTCCGAAAACAATGCCGCGACTGTCTATGCAAGAACGCGAGCGAGCCATTGGAATGTTAATGGTCGGCATGTCATCGAGGAGACAGCCAGACAACTGAACTGCAGTCACTCTACAATTGTAAGGCTATCACAACGTTTGGCAGCAACTGGTTTCCACCACTGATCGGCGCCAACGGGCCAACCTCGTGTTACCACACCAGCGCAAGATCGATACATTCGACAGCTTCATCTTCGCAATCGATTCCTTACAGCAGCAGAAACATGTCGCCAGGTGTTGGTCGACGGGGTCCAGTGTCTGGACAAACCGTTCGACGTCGATTGCAAGAATCAGGGCTCAATGCAAGACGCCCTCATGTTGGCCCACTCCTCACCCGTAGAACACCGTCAGCAACGCCTGCAGTGGGCCAACCAGCATCTGCCATGGACACGACGTCAGTGGAGAGCTGTGCTGTTCTCTGACGAAAGTCGATTCGCGTTATCTCATGCTGACAGGAGAATGAGAGTCTGGAGCGTGTCGGGGAACGCTACGCCAACTGCTGCGTGTTTGAAGCAATAGATGGGAAGGGGGCAGTCTGATGGTTTGGGGGCATTCAGTCATGACTACCGGACACCTCTGTACTTTTTTGACAACCATGTGAATGCCAACACGTACCAGCAGGTGCTGCAGAACCACGTCGTCCCACTGTTTGGGCAGCACCTGGAGCTGCA
>CM031617.1:21379985-21394325 GCA_018398815.1 Conus ventricosus | reverse complement strand
ACATTTATGTCGCTTTATGAATCACACTTGTGGCATTTTTGTGTGTGTGAACGCCCATGTTCCTGTATTCTTTATATTTTATTTAATCAACCCGACTGAAAACAAATCATTCTTCGCACTTTGATTCTTGAGAATAAGCGGACTAGAAGAAAAAGAAACACCCGAAGGTGCTGGGGAGGACCCAGAGAAGCACTGTCTTCACCTGCCTTTAGAGCAGTCCTGTACCACCCTTGGAGGCCTGCGCTGTGTTGACGATGGGTACAGGCACGCGCAGGACACTCCATTAAGATCTCAACCCGACTGAAAACAAATCATTCTTCGCACTTTGATTCTTGAGAATAAGCGGACTATGTTTTAACGCAGGAACATATTTCAACATTCAAATTTGTCCTTACAGCATGGCACAATGAACCATAGATTAGCACAGTGTAGCAAAGGATGGTCAAATGAGTTCTAGCTCAGCCAGCCACCCTTGACTAGCATGGCGAAGTGTATTAGTAGAACAGAAGTAGTTGTATTTTTAACTATTGCAATACTGGAAACATTTTGTTGAAAGAGGACAGATAGCAGCAACCTTGCAGAGCGTCCAAACATCAAATAATTTATGTTAACACAAACTATAATCATTGGGATTAGAAAGCATCAAAAAGGGGGGGGGGTTCCCCCAAGCGACATTCTGCCCAGAAAGCATTTGAAAAAGGGGGTTTTTTCCCCAGCGAAAATTTGACAGAAAAGCATTTGCGGAAAGGGGTTTTCCAGCGAATTTGACGAAAGCCCCCGCAGAAAGGGGGGTTTCCCCAGCGCCTTTGAGGGGAAAAGCACTGCAAAAAGGGGGGTTTTTTTTCCCCCACCCGACATTCGGGACAGAAAGAAACCCCCTTTTTCCCCCTCAGAAAGGGGTTCCCTAGCGCCCCTTCTGACAAAAACCCACTGCAGAAAAAAGGGGGTTCCCCAGCGCATTCTAAAAAAAGAAGCACTCCCAAAAAAAGGGGGGTTTCCCCCGGGGCCATTCTGAAAAAACCTACAAAATTTAAAAGTACACAAAAAAAAACACGAAAAGAGACAGAACAGGAGATCCCGGGATTGGGTTTAAGTCATTTTTGTGGGTGTGTGTTTTGGGGGTGTGTGTGTGTGTGTGTGTGTGTGTGAGAGGGAGAAAAGAGAGAAAAACGGGGAGGAAAAGGGGGAGAGGAGAGGAGGAGAGGGGGAGGGGGAGAGAGAGGAGAGGGGAGAGGAGGGGGGAATGGAGGGGGAGGGGGAAAAAAGAGGGGAGGGGAAAGAAAAGGAAGAAAGAAAAGCCCAGAAAAACCCCAATAAAAGAAAAGATAAGACAAAATATTAAATTTACGGGGAAAATTAGGTAAGTCTAGTGGCTTTTTTAACACCAATCTGGGCCCCCTGAATTGTGGGGGACAAGGCAAAAAACTGTAGAAAAAAAAAAAGAAAGAGAAAAAAGAGAGGAGGGGGAAAGGCCCATGTAGGCACACCCACACACACACACACCCCACACCACACACACAAAAAACACACACAAACACACACACACACCACACACAACACCAACACACACACACACCCCACACACACAACAACACACCCACACACACCCCACACGCAGCCCCCAACACAGAATGTATTTGAACTCCTTCCCAGAAAACCTATCCCGCCCTCCATTTTTCACAGCACAAAACCCCAAATCCCACCACCCCCTTTTCACGCATCTGGGGCATCATGGGTGTTTCCAGCCCCTTTCCCCGTTGCCCCCCCCGTTTACCAAGCAGTCGGCAGAGGAAAAGGGGAGAGAATCAAAAAAAATCCTTGGGCCTGTCGGGGGAAACTTCGGTCACTGGGTTAAACCCGGGGTTTTGGAAGGGTCAACATGCAAAAAGTTGGAAAAGGGTTTTTTTTAACCAGCCTACATGTATTGGTCATCCCGAAGGGGTTTGGGGTTGTCTACTAAACACGATTTGTGAATGTCAAAAAGGGGGGCCTAAAAAGGGGAAAAAGTAGGGAAAATTTGCTCCCCTCTCTCTCTTCTCCCCCTCTCTCTCTCTCTCTCTCTTCTCCTCTCTCTCTCTTCTCTCTCTCCTCTCTTTTCACACACACCACAAAACAAAACCCCACACCCCAAAACCACACACACACACACACACACACCACAATAATATATAAAATATATATTTTATATATATATATATATATTTTTTATATTATTATAAGTCCAAAATCACTTGTTTTGATTCACGTTCCCCAGGGAATTAGTTTGTTGTTGTTTTAGAGGGCTAAGTGAGAATGTATGTAATTTTGGGTTGTTAAAAAAAGGGGGCCCATTCAAAAAAAATCCATTTTTAAATTCTTTGGGAAAAAAAAGTCTGTGGTGCCCAAAACCCCAGGGGATTATTTTACTTCTAGCATGAAAACGGGTTTCTTAAAGGTATTTTTTTTCCCAGCGGGGCACAAACAACAACAACAGAGAACGGAAAAAAATTAAACCCAAATTTTTCCCCGTGAGCATGATTTACAGGGCTTCAGCGATTTACGTTTTTCTGGGGGGTGCACCCTTTTCCGAAAGCCTTAAACTTAAAAAGAAACCCGGCGGGAAAATTTCGGGCATCCCCCCAAGGCCCCACAAAAAAAAAGAAATGCTCTGAAAACGCGTCTGGAAAAATTTGGTGTCAGAAGAGATTTCAAATGTCTTGTTGGCTCGGATGGAGGGGAAGGGGGACTGTTTATCGTCGTTTTGGCTGATTGTCTTGTTGGCTCGGATAAAGAGAGGGAATGGGTTTTTATCTTTCGTTTTGGGCTGATAGGCAGTGCCGGGAAAAAAAAGGGGCTCTCTTTTTTGGCTTGGTTGAAGGGAGGGAAGGGGTTTATGTTCATCGTCGTTTTGGCTGTTTAAGCGCGTGCCGGGAAAACAAAGGCCCTTTTCTTGTTGGCTGGATGAGAGAGGGGAATGGGAAGGGTTTCCTTCGTGGGTTTTGGTGATGGGCGCAGTGCCGGGAAACAAAGGGGGCTTCTTGTTGGCTCGGATGAGAGGGGAATGGGTTTTGGTTCATCGTCGTTTTGGTTTTTTTCGCAGTCCCGGAAAAAAGGCTCTCTTTTAAAATGATCACCTTTGGGTTATTCTAAAGGGAGGGTTTTTTTTTTGGCCTTTTTATGTCGGTGCCAAGCCCGTTTCTGTGGAAAGATCAAGCTGTAAAAATTTCCCAAATAAAGGGTCTGCCAGTATCCCAAAGTATATGGGAATTACCGATTCCATGCCTTGCCACGGGCATCCCGTATCCCAACTCTTTCTTTTTCCCGTACACAAAAAAACCATCGGAAAAATTTCCCTTTGTGTTTTAACCCTAGGCAAGGGACGATGTCTGTTGATTTTAAATTCTGTCGCAACTTTCATATTAGCCCGAAAGCGATTAAACAAAACTTTGTTGAAAAAGCGGGGAAAGACCAAAGGGAAGGCCCTTAAAAGGGGGTTTTGGGTTGGGTTTAGCTTTGGGCCCGGGCCCAAAGAGCAGATCCGGGAAAATTCGTTAGAATCCTAGCGGAGGAAGAGCTACCCCGAATATTCCCCCCCGGTTTTTAAAAATAAGTAATAAATCTCCCCCGAATGCCTTCTTGTTCAGAAAAAAAACCATTAATGTTTACTGTTAAAGGAAATTTGAATCTAGGGGAAAAACAGTAACGAAACGGGAAAGACAATTTGAAAATTTCCCGGGACAGGTTATATCTTGGGTTTTGCCCAAAATTTTCAAAATTTGGTATTTACCCAAAAGAAAACAGATTGCATGCAGACTGTGCGCCATTATTTTCATGGTGTTTTTCGCGGGAAATTTTGTTCTTGTTTAGTGAAAAAGGTTTGCGCTTGAAAAAAAAAGTTGTGGGAGAATAACTTTTTTGTGGCCCAAATAAAGATCCCCCCCCCCCCCCCTCCTTCCTAAAAAAAAAGTTGTTGAGAGAAAGGAGAGGGAAAAAAAGGGGGGTGGTAGGTGGAAAAAGGGAAAAGCATCGTAAGAGGGAAGGGGGGGGGATGGGAAAGAGGTGGGAAGGGCGGGGTGGGAAAAGGGGGGGGGGCGCAATGCAAAATTGTTTTTTTGTCTACGATACGGGGGATAACATGCCAAAAATTTTTTGGGGAAAAACATTTTTTTTGTTCTTTAAACACATTCCCTAAAAAGTAAATTTCATATTCTTTGTTTCTTTCCTTAAATTGCTTTTTTCCCTTCTTTCTTTTCTTTCTTTTTTTTCTTTCTTTTTTCTTTCTTTTTTTTTCTTTTTTTCTTTTCTTTCTTCCTTCCCCCCTTCCCTTTCCTCCTTTTGGGGGAAAATTGGGGATGGACATGGGAAATCGGTGACGAAAAAATTTCCAAAATATTGCCCCCAAAACCCCTCCCCAATGCTCACCCGAGTGGGGTTTTTGCAGTGTTTTTATTATCGGGTGTTTCACTGGCATTTTAAACTCACTCAGCCCCTCGGGCCGGTCGGGCAGCGTCAGACTGAAAAAAGTTTCAGAGTCGTCTCCCTTACCCGGGTTAATTTTAAATGATCATTTCCACTTAGGGACTTTCCCCCAGACTTATTCCGTGAACCCCACACAAGGTCAGTGCTAGGGGACTGCGAAATGATCCACACTAAAGGGTGAAAGAAAAGGGGGAAAACAGATGTTCGAAAAACCGCGCATACAGACCAAAAAGAGCTCGCACGTTTTAGACAGAAACAGCCACGGGCCCTTAGACACACGACACACCCCAAAGAAACAGGGACAAATTCCCCAAAAATTTTAGGCATGATGCGCGCGCGCGCGCACGCACGCCCCGCACGCACGCCCGCACGCACGCACGCACCCCACGCAGGGGCCCAGCACGCACAACACACCACACACACCTACCCACGAAACGCACGCCACACACCCCACCACAAAAAACACACACCACACACAAACACACACACCCCACACAACACACCCACACAAAAACACCAACACACACCCCACATGCATACATATATTTATATATATATTTATATATTATATATATTATATATATATTATTATTTTATTTATTATATTATATAATATTTTATATTATTTATGTATAAATAAAAAATAAAAAAAAACCAAGCTGCTCGGGGAATTTTGCGGGAATGGTGTCGGTACTTACCCTTTGGGAAAATTTTCTAGTTTATTTTTACTTTAGTCCCTTGGGGATCATTCAAAGAACGGGCCCCTCAGCATTTGCGTCTTAAGAGGTTATCTTTATATATTTTCAAATTCTAACAAGAAAATGTGGGCTTTTTTTGCTCTTTCATGTTTTTCCCTTTGCTTCTTAGGTGGCCTTTGGTTCGTTTTTAAAAACAACAAATATACAAACGGTATTGCAAAACGCCTTTTTTCGGGGATGGGCATTCTTTTTAAAAACCCAAAAGGCAGGGGGATTTTCAATTTTCCACTTTTTCGGGGTTAACCGGGGGGAATGAATGGGTTTTCGAAATATCGGTATTTGACCAGGGGTTTTTCGTTAGTAAATTTTTCCCCCCACGGGGAAAATTGTCTCCACCTTGGAAAATACAAGCTTGCTGAAGGCCCCCCACTTTGAAAAGCTTTTCTACCCCCCCATTAAACCCACTAAAGGCACTTACTGTTTTTTTTGGGCCCGAATTATTTTTCCACGGCAGATATGAATGTTCCCCCCCCTATTTCTTCAATCAAAAACATAAGAGCAAAAATTTTTAAAAGGGAATCATCTTGCAGCCTTTGGGCAACACCAAAGGGCTCTTTTAAGTTGCGGGGAAGGGGTGTCGGTATTACCCTTGGGAAATTTTATTTGGGTTTATTGTTTATTTATATATATATATATTATATTTTATATATATATTATTATATATATATTTTTATAAAATTAAATTTCATTCTTTTCTTTTTGATTAAAGCCCCCTGAGGAAAAAAATTTTTACAAACCCAAAAATATTGGGAATTTTTTAAAAATGAGTCGGGTTTGTTTTTTTTATGTGTGCGCGTGTGTGTTCCCCTAAATTTTGGGCACAAGGTTTTCTTTTAATTTCTTGGGCTGTAGGTGCTTTCCCATGTGAGGGTGCCATTCCTATATAATACATATTGTTTATGGGACCGTTAGGACTTACAAAACCGTCAGATACAAACCCCAATGAAAACTTGTTCAGAGATTTTCCCAAAATGATGTGATTTTTTAAATTTTCCCGAAACAAGATTTTTCTTCTGTTCAAAAAACTTTTTACGAAAAAAAAAAAGTCATGCACTTGGAAAGTTTTTCTTAACAACGGTGTAAAGAACTTGCTTTGTTCGGGTCACCCCTGACAGAGGGCCCTCCCCATTTTCCCGGTTTAAAATTCATAGGGATTTTGTGGGGGGGATGTGTGGGCAAAACCGGGTTTGGCTACAAAAAAAGGGAAACAGTGGATGAGCTCAATTCTTACACTTTGTTGTTTTTCCTTGTGTTTGCATTTTCCATCGCCCTGGACGTATTTTTCTAGTGGAAATTAAAAGGATTTGCTTTTGTCTTGAAAGACGAGTTAATTGTTTGTTTATACAAAAACAAAAAAATCCCAAAATTTTTAATAGGTAAACAACCACACCGCTGTTACAAAAAGTCTGTGTAGTTTTACTCCGAGGGGAGGGGAGGAAAAGAGGGAAGGGAGAGGGGAGAGAGAGAAAAGAGAGGGAGAGAGGAGGAGAGAGAGAGAGGAGGGAGAGAGAGAGGGGGGGGGGGTAGCAAAAAACGTTGTAGGTGTTTATTTCATACCAAACCAAACCCCCACGTGAAGCAATATTTTGGGGGGTTTGGGGGCGTCTCTCCCGTGAAACCCCCCCAATGTTTTCCCAGCCCCCAAAAACCACAATCAGAAGGCTTTTATGGGGGCACAAAAAAGGGTCAGGGGGCTTCTATGGACAGTTGTACTTTTCCCACTGCTTGGCCCAGAGAGGACGGTAAAAGGGCACCCTTTTCCAAAACAAAGCCACTGTAGTGTCCGGGTTTTAAAGGTAAACATTCTGCTGACAGGGAGAAAGGATGAGAGGGCAGGGGGGGGTTTTGGTTTGGGATATTACAAAAACCATGAAACATTCTATGAGGGGGGAGGGGAGAGGAGAGAGAGAGAAGAGAGGGGGAGGAGAGGGGGAGAGAGGAGAGAGGGAGAGAGGGGGAGAGAGATTCAGATCTTTGGGCATAATAATAAAACGGTAAAAAAACTGTTATATTTTTATTTCCACTAAAGATGCTGTGTGTGTGTGTGTGTGTGTGTGTGTTTTGTGTGTGTGTGTGTGTGTGTGTGTGGTGTGTGTGTGTGTGTGTGTGTGTGTGTGCGCGCGTGTTTGTGGGGTGTGTGTGTGGGGCGCGCGGGTTTTGTGAGTGTGTGTGTGTGGGGGTTGTGTGTGTGTGTGGGGTTTTGTGTTTTTTGGTGTTTTGTGTTGTGTGTTGTGTGTGTGTGTGTTGTGTTGTGTGTGTGTATGTGAGAGGAGAGAGAGAGGGGACAGGAGAGGGGGGACGGGGAGATTTTGGAGGAAAAGGGGAGACCGAGAGAGGGGAGGGGAGTGGGTGGAATGTATTTTTTTAGTGTGCATGAGAGAGAAAAGGGGGAGAGAGGAAGAGAGAGGAGAGGAAGGGAGAGGGGAGGGGATGAGAGAGGAGAGTTTTCAAAATTCAGATTAAGATTTTTTAAATCATTATGGGCCCTTTGCCCTCTTGGAGAGAGGGAGAGAGAAAAAGGAGAGGGGAGGGGAGAGAAGGGGGAAAAAGGGGAGAGAGAGGGGGGAGAGGGGAAAGGAGAGAGAGAGGGGAGTTAGCTTTACAGAAAATTTTTTCCCCGGTATTTAGTCGGCCCACCCAACCAAAAGCAATGCACACGTAGGTTAGGGGACTTTCTCTCCAGCGTTTTGGCCTCGATTATTTAAAACCCTTTAGACCACAACCCAGACAGCCTAAATTGATGAAAGACCAAAATTTCAGCCCCCAATGATGAAAGACCACAATCAGAAAGCCCCCAAAGATAAAAAAGACCCCCAATAGCCCGCCTCAATGATGAAAGACCACAATCAGACAGCCTAAATGATGAAACCCAAAAAAATTGACCCCTCAATGATGACACTTAGCCCAACAATCAGACACCCTTCAATGATGCACACTTGGGACCTCAATCAGACAGCCTAATTTGATGCACACATAGGCCACAATAAAACAGCCTCAATGATGCACATATAAGCCCCACAATCAGACACCCCTCAAGGATGCAAAACATAGCCCACATCAGACAGCCCAATGTTTGCACACAAAAACACAATCGAAAGCCTCAAGGGTTGCACACAAGCCCAAAATTCGACAGCCCAATGATGCACCCATAGCCACAAAGACAGCCTCAATAAATAAAAGACCCCCAATCAGACGCCTCAATGTTGCACCCCAAAAGGTTTGGGAAAGGGGCCCTTTTTTGGGGGACAGCCCATATGATCCAAAATGTGTTTTTTAAAGGGGGAGAGACCCGGGGGAAAGGGTCCCGCCCAAAAGCCACTGAGGGGGGTGCTGAATTTTGGGTTACTTTGGGTTTGGGGACGGGGAAAAATTTTTTAGGATGTCAGGATGGGTTTGTTAGGATTTTTACGACCAGAGATGAGAGAGTGAGAGAGAGAGAGAGAGAGGGAGAAGAGAGAGAGAGAGAGAGGAGAGGGGAGAAGAGAGAGGGGAGAGAGAAGGGGAGGGGAGAGGGGAGAGAGAGAGGGGAGAGAGAGAAAAGAGAGAGGGGGGAGAGAGGAGAGGGGAGAGAAGAGAGGGGAGGAGAAAAGGAGAGGGGAGAGGAGAGAGAGAGAGGAGAGAGAGAGAGGGAGGAGAGTTGGGGAAACACCCAGAAAAACAAAAAATCAAAAATTGGGGAAAGTTTTTAAATACTGATCAGAAAAGGCCCCACGCTTATGTTTCGATAAAAACTTTTTTAACACGTTTTGAAAACCCATTTTAATGATTAAAAATTTTTGGCAAAAAATGAGAAAATGAACTTTAAAAAAGCAGTTCAAAAATCACCAGGGAGCAGCCCAGTTTAGCGTAGCCCTCATAGATGAGAGGGTTGCTGTTTGCCCCGCCTGCAGGTTCAGAATGGGAGTTTATCCTTTTTTGCCCCTTTGCGGGAAAATCAAATCAGACCCGGGTGAGGAAATTCCCGTTTGGGCTCAATTTTTGGGGCAAAATTTTGGCAGGGGTTATGATAGAAAAGGGCTCTTTTGGAAGAGTAGTGAAAAGCGAGCCCCGGGGATGGTTTTCAAAGGTTTTGGATGACGGTTTTGGGAACTTTCGAGGGGTTGGGATCTTGTGATTTGATGATAACATTTGAACCTGAGAGGAGAGAGAGGAGAGAGGGGGAGAGAAGGGGGAGGGGAGAGAGAGAGAAAAGGGAGAAGGGGAGAGGGTAGCTAGGAATGTTGCCGTTGTTTGTATACAAACCAACCCAAAAAGCGATGCACAATGTAGACTGGATGGTGACTGTCTTCAAACTACAATTTTGATGATTAGGATGCACCCCCAAGGCGGAAGAGTTTTTGTTTGGGCAGCTTTTTTAAACCATTCTGGTGGTTTTTTAAAAAGGGGGAGGTTCCCAGGGCGGCGATCCCCAACAAAGCCCGGGTTGTGTCCGATGATTTTGGGCCTCTATCTGTTGACAGGGAAGGGAAAAGGGGTGGGATGGTTTAGGGGGGTTTGTTCAGGATGTTTTTAGAACCGTGGGTATTCCTTTTGAGGAGGAGGAAAAGAGAGAGAGAGAGAGGAGAGAGAGAGAAAAGAGGAGAGGAGAGAGAGAGAGATGGGGGAGAGAGTGAGGAGGGGAGGGGGATTTAAAACCCCCATTAGTGAAAAAAAAAAGAGCAGGAAAAGAGAGAGAGAGAAGAAGGGAGACAGGAGGAGAGGGAGAGAGAGAGAAAAGAGGGGGAGAGGAGAGGGTAGGGGAAAAAGAGAGAGAGAGAGAGAGTGGAGAGGGGGAGGAGGGGGAGGAGGAGAGAGAGGAGAGAGAGGGGAGGGAGAGAAGGGGAGAGAGGGAAAATCAATGAACACAAAAAGAGCACAGTGCTGACAAGATTTATTGGCCCCGTCTGCACCACTCTCGCAGATTTAGACTGCCGGGCTGTTTGAAACTTTCAATGCCAACATGTAGGTTTTCCCCTTTTTTCCCCTTTGGGCCCCCAAATTTGTATCTCAGACCAACTGACGAATTCCGATGACTCGATTTGAGCGGATGACGCCCAAAAAAAGTGATGTGACCATACAGTCTGCCTTTTAGGGCGAGAAAAAAAATATGAGCCAGGGAAAATACTGTAAAAGATTTTTGATAACTGCTTTGAAAATGTCCGTTTCGTGTGTTTGATGAAACTGACAATAACATTTTAGAATATGAGAGAGAGAGAGAGAGAGAGAGAGAGGAGGGAGAGGGGAGAGAGAGAGGGAGAGAGAGAGGAGAGAGAGAGGGGTGAGAGTGGGAAAGACCCGGTGAGAGGGGAAAGAAAAGAGAGAAGGAGAGCTGGGTGTAAAGGAAAAGTTCATCGCATGAGAGAGAGATCATTTTTTGGGGAGCTGGAAATATTACCAGTTCTTTAGTTGACCAGGCCCAACCCAAAAAGCAACCCCACATCGTAGGTTGGTGACTTTCTCTCCAGCGGGGTTTCCCTGATGTTTCAAACCCCCCCCGACGAAAAACAGACAGGGTCAGTGAGGCCCCGGAGGTGGGGGGCAGCCATATAATCCCACACGGGTGTTTGGAAAAGGAGAGTCTGGGGCGGCGACCCCGACCCAAAACCCAAAATGGAGTTTTTGATGTGTTGGGTCACTTTTTGTTGACAGGAAAAAAAAGGATGGGATGTAAAAGGGTGGGTTTGTTTGGGATATTGTACGACCTGTATATTCCATCTGAGAGAGGGAGAGAGAGGAGAGAGGGAGAGAGAGAGAGAGAAGAGAGAAAGAGAGAGGGGAGACGTTGGGGGCGAAAAGAGAGAAAAGAGAAAACCTGGGGGAACACGAAATGAACCGTGCTGGGCATGATTCTTATATGGAAAAAACTATGCCCCCCGCTTTTAACAATTTTAAGGGAAATTCTAGCACTAGATTTAAAACCCCCCCTTAGTGATTCAATTTTTCCCGCATAAAAAAGAAAAAGAACGTTAACAAGCGGTTTTTATATTCACCGTCGAACGCACAGTTTAGGCGCCCTTTATAGATCCGCCGTTTATTTCTTGCTGGCGTGCAGGTTCAGAAAAATAGTTTTTCAGTTTTTCCCCCCCTTTTGTCTCACTATTACTTTTTCTGGGGTGGGCGAATTTTAGGTGACTCAATTTTGGGGCGAGGATGCAGGCAGTGATGTGATTCGACAGTTTGTTTAAAGAGAGAAAAGAAATTTTGAGCCAAAAGATGTCCGTTTTTTTTTTGGGGGTGTTTGTTTATCTCCCGCTCTAAATTTTTAAAAGTGGCGATCACGATGAACCCCCCAAAGGTGCTTTTGATTATAAAAAATCGATTCACTTCGGGGTTTTTAAATTTCATTTTAACAAAATTAAAAAAAGCTTCACTTTTAAAATTTGATAAAACATATTTTTCCCCTTACCAAGTAATGACTATTTCGTTTTAAAAAACCCTTTCCCCTTTTTTCCCTTCCCCCAACCCTTTAATTAAACCCTAAACCTTTTTCCGAAAATCTCCAAAATTTTTCCCCCTTTTCCCAAAAACCCCCCCCCCCCCCACCCCCCCAACCCCCCAAAAACCCCCCCTTTCCCCCCCCCCCCCCCCCCCCCCCCCCCAAAACACCCCCCCCCCCCCCCCCCCCCCCACCCCCCAATCCCTTGCAGGGGAAAATTAAACCCCGGGCCCCCGGGCCCACAACAAAAAAACCCCAACCCCCACCCCCAACCCCCCCCACCACAAAACCCCCCACCCAGCACCCACGACCCCCACCCCCCCCCCCCCCCCCCCCCCCCCCCCACACACACCACACCACCAGACTTTCCCCCCGGGCCCCACCTTTTTTCCCCACCACTTTTAAAAAACACACAACCCCCAACCACCACACAAAGGACGCCCCCACGCAAGCAAAAAACAACACCCAAAAAACACCCAAAAAAAACACCAACACACACCCCACCACGGGAACTTCCCCTTCCCTTTTTTTTTTTCCACAAAATCCCTTTCTCCCTCCCATCTTTCTTTTTTAAAAACCCAATGAATTTAGCCCCCCAAAAAACAACAATGCAAAAAAGAAACCCAACCCCTTGGATTTTTTAAAAAAGGAAAACTTGGGGTTTGGAAAAAACCAGTTTTTATTTTTAAACTTATTTTTTACCAAACATGGGAACTTTTTTTTAATTTTTTTTGGTCCAAAAAACTCTTGTTCTTTTTCCCATCTTAATTTAATTGTTTTTTGTAAGACCCTTTCATTAGCCAAAAAACGGCCCCCCGAAAAGGGAAAGGAACCAAACCCCTTTTCCGGATTTTTTCCCTTTTAATTTTTTGCCTACTGGTTTGGGTTGGGAAAATCCAAAAATCAGGTATTTAATGCCCTTTTTTATAAATTTTTTCTTTTAAAACCCAAAAACAAGGTTTTTTTAAATTTAATTTTTTTGCGGGCATTTTGGGGGGGAAACTTTTAAGGGTTTTTGGAAAATGGTGCACCGGTTTATTTTTGGAATTTTTTTATTTTTGGAATTGGTTCCCCTTTGGGATTAAATTCAAAGGAAAATGGCCCCACCCCTTTTTTTGGGTTTTAAAGGTTTTTCTTTTTTAAAATTTTCCCCCATTCTTTTTCCAAAAAATTGAGCGGGGGTTTTTTTTTAATTATTTTGTTTGCTTTTTAAAAAAGCCCTTTTGGTGGGTTTTTTTGTAAAAAAAAAAATTTGGGGTTTTTTTCAAAAAAAGCCCTTTTCGGGGGAAAAAATCTTTCAAAAACCCCAAAAAAAGGCGAGGAAAATTTTTAAAATTTGCTTTCATTGGGGGAAAAAAATTATTTTGGGAAAACTTTTGACCAAAATAGTTATAAATTTCCCTTATTGGGATTGCCCCGGAAAATATTGCTGAAAAATCAATTTTTAAAAAATTTTTTCCCATTCAACCATTTGCAAAAAACTGTTGTTGGGGGGGAAATTTAAAACCCCCCTAATGAAATTTGAAAAGTTAAAAACTTTTTTTTCAATTTTAAGACATTAAGAGGCAAGCTTTGTTTATAATTAATAAAAATTTTTGGGGGTTTCAAATAAAAAATGTTTTGTAAAGGTTTTTGGAAAAAAGGGGGGTTAATTTAAAGGGGGAAATAAAAATTTTTTGGGGAATTTTTTTTAAAAAAACTTTTTGTTCCCTTTTTTTCAGGGGAAGGAAACCTTGGAAAAAAGGAAAAAAGGGTTTTTTTTTCTTTAAGGAAAAATTTCAAAGAAATTTTTTATTTAAAATTTTTTACCTAAATGGCCCTAAATAAATTTTGCAGTTTGGTAGGGGTTTTGGGGGGGGTTTAAAAAATTTTCCAATAAAAAAGGGACATCCGGAAAAAAGTTTTTTAAATCCAATCCCTTTTTGGAAATCATTTTGATGGGGAAAAAAATTTTTTTCCCCATTTTAAAAACATTTGGGTTTTAAATTTCAAAATTTTTTTTGGGGTTTAAAAAAAGGGCCCTTCCCCTTTACGTTTAAAGTCAACGATGAATGCTTTTAAGCAGTTGATTTCTTAGAAAAAAATTCACAGAAGTAAAGAAAAACCCGGGAAAAAAGGGTTTTGGGAATTGTATGGGATTTTTGGGAAAATTGAAACACTTTTTTTTGTTGGCGGAATTTAAAGCAACCCTTTTTTTTTTTTAAAAAAATTTGGGTTTTTTTTGGTGTTGTTTTTTTTTTTTTTCCATGTTGAAGATTTCAAGAAAAAAATTTTTAAAAATTTTTTAACTTTTAAAAAATTTTTTAAAAATAAAATTTTTGCGATTTCGGAACGTTTCTCCCCCCGGAAAAATTTTTAAGGAATTGGAAATAAAAATTGGGGGTTTAAGGGCCCGGCCTCCTCAAAAACCACCAAACCCAACCAAAATACAAAAAACACCACCAATTTTAGGCTCGTGGGCGGGCCCCCAAAAAGAAAGCAAAAAAGACGGAACCAAGAGAAAAGACCCGCCCAGAGCCGACGTGCAGACGATGGACAACAAACCCCACACAAAAAACACAACACAAAAGGAAAAAACCAGGGGAATAAAAGTTTAAGATTTTATTCGAAAATTATTTTTGGAAAAAGTTCGGGGAGGGCATTTTTTTTGTTATTGGCGAACCAAAAAGGTTTTCCGACATTTTTTCCTTATCTCTTTGTCCTCCCCAA
>CM031617.1:21373066-21374885 GCA_018398815.1 Conus ventricosus | reverse complement strand
GAAATTTTCAAAAGTGTACGTTTGAAAAAATTCATATATAAGGTAACAATCATTGAAAGACATACCGTTTCAAGATCGTTTCAAAATATGAAATTACCAACCCAGAGTCCGAATGACTCTGACAGCAGATTATTAAGGCTGTAGAGCTATGTAATTGATGATCAGAAAGGGACATTGAAGCCGTTACTAAAAAAAAGAGCACTCCATTGATGTCACCTCTTCTGGCATTGCAGAACAAAGCAGGACTAAAGCAGAAACAAAACTAGACGGGAAAAGACATATCTTCACCTACCTGTTTAAGTCGGCTCTTCTTCTGCGCCTACTGACTTGTGACATTTTCTCCATGACAAGACAACACGAGCTTGGACATGCATGGCTGAGGAATTGTCGGAAATGGTTAATCATCAAAGAATGTCGATAGTTTTAATTTACCTACTGTCAGTTTTCAAGGATAAAATGTCAAAGTATGAAAAAATAGTTTTAAGCATACAGTGTTATTGTTCATCCGATGAATGACTCTCAGCAGCCATTTTAACATCATTTGTTAAGTTGAGCAAATGTATCTCAAAAGAGGAATTCATTTTTTTTCGTTGCTTCTTATTTCATCTTAGAGCTCCCGCTTGGGTGACAGAGAGATTGCCAGAAATTATCAACCACGAAATTATATGCAGGACGTTCAATAAACATCTTAAATGTTTGTTTGTGGGGACGAACATTTTCCCCCTGGCCTGTGGTAAGTTTGTCTTTATGACAACCAGACATGGTAAGTCAATACATTTGAGAGAGAGAGAGAGAGAGAGAGAGAGAGAGAGAGAGAGAGAGAGAGAGAGAGAGAGAGAGAGAGAGATGGTAATGTACAGGCCACATGACTGGTTACAAAAGCACATTTCATTGGATATAGCGGAAAGCATATTGTCGCGGTTCATGTTGCCATACTTGTAAAGAAATATGTTTCGCTTTGGAATGATGCGAAATGAAACTAACGATGTTTCCATGCATAATAAATATATCTGTCAAAATCATGAAGGCTGTTATCATCATTCATTCAGTTTTTCAAACATGGTTATATAAGGATGAAGTGCATACTGAACCGTTACAAATCTGTTCAAACAGTTTCTAGAGGTCCAAACAAAAACGTGGTTCTGTTTCAGCGGCCTCTGGAACACATGGTTTGTTGCTCGAAGGCACCACTACAACGCTTTTATGTGTCGCTAAATCAGGTATATCTAATCTAAATCTTGTCAGAATGTTTGTTACGAGAGAGAGAGAGAGAGAGAGAGAGGAGAGAGAGAGAGAGAGAGAGAGAGAGAGAGAGTTATGTGTACTTCCCATTTTATCTTAGAGCATAAATTTCAATAGGAGAGTAGCATTCATTGAATGTCCAGTAATAAATCCCAGTAACAGCCAACACTTTTCGTTTTTGCCTCAGACAATTGATTTAACATATTGGGTATTAGACCGGTGGACGAAAGTCTTTTTTTCCCTCAAAATATCGATGGCCTGCCCTCTGTCTTTTTTTCACTGTTTTCTTTCTCTCAATAATTGTTCACACGTGATGGATAGTAGAGCTGGGATAACGGTTGAAAGCTTCTCTGTCTGGCTTCCATCACTTCCACCAGTCCTTTCAATCCCGGCTTTAAAACCTGACGACTGGGACCCTGCGTTTCTTTTCCAGCGACTGTATAAAACAAATACGCCTAGCACATAGCTGTATAAACACATCAGAAGTCTCAGTGGTTCGATGGTTATTGCCATGATTTACCAGCTTCTTATTGTAGCCTTTACCCTTACTTGCTTAGGTAGAAGCAGTTGTGGGTTT
>CM031617.1:21358066-21360566 GCA_018398815.1 Conus ventricosus | reverse complement strand
TTGCGGTTGTTTGCACGTGCGGGTTGGCTGCACGTGTTTTTGGGGGCTTTTAGGTTTTTGTTTTGGTGTGTTCACTAACAACGATTTCCATTTATGCCTGCAGTTGTTTACTATTTCTGTTTTGGTGTTCAAAGTTGCCAAGTGTGGTTTGCATAGTATCAACCATTTTTCAGTCAAACACAGGTTGCACCTTTTTGAAACATTGCTGTATGGTGATGCTCTTTTTATGATTTTCCAGGATTATTGTAGCTTGTTTTTGCATCTTTAAGTTTCCAGATATATTTGCTCAGTTCTGTTTGGTTTTTATATTTTTCTTTATTGAATGACTGTTTGTGGTTTGCATATCTGGTTTTGAAGTGGTTTTCAGTGATCCCTATGTATGTTTCTTTTTTCTTTTTTCTGATGTTACAGTAGCCTGGTATACAATGTTTTTGTGGAGACATTTATTGTTTAGTGGGCACTGCTCCTTTCTCGTGCAATTGCAAGATTTCCTTTCTTCACCCTTCTTTGCTGTGTTGATTTCATTTTGTTGGATGCGTCAATCAGGTTTTTGAGGTTGGGCATACATGAGTACGATAGTTTGACAGTGTTTTTGTTTAAAAACCAAACAGAACTGAGCAAATATATCTGGAAACTTAAAGATGCAAAAACAAGCTACAATATATCCTGGAAAAATCATAAAAAGAGCATCACCATACAGCAATGTTTCAAAAAGGTGCAACCTGTGTTTGACTGAAAAATGGTTGATACTATGCAAACCACACTTGGCAACTTTGAACACCAAAACAGAAATAGTAAACAACTGCAGGCATAAATGGAAATCGTTGTTAGTGAACACACCCAAAACAAAAACCTAAAAGCCCCCAAAAACACGTGCAGCCAACCCGCACGTGCAAACAACCGCAAACGGGAACCCACACGCTATATAACATCGGCGGTGGGCAAACCAAAAACATCTGATGACAGCACAGCAAGCTCGAAAACAAATTTGTAGAGTTTTAACCCGAGTTTTAACCTTCCTTTTAAACATCATTGACAAATGTTGCTCCCCAAGGGGTCGAGCACTTTTAAAATCATTTTAGGCTCTTTGGCTATATTCATCTATATATATATATATATATATATATATATATATATATATATATATATATATATATATATATATATTGTGTATAGGTGTTAATATGTGCCCTCCCCCTCCCCCAGTTAGTACGTAAACCCATCCCCTTCTTCCCTCCACCCTCATAGCATCAACACCTTAAAGTAACATGTACCAACCCACCACTTCAATCTCAGCCCACAATATCCTCCCACTACACACACACATACTACCTTATCTCCCACTGTTCACCTCACACATAACTTATAGCAATCTTATTTATGCATTTATTATCATTAATTTTTTTTTTTTAATTTTTAATTTTTAATTAATTATTATTATTATTTTTTAATGTTTCTTTTATTTATTTATTTGATTATTATAAAAATGTATTTTCTAAATATATTTCTGTATCATGCTTTCGTTACCTTAACCTTCACTATCGTTAGCAGTATCATTCAGTAATACTATTGCTAGCATTGACATCACCATCGCCTTAGCCTCTGGACTGTTGCCACGGCAACCCTGCTGCTTAAGAATCCTCTAACCCACTCTCCTTTCTCCCATACACATACTTATTGACACCAAGATTGATCTTGTCCTTTTTTATTTATTTTATTTTATTTTTTTTCCAATATTTTGACCATTAATAGTATTCCTATCAGTAATATTATTTATCATCATTACGTCTAAGTGAATTTTCGTTGTTTTATTCGTTTATTTATCACCAGACGAAGACCTAAGAGGTCGAAACGCGTTGTGTTTTGTCTTGTGACTCGTTTGTCCACGTTCTCTGGGTGGTTCGCTAACATTTATTTAAGATTTGTTTAGATTTCCGCCTGCAGTCGTCTCGCTTTGCAACTAAATTATACTGAACAACATTAAAAACGCACCGCTTGCCAAAAGACCCAGACAACGTTGGTAGTACAGAATTATTTAATGAAAGTAAGCATATTTGATTACGCATCCATTTTTCAATTAAACAAAATGTCTGTTCTTGACAAGAATGGCCGAATTCATCTGAAATTTGCTGGTGACTTCACTAGGGTCCCTGTCAAAAAGTACACCACGACGAGCATGTCCGTCCGCGAGCTCTAATACCGAGTGTGTCCGCCATTTGCCCCGATGCACGCTTGGCAGCGCCTCTCATGGAGTAGACAAGGTTGTGCAAGAACGCCTGTGGCAGTCCATCCCACTCCTCGGTCAGTGCGCGCTCAAATGATCGAGAGTCTGTGGACGTCTTCCACGGGCCACAAGACGCCCAGCTCATCCCAGACGTGTTCAATGGGAGCCATGTCAGGGGACAGAGATGGCCAGGGCAACACGGCAATGTTGTTCGCCTGGAGAAACGCAGCGGTGGCTCTTGTGGTGTGGGGTCGTGCATTATCATGCTGGAAGAAC
>CM031617.1:21343644-21357966 GCA_018398815.1 Conus ventricosus | reverse complement strand
AAAATGTTTCTAATAATCTGAATTTTCTGAAATCATGATGACGCCTGAAGGCCCAAACCCAAACATATGACTCAGCCACACATTGTTGGATTTGTGGTTTAGAACTCAGTGAAGAAGCCAATCCAAAAGTAAGAGCCCATGATCACATTAGTGGAAAGTTCAGAGGAGCGCGCACAACAACTGCAATCTTAAATTTAAAAGTTTAAACCCAAAGACTGGAAACCCTGCCTATATTCTTTCACACTTGCGGGGCTACGACTCTTCTTATAATGAAAGCAGTAGACGATGCCTTCAGGGTGTCATGCATTGCACAGTCATCAGAAAAGAAACATGTTTTTCATTTTAAAATAACATGTCTTTTTAGGGACTCTATGCAACACATGATGGGATCATTAGAGTCACTGGCTATGTCCTTAATCCTGCCCAATAACGGAAGAATTTTTGATCCAACGCTTGTTAAAAAGGGTGTTTACCCTTATGAATACATGAACAGTTGGGAAAGGGTTTTGACGAAGATACACTTCCACCTAAAGGCGCGTTCTTTTTAGTCTCAGAGGAAAGGACATCAGCGATTCTGATTACCCAGCATGCTCAAGATGCGTGGCAGAAGTTAGAGTGTAAAACGATGGGAGACTATCATGACTCCTACTTGATGGCGATGTATGTTTGTTAGCGGACGTCTTGAAAATTACAGAAAGACCTGCATGAAACATTATAGCCTGGATCCCGCGCATTATATTTCTGCGCCCCGGGATGAGCTGGGACGTTTTCTTAAAGTTTACTGGATTTAAAGATTGTTTTTATTGTCAGATTTACCAATGTTTCAGATGATTAAAAACGGATTGCGTGGAGAATTGTATGTGTCGCATCATTACGGTAAGCAAACAAAAAATACTTAGACAACTATGACCCAAGTAAAAGGTCTAACTATCTCAGTATTTAGATGCAAACAATCTGTATGGATGGGCAATGGCGCAATCACTTCCATTACGTAACTTCAAGATGTACACAAACAACGATCCGAAAAATATTCAAAGGGCTTTAAAGTGGTTGGGCAGTTCGACGCCGGGTCAAGCGCGGTTTCATTCTAGAAGTTGACTTGAATATCCCCATGAGCTCCAGGGACTTGCATAATGACTACCCATTAGCAGCAGAAAGCCTAAAGATGGCGAAAACAGAGCCGCCTAAACTTGTGCCTAATCTTCGGGGCAAAAAAAAATTATGTATGTCATTACAGACTTCTGCAATTTTATTTAAGACATGGTTTGGAAATTGAAAGCAGTTCATCGTATAATTGCTTTTGATCAAGAACAGTTCATGAAACCATTTCATCATGAAGAACACTGATCTCAGAACTAAATCCACAGATGCTTCAGAAAAAAGACTTTTTTAAGCTGTGAACCAAAAGCTGTTTCGGAAAGACTTGGAAAATCCGCACAAGCGTAAAGATGTCGATTAGTCACTAAAGAGAACGAAGCAATTAAGCTAACTTCAAAACCAAATTATCAGGACTTTACAAGATTTCATGACCAGCTTTTTGGCTAATGATTTAAAAAAAAAGAAAGTCAAATTGGACAAACCCGTATTTATTGGGTTTACTGGGTTTTTGAATTATCAAAGCTTTTAATGTTAGAATTTCTTTATGACACTTCAAACCCTCGTATCCCGAGTCCAGAGTACTTTACACAGATACAGACAGTTTTGTTATAGATATCCCTACTGAAGGGCATCTATAAAGACATGGAAATAGAAGTAGTAAGGGCATGCGGGATGGTACGACACATCCGATTATCCTAAAGATCGCCTTTGCATTCAATTACTAATAAAAGGTTTAGGAAAAGGGGATAAATTATCTAAAGGTGATAAAGGGGGGATGTGGGGTTAAGGTCCAAAAATGTACAGTTTTTTCGACCAGGTGAAAACTATTAAAAAAGAAAAAGGAAATATCTCGCGTGTTTGCTTCGGCATATCGCATGAAAAATAAAAAAAAGCTTTGTTTGGCATAAAACTTTTCATCATGACAACGTAAAACTACGATTAATCTCATGAGATAAACAAAACTTTTGTAACAAAGAATCATTAGATAGAAAAAACAAAAACGCGTGTTTTTAAAAATCCGATTTTTCAATTGCATAGGACATTATAGAACCGAAAAAATTTAAAAGCGGAACTGTGTCTGGGGGGATTATCTGCAGTTTTTCCCTTTTAAAAAAAGACTTTGAGGACCGGCTGTTTGTTGTGTTTTTCCGTAAAAAAATACAGGGGCGGATTCATCTTAAAATTCTTTTTATTTTTTGGATCAACACCCCCAAACCGGATCTGTTGCCCGATGCAGTGTCCCCTTCTGTTTCCCCGGTAAATAAGGCACCTTACTTCAATCCAAATGGTAATAGTTTGCTGGAGAAGACTCCCTTCGAACATTTTTGTTTTTTTTTTGATTGCTTTACTGGTTTTAACCCTTTAATTTTTCATTATTCATTGCGCGTGAAAATGAGGGCAGTCTTCTAACCCATTCGTGTTTCGGAATTGTCTAAACTCTCTGTGATACTGGTAGGAGAAAATCTTTAGCAACTGTTTGTTAAGTTTTTAAAATAAAGCCTGATTGTGAACCCCGGAATGCCTCTTTTAATGGTAACTCAGTTTTAACAATAAATGATTTTACTCGGCCTTAAATTTTTTTCCCTCATCGACTTTAATCATGCGAGGATAAGTTAGCGGGCCTCGTTGGAATTAGTTTTTATAGCAAACAGCAAAAGCAGAAGCACTCTTTTGTGTTACGGTTCCGCTCTTTGACTTGAGCTATGCCAATGACTGTGAGGCGCTTAAAAATTTTTCGTCTAATCGTTCATGGGGGGGGGAAAAAATAGAAGGTATTTGAGGGGGTCGTTTGGAGTTGTATTGCAAAGGGGGTCTCTTTTTTCGTCTAGGGGCAGGTAAAAAAAATTTCCCAAATCGTTGTTTAGAAAAACCTTCTTTTGCTGTTTTTTTCACTGACCCCGCTGCTTGGCCTTAGCTTTTTAATGCTGTGATTCCCTTCCAATACCTTTTGGGGGAAAAAAAGTTTGTTCATTTTTTTTCAGCCAAATTTTTGCGCAACAAAATACCCAACTCTACCAACGACAATAAACGCGTTTCTTGATCTTTGTTTTTTGATGGTTGATAAAAAATCACTGAATTTTGGTGGGGGCAAAGTTTCGTTTGGTTTTTCCGTTACAAAAAAATTTCTCTTTTTTGCTTTTCAACATCTTTAAAAGTGTAAGCCGCATACCCCCTTTTTTCAGGGATTGTTTTTGAAATCTAACTGCCAAATTCCTGTTTTCGGCTCTTGTGCGCAGCTAGTTGTCATAGCTTTTTTATGTCTTTTTCTCTCCCATCTCCCGCATTTACTAAACGGTAATTACTTCGCTAAAAGCAAGCGCATTAACCACAGCGCCGCCAATCATCATTACGAATGACCCCTTTTTTTTATAAATGTATTTTTTTACATATTTATTTTCTCTGGAATATTCCTTGCTTAACTAGGAAAATCTTCGTAGCGAATGAAGCTGTAAAAATTACCCGATTAGCTTTGCTGAGTCTTCAAAGTCTAGTTTCCCAAGATCTGCGGTTTTATTTTTAACAAGCTTTTACAAGCATTGAGTATCCTACACTTACCCCTCCAATAACGGCAGAAGGGGTATACAAGGTAGGCAATATTTTTTTTTCGGGGGCTCATTTTAAAAAATAAAATAATAATAATTAATAAAAACATGAACAGCGATGATCTGCTAGAGCTCAGAGGGGCCCTACACAGTCTTGGGCTTACAAATGAAGAAGTTGATGATCAAGCTATTATCCCCAAAAAAAGGAAAGGTTGTATTCTTTGGCGGCATGTGGGAAGGACAAAACAGTTCCTCGGAACTGAATTCAGCTAGAACAGGTTAAACAGATGTCGCCACAAAACATTATAAAGTATCATAACAGGTATGAGGCGCAGTTGGGGTCAAGAATGGTGAAAAGTGTCGGGCAAACGGTTCTTAGTTGCACATAAACTAGTCAGTAGATTTGCTCCCATTGATTCTGAACAAGATCTTACGTATGATTTAACGCAAGATCCAGTTTTAACAAGTCATTAGAGTCTCTAAGCTGTGTTTTTATTACAGTTTTGGGGAACATTGTTATCGCCGTTAATCATGGGATTAATTACTTTTAATCATATAGTTTTTATTTCCCTTCAAATGAACGAGTCAGAAAATCAGCAGAATCAGGAAACACTGAATCAGAAAACACTAAATCGGGGTAGAGATAGTGAGAGTAAAAAGCAAAGCATCCGGGGCGTGTTGCAGCAGGAAAAAGAGTGCAGAGTTAACAGACAAAGAAAATTAAAGTTACAATCACGAATATAACTCATAATGAAAACATAACACCGCCAACGCCAACAGTTGATCCATTGCCAGCTCCAAAAAAGAGCAAGTTAATTCAAGGGCACCAAGGTCTTCATGGAATATTGAACTTAAAACAGTTGTCATTTTTGGCGCCATTGCTGCTGCTGGGGGCGGTTATTACGGTTATAAAATATATAAAGAATGGCACAAAAACAAAAGCAGCCAAAAAAATCTGAACCACTAAATACAGAAGAAGACAACAGCCGCCAGCACCGCCAATAACAAAAGATCATTTTCATCCATTTCAAATGGAATAATATTTTAAAAAATTTTTGATAAAAATAGTTATGGGGGGATTATTATTTGTTTAAAATGTTTGAAGTCAATAAATACAGACATGGAGTCTATAAAAGACATTTCCATAGACCAGAATTGTAATCAATGCGGTTGCTTAGGATGTAAGAACTTCTTTAAAGATCTATGCTGGACCGATCTCACACCAAGGGCGTTAAGCAAGACATCCTCAACGATGACGCGTTTTTTGAGGCGTGTGTGTACTATATTAGACATCTACTATTTAAGATAAAAACTAGATGTTTTTTAATAATTATAAAATAACTTGAATAAGAAAATTAGTTGTACTTAAAGGAGACTTAGTTATGATCTTAGGTTGACTTGAGTAAAAACTTACGGATGACTTAATCAAGACTTATTAAGAACTTTAAGTAACTTAATTAAAAATTAATTAAGAACTTAATTAAGAACTTGGGGTGACTTGAAGTGACTTGAGGTTTACTTAAGTTAAGAACTTAAAAATGACTTAAGTGTGTGCATGCGTGGGGTGGGGGTGGGGGGAGGAGGTGTGCATGCGTGGGGTGGGGGGGGGGGGGAGGGGATGCATGCGTGGGGTGGGGGTGGGGGGCACATCTGTCCCAGTCGAGCACCACTACATCTTTTTAGACTCATGTGCCTAAAATAGGACGTTCACAATAAACGGCTATTAAGTAGCAGTCAGCAAGGCAAATTTTTATGCAGCCTTTTGCTGCTAAATAGGACGTTCCACATAAACGCTATTATAGCAAGCGGATTTTCCACAGTCCTCTTGCTGCTAAAAATAGAACGTTACACATGAAAGGCTATTTTTTATAGCAAGGCTGACTTCACCACAGTCCTCTTGCTGCTAAAAATAGCCGTTCATGTAAAACGGCTATTTATAGCAAGGCTGACTTCACAGGCCGCCTCCCGCAACAAAGAGTTTCCTTATACTTTCCTTCTCACACAAAAAATTTTATACCACACCCCTCCTCTTTTCTCATCCGGCCTTGGGACCGGCATTTGGCAGAGTTAGTTGTGTTTTTTTGTTTGTTTGTTTTTAAAGTAAATACTGCTTTGGCGAGCTTTTTTGGCGGTCTTAATCGCTGCCAGTTGTTACACCTTCGCTGAACCTTTGGGAGCTTTTTGGGGGAATAGTGGCCGCCACCCACTACCCCACCCCATTCTGTTAGGTGTACTAAAGAGAACTTAATCTAATTTTGCCCGGAGTTTCGAAAAAACATCATTTTTTCTGAAAGTACTTAGCGATCAGACTTCGTTTGGCAAACAAATCATTGATGCTGATGCTAAGGTTATGAAATTTTGGACAATATTTAAAATGTTTGAAAGCTGCATCAGTTTTCTTGCATATGAGTTCATCAATTTCATGTGCGTTCGTAAAAAAAAGAACGCCTTTTCTCAGTTTGGGTTTTTATCTTTGAAACATTGTTTGTGCCTTTTCAAGGCCCGTGACCCATAAACCAGAGCATAATGGATAGTTTTTCTTTTGCTAAATTTTAGTTAAAACACACCATTTTTTGTGGAAATGGATCATTTCGCCAACCGTCAAAAGCTTATCAAAAACATCAACATCTTTTTCAGTAATATTGCCCAAAAATCCTTCTGGTTCTTTTTTTTGAACCAACAAGCTGTCAAAGGGAGCTGTGTAGTTCATCAATGGTTAGTTCTCGTTTTTTTCTTTCTCCCCACCTTCCAAAAAAGCAATATGCTTTTTTGGCTTACAAGGTAAAAAACAGCGCCCACCCTGAGTTTATATACTCCACCAAAAGCCTGTGGTATTGCATATGATCCTCCATAACAAGACGTTTTTCCCGTAAAAAAGGGCACGCCCTCCCCTTTGAAAGCCTGGCTAAAGGCCGGCTTTGGGGTTTGGGGGGCCTCGGTGGAATGTCACGGGCAGTCTAGAAATTGTGATGAATATGTTGAAAGTTAACGAGTGCCCCGGACCCTTTTTTTATTTTTTTTTTGGGGTCGCACAGTTTTAAGGGGCGTTCGGCCTGCCTGTTTTTCTATGAAAAGGCCTCTTGTTGCGCGGGGCCGTGCCTAGCATAAAAAAGTGATGGGTTTTCACCCTTGGGCGGGCCCCCCAAACTCCCCCCGCCTCGTGTTTTTTACACATAGTTTTGAGGTAAAATTAGTCGAATAAGTTGCGGATTTTATGTAAAAAATATAATTATTTTTAAAAAGAAAGCAAGTTTTAGTAATTAGTATTAAAACGGAAATCCCACACAGTATGTTTGTTTGTAGATAACGTTTTTTTTTGGTTATTAAAGTTTTTATTTGTCAGAGAACGGAAAAAAACCGATTCAGGTCCCCCTACCCCCCGAACCTAGGTGGGGGGTTTGGGGAGTTAAAATGGGGTTTTTTTCCGTTCTCTGTTTGGTTTTTGCACGTGATTTGGAATTTCAGTGCAAAACCGTTTAAAAGCAGTTTTCACTCTTGTTTAAAAAAAAACAAGAAATTTTGACAACAATCTGCAACTTTCAACCCCCCCCCCCTCTGCATGCCGCACGTGACAAAAAGGGACAGCTTTGCGGAATACTCGTTAACCCCTTAAAACCCTTTTCCCCAGTCGAATTCTTCGAAAAAAATGCATTGCTTGTTTTTTTGGCCAATTTAAAAGAAAGGGCCTTTTTCGGGGGGTCTTTAATTAAAGTTCGACCCGTAAGATAAGGGTTTATATATTATAAACACGGTGTGATGAATAGGGACAAAACCCCCCCATTTTTTATGAATGTTTCAAATAAGGGGAAAAACAGTCCCAGGTGTTCCTCTTTGGTGGAGGGAGGTGTGTTTGTGTGTATTTTGTTTGCCCCCCTTTGGAGAGGAGGCGTGGAAAAGTTAATTTGAGAATTGTTTTAAACTAATTTATTTGTTCTCCGTAGGGGGAGGGCGAGGGAAAAAAAAACCCAACTTTTTGTGTTGTGTATTATTTGCGCGCCTTGGGTGAAAAGGGGTGTTTGCGCGCGTTTGCGGAGTTTGCTTTGGGGGGTGCGTGCGTGTTGGCCGACTCCGGAAGCGTAACAAAAAGTTTAAGAAATACTCTACTTTAACCCACATTAGGGGGTATCTGCATATGAATGATTTCTAGAGAAAAAAAACTATTATGCAAGAAACAGGTTGTGGGAAAAAAAGGTAGAATAAAATAAACACACGAGAAATACATTTTAAATGTTGTTTGTGCTTTGGGTTTTTTCTTTTTCGCTTTTGTGGGAAAAGGCCAAAGTAAGGGAGTGAGACAAAACGTACGTACGTTTTGTTTTTGATTTTAGAAATATACACTTTTTAAGATTCTTCTAATTGGAAAAAACGTCTTGAAAATTGAGAGATGGGGGTTTGTTTGTTTTTAAAAGGTGTTAGACTTTTAGATATGCTCAAAGAAAAAAGGGAAATGAAAAAAAATTCTCATGCTGATTTAGTATTTTAAAACCTTTTTTTTTTTATTTCGATGTTAAGAAGCTTTTTTATATCAAGGTATAATGTATTGTGTTAGATCAATGTTAGCTAATCAACTAACAGATATTATGATTGCAAGCTTTTGTTCCATTTTACATTTTCTAAAAGAACTTTTTTTTACGTTTACATAAAATGGGAAATGTCAAGTGTCCCTTTTAAAAAAAAAAATAAAAAGTTGTGTCTGTTTTTTTTCTCAAAACATCATCGTTAGAGCCATAAACATTTTTGGGGGAAACAAAAACCAAATCTGGAAAAATATTGCCAATTGTTTTCCTGCGCATCCGAAAAGACACGCCACCCAAAAAACGCTGCTTTGTCCTTCCTTTCATGCCCCCCGGAATGTTCCAGAATGTCTTTCCTTCACAAAAGACCCCACCGCCCCAAAGGGGGCGCGTGCTAACAGTGGGGTTTTAACAAATGAATTTCAAAAAGCAAAAAAAATCCTGAAAATGAAATTAAGTGCAAGTTTTTCTGGCCTGTGGAAGATTTGGATCTCCATTGTATTCTCGTCATGTCACTGTCAGTGTGACAAAAAAAGACAATGGCACAGGCTGGTTGCTTATGCAAAGAAGACTAAATTGATGGATTGTCCATTGACCTGATATTAATGAATCAATAAAGATGGTTAGAGATTGATTTCGAAGTTTTTCAATGATGAATATTGGCATGCAAGGAAAAGGGGACGCAAGTCTTGAATTGTTTCATCGATGTGACTAATAGTCGAATTTCTGTGTGCACGTGCTTACGGATGCTTGTGTGTGGTCGCTTTCTGTGTGTTGTGTGTACTGATAAAGTCAAGCCAATATTACGTTAGCATGGTGTAGGGTTAGTGTAGTGTAGTGTAGTGTAGTGTAGTGTGTAGTGTAGTGTAAATGTAGTGTAACGTAGCTAAGTGCATTTTAATGTTGTGTTAAGTAATTTAGTGCCGTTTGGTTTGATGTGGCGTGGGGTAGTGTAGTGTAGTGTAGTGTAGTGTAGTGTAGTGTAGTGTAGTGTAGTGTAGTGTAGTGTAGTGTAGTGTAGTGTAGTGTAGTATAGTGTAGTGTAGTGTGGTGGGGGTGTGGTGTGGTGTGGTGTCGTGTAGTGCAACTGCGAGTGTAGTGTAGTGTAGTGTAGTGTAGTGTAGTGTAGTGTAGTGTAGTGTAGTGTAGTGCAGTGTAGTGCAGTGCAGTGTATTGCAGTGTATTGCAGTGTAGTGTAGTGTAGTGTAGTGTAGTGTAGTGTAGTGTAGTGTAGTGTAGTGTAGTGTAGAGAAGATGAAGCTCTTGATAAAAATAGTGCCGCAGCAGCCCAGATATCAGTGTGCCAAAACAAGACAGACACAATCAAACAATTCAGTTCAAACACTACCCCTGTTGGTCTGTGTCCCATTCAGACACAATCAAAACAATTCAGTTCAACACTACACTGTTGGTCTGTGTCCCCCTCAGACACAATCAAACAATTCAGTTAAACACTACACTGTTGGTCTGTGTCCCACTCAGACACAATCAAAACAATTCAGTCAAACACTACACTGTTGGTCTGTGTCCCCCTTACACACAATCAAACAATTCAGTTAAACACTACACTGTTGGTCTGTGTCCCACTCAGACACAATCAAAACAATTCAGTTAAACACTACACTGTTGGTCTGTGTCCCACTTAGACACAATCAAAACAATTCAGTTAAACACTACACTGTTCTTCTGTGTCGCACTCAGACACAATCAAAACAATTCATTTAAACACCACACTGTTGGTCTGTGTCGCACTTCTGCTGAAAAGAGACTCAGTAAATGCAGTCACCAAAGTTTCGAGTTGTTTGTACTGAGACAGCCTGACACCAAACCTGAATCGATTTTTCTCTGCCTAGCGCTGAATTCGAGCATGAAGTTTTTCGAAACTCGAAATAGCTTTTACTCGTTAGTTAGTTTCCTTTTCAGCTGCAGTTTAATGTGAAGTAAGTGACTTAAATGTGAAACAGTTGACGCCTGATTTAATGTATATTTTCACAGTAAATGCTGAGCGACATTTGATTTACATGGGGGCTGAAGAGGTGGGGAAATGGAAGATGTGGGGAAATGGAAGAGGTGGGGAAATGGAAGAGGTGGGGGAAATGGAAGAGGTGGGCAAATGGTTTGGGGGAGGAAGGGGAGAAGAGAGAGAGAGAAGGAGGAAGCAAGATTAGCAACATTCAGGACAATGAATACGAAGAACGAGCAGTCACTTATCCTCTCAAATTCGGCACAAGTGGGGCGTTGAATGGACAAGAGGCCGTTGGGAAGGAGACAATGCGAGTTAAAGTGATAATAACAATCAATCATCATCTTTCATCATCATTATCATCATGGTAAAGATATTATTATTATTATTATCATTAGTATTTTACCAAACCTCTAAGAGCTTATGTTTAACTCATTCCAGTATTAATTTCAGTTACAACTACTTTTATTATCCACCATTTTATTGCTCAACGAGCTGTGGCATTTCAGCATGTGTTGCCTGCTAGAAAGAGAGAGAGAGAGAGGAGAGAGAGAGAGAGAGAGAGAGAGAGAGAGAGGGAAACGGAGAGAGATAGAGAGACAGAGAGAGAGAGAGAGAGTGAGTGTGTGTGTGTGTGTGTGTGTGTGTGTGTGTGTGTGTGTGTGTGTGTGTGTGGTGTGTGTGTGTGTGTGTGTGTGTGTGTGTGTGTGTGTTCACTCTTTTTCTTACTAGAGCGACTAAAAGCAAATAAGTCTTTCTACAATGAAGGAAGACACGTATTTGCATCTTGAGAGTTGGGCAGGTTTTACTTTAAAGCGTGAAAAAAGTGAACAAGTGGGGTATGTTTTGTTCCCATAAGGAAACCTAACACAGAGTAACTTTTATTCAAGAGTGGCACAGCCTTTTAAACTTGAATAAAGTCAGACAAATACACAGACGAACAATCTAATAGTGGGGGAAAAACAAGCGCAGGCCAACAACTGAACTGTCTTCATAGTAATGACTTGGCAAAGATTTGGACTTAAGGAGGGGGGGGGGGGTTGAAGATGGAGAAACTGGGAACATGAAATAAAAAAAAAAAGTTACAGATATGAAAACTCTTCACTAGCTGCATATGGGAACCATTCCGATTTAAAGCGTGAATTAACACATAGTTGTCCACTGTCCATATTTCCCATGCAGTGTACTAGCCACAATAGGGGGGATGAGTGGTGTGAATCAACACATAGTTGTCCACTGTCCATATTTCCCATGCAGTGTACTAGCCACAATAGGGCGATGAGTGGTGTGAATCAACACATAGTTGTCCACTGTCCATATTTCCCATGCAGTTGTACTAGCCACAATAGGGCGATGAGTGGTGTGAATCAACACATAGTTGTCCCTGTCCATATTTCCCATGCAGTGTACTAGCCACAATAGGGCGATGAGTGGTGTGAATCAACACATAATTGTCCACTGTCCATATTTCCCATGCAGTATACTAGCCACAATAGGGCGATGAGTGGTGTGAATCAACACATAGTTGTCCACTGTCATATTTCCCATGCAGTATACTAGCCACAATAGGGAGTGAGTGGTGTGAATCAACACATAGTTGTCCACTGTCCATATTTCCCATGCAGTGTTACTAGCCACAATAGGGCGATGAGTGGTGTGAATCAACACATAGTTGTCCCACTGTCCATATTTCCCATGCAGTATACTAGCCACAATAGGGCGATGAGTGGTGTGAATCACACATATGTCCTGTCATATTTCCCATGCATTACTCCACATAGGGCGATGAGTGGTACAGTAGCCACAATAGGGCTGATGGTACAGTACCACATAGGGCGTGAGTGCACAGTCTGCCGAAGGCTAATCTAGTGTGTTCTGGCCTTGCCGAGCCTTTCCCAGCTGACCTGGTGTAGCATAGTGGAGAGTGCGCAATTAGTAGTACAGAATACGCGGTATCTTTAACGATGGTAAAGCTGGCAATACTTGCAATACTTGTGTATAGATAGTATGACCGGCGGCAGTAGTGAGGAAGCAACTGTACATTATACAATGTTTGTCCACAACAGTTAATTATGGAGGATATTTTGCTTTTACCTGCTCCCCGTTTGCTCCAGAACTCTCTCAAAGAGCCAAGCCTTGACTTGTGCGTGACGAGAAAAGATGGGTTCAGATCCACAAAGAACACTGGTTGACACCAGACTGTTGGTCCTAGTTCCATCTGTGCAGACAAGAGGCCAGACGACAGGTTGGATCACCAAGCTTTGGGTTGCCGATACTCAAACAGTCGATGCCACTTGAACCGATTTCTCTCAGACGTTGAATTCCAAGATTCAAAAACAGAATTCTGTCGCTGATTTTCACTTTCAGTCAAATGCTAAAGCCAAAAATCTAATGTCCAAGCCTCATCTCATTTTGTCACATGTGCTGAACTCTATTGAAATACTCATTTCACATTTTATAGATATGTCTTATTTATCAGCTGTGTTCATGCATATGACGTAGTGGTATTATTTGCACACCAACTTTTTTCCGGGACCAAAAACAAATGGTCCGTAGAACATTGATGACATACGATAATCCTGGTTCTTGAGAGTTGGGCAGATTCCATTTTAAAGTGTGAATGACCATGCCGTTATTCTTACGTTTCCAATAACAACAGATATAGCGTAGAACAGTATAGTGCAGGGTAAGGCAGTCTAATCTGTGAGGGCTAAAACCAATCCACGTCTTGCTTTACGTCATGTTTCACTGTGTGATGAATAGTAGTAGTATGGAACTAGTGGCAACGTTTTTAGCTGTGTAAGTACTGACCGTACTTGCTTAAGTAATGCGGATATCAGCAGTGGTAAGCCGTTACTGAAAATTATACTGTTATGCTGTCAGAAAGTGATTGTTAAGGATATTTGCTTTTTAATTACTTCCTCTTGATTCCAGGACTCTTCTGGCAGAACCAACCCTGGACGTGTGTGCCATGAGAGAAGATAGCAGAATTCAATAAGAAAACCAGTCTGACACGATTCCACTCGTCTGTGTCCAGTCTGTCCAAATAAGAAGCCATAACACAATCTGGATCACCAGACGTTGAGTTAGTACCCAGACAGTGATTGCATTTGAATTGATTTCTCTCTGTCTAATGTTGAAGCCAATTGTTGAATATCTTAATCCCCAAATGAGAAATAACGGGTTGGTTTCTCGTTCAGTTAAACTAACTGCGAAACGTCTAACGTTCAAGTCCTCATATCACTTTGTTACGCATACCGAACTCTCTTAGATTATTTTTGTCATCCATACATTTCCATAATTTTACAGATATGGTGTCATATACGTGAGCGAACACTTATGTCCCTGAATTTATTTGTCATTTCTTTTATCAACGTGCTCGAAAATAAAGCGTATTATCTATAATGACATAATATAATTGTTAATTGTTGAGAATGTGGTGCGTTTTGGTTTAATGTAAGAACAACATCACAGCATTCATATTTCCCCTTTAGCACAACATAATATACATTATATGAGCACAGTGCAGGAAAGGATGGGTAGCTATCACTGACCTAGTTTAGTACTGTGCAGTACAGTGGAGGAGAACAGAAGTATGGTCACACTAGGAGTACGTATTAAAATAGTACAAACAGCAGCAACGTCCTGGAGCTTCTGGGCAACAAACAGTTTGCTTAAGCCAAATGTAATCACGTAGGATGTTCTGTTTTTTACTCTCTCCAGTGTGTTCCACAACTCTGTCAACGGCACGCTGAGAGCTGCGTGACAAGAGAAGCTGACGAACGATTTACAAAGAAAACAAGCCAGACGACATGCCGGATCACCAGACTTTGAATTGTTTGTGCCCAGACAGTCGTTTCCACCTGAAACGATGTCTCTCTGTCTAATGCTCAAGACATGCTGCGAAAGCCTGAGTTCTCCAAGATAAGAGTTTTGCAGTTAGTTTCTTAGTCAGTACAAACTTAATGCCAAATACCTAACATTCAAACCCTCGCATCATGCATGATTTCGTTCTACGTACTGAGCTCTGTTAGAATACTTTACTCACATGCTTTAAGATTTGATCATACAACAGCTGTAGTATTGCTTGCATTTGATACAGTAGTTTTTCATGAAAGACTCGTTCCTGTATTTTTTTAATTGACGTGCTAACAATAATGAACTTTGTACAAATGACATAACAGAATTAAACTGAAAACCATTA
>CM031617.1:21280242-21342644 GCA_018398815.1 Conus ventricosus | reverse complement strand
TATTTTTTAGTTTTGCATGTTATTCTTTTTTCATATCTCATTTTCATTTGATGTTCCTCTATGATTACATGACCGCTTTGCTTGCTTCTTTGATTTCTTACATTAATTGATTTCACTGCATGTTGTAGTCCCTACTCAGGGCGAGGACTGGATGTAAAAAAGCACGTTAGTGCTTATCTATTATCCTCGAAAATAAAGAATTTTGTCTTGTCTTGTCTTGTCTCTCTCTCTCTCTCTCTCTTATTGAGAAAAAGCACGTCGTCATATTCTGGCAATTTTTTTCTTTTACAGTATCTACATGAATATGTTTGTGTATTTGTCAAAATGGAGTTTTTCTTCAAGTTAGAATCGTGTTCAGAATTGTTTTCGAAAAAAAAAAACCCTTGTTCCTGTGCATTCATGCTACTTGCACCAAATGCTTGGAGCACAAGGGCACAACATGTCTTTCCAAATGCAAAAGACACTCAGAACTCACACTCAGACCACTACTCAAGTACTTCAGTGACCAGCGCCAGACATGTGATGATAGTGTGTCAATGACCATACTTTGCCTTTGTCATTTGCGTGTTGACCACAGCGGCACTGTTCAGCCCCAGGACAGAGACCAACGCGTGAAAGAATGGTCTTTTCCCGTGTGTCGTCTGCAGACTAGAGCTGGAGCCCTAGGGTCAAGATGGTCGTCACGAAGCTGTCGCCTCCAGCCAATAATGCGTGAAGAATAAGGGCCGTGGTCGGGTTGCGTGCTTATTGACGTAAGGTGGTTTGGCGTGCTTTGAACGACTGATTGTGTCCGTCTTTGTCTCTGTGACTGTTTTTCTGTCTCTGTCTCTGTCTGTCTGTCTGTCTGTCTCTCACTCTCTCTCCCTCTCCGTACCTGTCTATCTGCCTTTCTCTGTCTGTCTTTTACACACACACACACACACACACACACACACACACACACACACACACACACAACACACACACACACACACACACACACCTAATTATACATGTTACTTATGGTATTGTCAGATATAATATGTAATGCGTGTTTGACCTTGGAGATCTACAGGTTTGCCAAATGTGTATGCATGCCTGCCTCTGCTGCTAAATGATAAATTATAAATCATAGTCTACAGACCGGAAAAGAAGGTAGAGACGGATTTGTCTTGTTTTACATTTTATCAGAGATTAATCAATATTGCTCCAGTTCCGTTTAAAAATGTTTCTCAAATCTGTTGCCTTTCTGTTATAATGTGTTCTGAATACTTCGGTACAACTAAAGGCTAATGTGACAATAAATTGGTCGGTCAGTCAGTTTTTAGTTTATCATGTAACTTAGCATTCCTTATCTTTATTCAGAAAAAATGAAGGGCATACTGAAACTAACGACAAAAGAAACACAGACTGAGGATAGCTATTGTTATGAAAACTCACACCTTTGGACCAACTCCCAAATGAAGACCAACAAGAGGGAGGAGGGAGGGGGGGGGGGGGGGGGCTTCCTATTAAAAAAAAAACTGGTTGTTGAGAGCAGATAACTGACACCGTGTTTTTCTGTGCGGAATCACATTTCTTGATCACAAAAGTGCGGCCAATACTACTTGAACCAACCTGAATTTTTTGAAGAGCTCTTGGTTCTGTGTCAATCCTTGACGAGTTTCGTTGAACGAAGCCTGGAGCAGACCAAGAACAAGACAAAAATATTCCCCGGTGATTTTTTTTTATAGCAGAAGGTATTGTATAGGATTCAGTGGAGACGGGCGGTGTGACTCTTTAATTTCTCTAATACTGTAGTTATAAACTGCTGTTTATTTTCTTTGCTTCGACGAAGTACTTAACTTTATGTGCTACACTATGCTTTTTGCACGGCTATGGATGGCAGAATGAAAACACATTAGGCTCCCCTTAAATCACGTATTCTTCTTTCTGCTGTCATTTTCTGCGCTGTTGGGGCAACATGACAAGGTAGTGAACTTTTGGGAAAAAAACAACATATTTACAAACTTCATGACCTTGCATTTTGCTTTTTACCATTCAGTACAAAGGATAATTTCCTTTTGGTCATGCTACTAATTAAACCTAGATGGGAAACGCGGCATATACGTAACTACATACACAACATTCCAGAATGGGCTAATACTCAAAATGTCTACTAGTTAATTCGGTTGAATTTTTCAAAAACGTTATACAAAGTGGATACATTTTTTGAAAATGCTCAGTAGAAAACGTGTTGAAACCATGAATAAATCCAGGATTATATACAGGTATTTACATCAAATTGTAATAAAAATGAATTAATTCATTTGGATAGTTCAGACGTTAATGCCTGATTTCCACAGCGCGAAATCACCTTCAAGTGGAGAAATTATCTGGGCACTGAGAAACACAAAAACATAGCGATTAATATGTCGTCGGCCTCGTGTTTACACAGCACTGAGAAAAACAAAAAACATAGCGATCTAATATGTCGTCTGGCCCCGTGTTTACACAGCACTGAGAACACAAAAACATAGCGATCTAATATGTCGTCTGGCCTCGTGTTTACACAGCACTGAGAACACAAAAACATGCGATCTAATATGTCGTCTGGCCGTGTTTACACAGCACTGAGAATACAAAAAACATAGCGATCTAATATGTGTCTGGCCTCGTGTTTACACAGCACTGAAACACAAAAACATAGCGAAATTTAAAATGTCGTCTGGCTCGTGTTTACACAGCCCCTGAGAACACAAAACATAGCGATCTAATATGTCGTCTGGCCTCGTGTTTACAAGCACTGAGAACACAAAAAATAGCGATCTAATATGTCGTCTGGCCTCGTGTTTACACAGCACTGAGAACAAAAACATAGCGATCTAATATGTCGTTTTGGCCTTGTGTTTACCAGCAAATGAGAACACAAAACATAGCGATCTAATTTTGTCGGGCTGGGCCCCGTGTTTACACAGCACTGAGAACACAAAAACATAGCGATCTAATATGTCGTTGGCTCGTGTTTACACAGCACTGAAACACAAAAACTAGCGATCTAATATGTCGTCTGGCTCGTGTTTACAAAGCACTGAGAACCAAAAACATAGCGATCTAATATGTCGTCTGGCCTCGTGTTTACACAGCACTGAGAACACAAAAACATAGCGATCTAATATGTCGTCTGGCTCGTGTTTACACAGCATGAGAACACAAAAATAGCGATCTAAAATGTCGTCTGGCCTCGTGTTTACACAGCACTGAGAACACAAAAACATAGCGATCTAATATGTCGCCCGGCCTCGTGTTTAACAGCACTGAGAACACAAAAACAAAGCGATCTATATGTTTGTCTGGCCTGTGTTTACACAGCACTGAGAACACAAAAACATAGCGATCTAATATGTCGTCTGGCCTCGTGTTTTCACAGCACTGAGAACACAAAAACATAGCGATCTAATTGTCGTCTGGCTCGTGTTTACACAGCACTGAGAACACAAAAACATAGCGATTAATATGTCGTTGGCCCCGTGTTTTTCACAGCACTGAGAACACAAAAACATAGCGTATAATATGTCGTTGGCCTCGTGTTTACACAGCACTGAGAACACAAAAACATAGCGATCTGATATGTCGTCTGGCCTCGTGGTTTACACAGCACTGAGAACACAAAAACATAGCGATCTGATATGTCGTCTGGCCCCGTGTTTACACGCACTGAGAACACAAAAACATAGCGATCTAATATGTCGTTGGCCTCGTGTTTTTCACAGCACTGAGAACACAAAAACATAGCGATCTGATATGTCGTCTGGCCTCGTGTTTACCAGCACTGAGAACACAAAAAATAGCGATCTAATATGTCGTCTGGCCTCGTGTTTTACACAGCACTGAGAACACAAAAAACTAGCGATCTAATATGTCGTCTGGCCTGTGTTTACCAGCACTGAGAACACAAAAACATAGCGATTGATATGTCGTCTGGCCTCGTGTTTACACGCACTGAGAACACAAAAACATAGCGATTGATATGTCGTTGGCCTGTGTTTACTCGCACTGAGAACACAAAAACATAGCGATCTGATATGTCGTCTGGCCTCGTGTTTACACAGCACTGAGAACACAAAAACTAGCGATCTGATATGTCGTCTGGCTCGTGTTTAAAAAGCACTGAGAACACAAAAACATAGCGATCTGATATGTCGTCTGGCCTCGTGTTTACACAGCACTGAGAACACAAAAACATGCGATCTAATTGTCGTTGGCCTCGTGTTTACACAGCATGAGAACACAAAAACATAGCGATCTAATATGTCGTTTTGGCCTCGGTTTACAAAAGCATGAGAACACAAAAACAAAAGCGATGTAATATGTCGTCTGGCCTCGTGTTTACACAGCATGAGAACACAAAAACATAGCGATCTGTTTGTCGTCTGGCCTCGTGTTTACACAGCACTGAGAACACAAAAACATAGGGGATCTGATATGTCGTCTGGCCTCGTGTTTACACAGCACTGAGAACACAAAAACATAGCGATCTAATATGTGTTGGCCTCGTGTTTACACAGCACTGAGAACACAAAAACATAGCGATCTAATGTCGTTGGCCTCGTGTTTACACAGCACTGAGAACACAAAACTAGCGATCTAATATGTCGTCTGGCCTGTGTTTCACACACTGAAAAACACAAAAACATAGCGATCTAATATGTCGTCTGGCCTCGTGTTTACACAGCACTGAGAACACAAAAACATAGCGATCTATTTTGTCGTCTGGCCTGTGTTTACACAGGCAGGGCAGACCAGTAGTTGGTACCAGCCCACAGACAGGACACAGACCAGTAGTCTGGTACCAGCCCAGAGACAGGACACAGACCAGTGTCTGGTAACCAGCCCCCAGACAGGACACAGACGGGGTAGTCTGGTACCAGCCCACAGACGGACACAGACCAGTAGTCGGTACCGCCCCCAGACAGGACACAGACCAGTAGTCTGGTACCAGGCCACAGGGCAGGACACAGACCAGTTAGTCTGGCACCAGCCCACAGACAGGACACAGACCAGTAGTCTGGTACCAGCCCCCAGCAGGACACAGACCAGTAGTCTGGCACCAGCCCACAGACAGGACACAGACCAGTAGTCTGGTACAGCCCCAGACAGGGGCACAGACCCGTAGTTGGTACCAGCCCCCAGACAGGACACAGACCCGTCGTCTGGTTTCCAGCCCCCAGACAGGACACAGACCAGTAGTTGGTACCAGCCCACAGACAGGACACAGACCAGTAGTCTGGTACCAGCCCACAGACGGAACCCGACCAGTAGTTGGTACCAGCCCAGATTTTAGTGAATCTTACCTGTCTTCCCTTGTCCCTATATGTTAGAGCTCAGCCCCGGAGAGTGGGTTCTATGTTAGAGCTCGCCCCGTGAGAGGGGTTCTATGTCAGAGCTCAGCCCGTGAGAGTGGGTTCTATGTTAGAGCTCAGCCCGTGAGAGTGGGTTCTATGTTAGAGCTCAGCCCCGTGAGAGTGGGTTCTAAAACAAATTTGGAGTAAGTAAGGAAAAAGCGTTCCCAATAATTGAGACGTGAACCAGTAGCTCCACGCCATGACCGGTATTCGTACTATTTATCAAGTTACTGTCAGTAGTTTTCTATGTTTAAATACTCTTACCTCTTCTGTACTACTCTAGCACAAACGACAGCACATACTTGGTTAGGCAAGATTAAGCCTGAATAGGGTTGTAAACATAAGACTCTGTAGTTGCTACACTATCTTCTGCTGTATCGTAAGAAAAAAAAAATGGAGAACTATATGTTGGTTCGGGTTTCAGACAAAACCCACCTAGGTTTTAAGATAAAATCTACCCGCCCTTTCAGAATTAGAAAAGTACTTTTGTGTTGTATTTGTACAAATGTTCATTAATTGTTAGTCACGTCAATTAAAAAAAATACAGGAAACGAGTCTTTCATGAAAAACTACTGTATCAAATGCAAGCAATACTACAGCTGTTGTATGATCAAATCTTAAAGCATGTGAGTAAAGTATTCTAACAGAGCTCAGTACGTAGAACGAAATCATGCATGATGCGAGGGTTTGAATGTTAGGTATTTGGCATTAAGTTTGTACTGATAAGAAACTAACTGCAAAACTCTTATCTTGGAGAACTCAGGCTTTCGCAGCATGTCTTGAGCATTAGACAGAGGGACATCGTTTCAGGTGGAAACGACTGTCTGGGCACAAACAATTCAAAGTCTGGTAATCCGGCATGTCGTCTGGCTTGTTTTCTTTGTAAATCGTTCCTTCAGCTTCTCTTGTCACGCAGCTCTCAGCGTGCCGTTGACAGAGTTGTGGAACACACTGGAGAGAGTAAAAAACAGAACATCCTACGTGATTACATTTGGCTTAAGCAAACTGTTTGTTGCCCAGAAGCTCCAGGACGTTGCTGCTGTTTGTACTATTTTAATACGTACTCCTAGTGTGATCATACTTCTGTTCTCCTCCACTGTACTGCACAGTACTAAACTAGGTCAGTGATAGCTACCCATCCTTTCCTGCACTGTGCTCATATAATGTATATTATGTTGTGCTAAAGGGGAAATATGAATGCTGTGATGTTGTTCTTACATTAAACCAAAACGCACCATTCTCAACAATTAACAATTATATTATGTCATTATAGATAATACGCTTTATTTTCGAGCACGTTGATAAAAGAAATGACAAATAAATTCAGGGACATAAGTGTTCGCTCACGTATATGATACCATATCTGTAAAATTATGAAATGTATGGATGACAAAAAATAATCTAAGAGAGTTCGGTATGCGTGACAAAGTGATATGAGGACTTGAACGTTAGACGTTTCGCAGTAAGTTTAACTGAACGAGAAACCAACCCGTTATTTCTCATTTGGGGATTAAGATATTCAACAATTGGCTTCAACATTAGACAGAGAGAAATCAATTCAAATGCAATCACTGTCTGGGTACTAACTCAACGTCTGGTGATCCAGATTGTGTTATGGCTTCTTATTTGGACAGACTGGACACAGACGAGTGGAATCGTGTCAGACTGGTTTTCTTATTGAATTCTGCTGTCTTCTCTCATGGCACACACGTCCAGGGTTGGTTCTGCCAGAAGAGTCCTGGAATCAAGAGGAAGTAATTAAAAAGCAAATATCCTTAACAATCACTTTCTGACAGCATAACAGTATAATTTTCAGTAGCGGCTTACCACTGCTGATATCCGCATTACTTAAGCAATACGGTCAGTACTTACATAGCTAAAAACGTTGCCACTAGTTCCATACTATACTACTACTATTCATCACACAGTGAAACATGACGTAAAGCAAGACGTGGTTGGTTTTAGCCCTCACAGATTAGACTGCCTTACCCTGCACTATACTGTTCTACGCTATATCATGTTGTTATTGGAAACGTAAGAATAACGGCATGGTCATTCACACTTTAAAATGGAATCTGCCCAACTCTCAAGAACCAGGATTATCGTATGTCATCAATGTTCTACGGACCATTTGTTTTTGGTCCCGGAAAAAAGTTGGTGTGCAAATAAAACCACTACGTCATATGCATGAACACAGCTGATAAATAAGACATATCTATAAAATGTGAAATGAGTATTTCAATAGAGTTCAGCACATGTGACGAAATGAGATGAGGCTTGGACATTAGATTTTTGGCTTTAGCATTTGACTGAAAGTGAAATCAGCGACAGAATTCTGTTTTTGAATCTTGGAATTCAACGTCTGAGAGAAATCGGTTCAAGTGGCATCGACTGTTTGAGTATCGGCAACCCAAAGCTTGGTGATCCAACCTGTCGTCTGGCCTCTTGTCTGCACAGATGGAACTAGGACCAACAGTCTGGTGTCAAAACCAGTGTTCTTTGTGGATCTGAACCGTCTTTTCTTGTCACGCACAAGTCAAGGCTTGGCTCTTTGAGGAGTTCTGGAGCAAACGGGGAGCAGGTAAAAGCAAAATATCCTCCATAATTAACTGTTGTGGACAAACATTCTATAATGTACAGTTGCTTCCTCACTACTGCGCCGGTCATACTATCTATACACAAGTATTGCAAGTATTGCCAGCTTTACCGTCGTTAAAGATACCGCGTATTCTGTACTACTAATTGCACTATGCTACACCAGGTCAGTTGGGAAAGGCTCAACAAGGCCAGAACACACTAGATTAGCCTTCGGCAGACTGTACCACTCATCGCCCTATTGTGGCTAGTACACTGCATGGGAAATATGGACAATGGACAACTATGTGTTGATTCACACCACTCATCGCCCATTGTGGCTAGTACACTGCATGGGAAATATGGACAGTGGACAATTATGTGTTAATTCACGCTTTAAATCGGAAATGGTTCCCATATGCAGCTAGTGAAGAGTTTTCATATCTGTAACTTTTTTTTTTAAATTTCATGTTCCCAGTTTCTCCATCTTCAATCTCCCCCCCCCCTCCCCTCCTTAAGTCCAAATCTTTGCCAAGTCATTACTATGAAGACAGTTCAGTTGTTGGCCTGCGCTTGTTTTTCCCCACTATTAGATTGTTCGTCTGTGTATTTGTCTGACTTTATTCAAGTTTAAAAGGCTGTGCCAGTCTTGAATAAAGTTACTCTGTGTTAGGTTTCCTTATGGAGCAAACATACCCACTTGTTCACTGTTTCACGCTTTAAAGTAAAACCTGCCCAACTCTCAAGATGCAAATACGTGTCTTCTTCATTGTACAAGATTATTTGCTTTTAGTCGCTCTAGTAGAAAAAGTGAAACACACACACACCACACACACACACACACACACACACACACACACACACACACACAACACACACACACACACACACACACACACACACCTCACTCTCTCTCTCTCTGTCTCTCTCTCTCTCTCTCTCTCTCTCTCTCTCTCGCTTCTCTCTCTCTCTCTCTTTCTAGCAGGCAACACATGCTGAAATGCCAAGCTCGTGAGCAATAAAACTGGTGGATAATAAAAGTAGTTGTACTGAAATTAATACTGGAATGAGTTAAAATATGCTCTTAGATGTTTGGTAAAATACTAATGATAATAATAATAATAATATCTTTACCATGATGATAATGATGATGATGATGATTATTGTTATTATCACTTTAACTGCATTGTCTCCTTCAACGGCCTCTTTTTCATTCAACACCCCACTTGTGCCGAATTTGAGAGGATAAGTGACTGCTCGTTCTTCGTATTCATTGCCCTGAATGTTGCTTGTCTTGCTTCCCCCTTCTCTCTCTCTCCCTTCCTCCCCAGCCCTTTCCCCCCTCTTCCATTTGCCACTCTTCCCTTTGCCCACCTCTTCCATTTCCCACCTCTTCCATTTCCCACTCTTCCATTTCCCACTCTTCAGCCCATGTAAATCAAATGTCGCTCAGCATTTACTGTGAAAATATACATTAAATCAGGCGTCAACTGTTTCACATTTAAGTCACTTACTTCACATTACACTGCAGTGAAAAGGAAACTACAAAAGTAAAAGTTATTTCGAGTTTCGAGACTTCATGCTCGACTTCAGCGCTAGGCAGAGAAAAATCGATTCAGGTTTGGTTGTCAGGCTGTCTCAGTACAAACAACTCGAACTTTGGTGACTGCATTAGTGAGTCTCTTTTCAGCAGAAGTGCGACACAGACCAACAGTTGTAGTGTTTAAATGAATTGTTTTGATTGTGTCTGAGTGCGACACAGAACAACAGTGTAGTGTTGACTGAATTGTTTTGATTGTGTCTGAGTGGGACACAGACAACAGTGTAGTGTTTGACTGAATTGTTTGATTGTGTGTAAGGGGGACAGACCAACAGTGTAGTGTTTGACTGAATTGTTTTGATTGTGTCTAAGTGGGACACAGACCAATAGTGTAGTGTTTAACTGAATGGTTTGATTGTGTCTGAGGGGGACACTGACCAACAGTGTAGTGTTTAACTGAATTGTTTGATTGTGTCTGAGGGGGACACAGACCAACAGTGTAGTGTTGAACTGAATTGTTTTGTTGTGTCTGAGTGGGACACAGACAACAGTGTAGTGTTGAATGAATTGTTTGATTGTGTCTGTCTTGTTTTGGCACATGATATCTGGGCTGCTGGGGCACTATTTTTATCAAGAGCTTCATCTTCTTCTACACTACACTACACTACACTACACTACACTACACTACACTACATACATACACTACACTACACTACACTACATTGCACTGCCCAGCACTGCAATACACTGCAATACACTGCACTGCCTACACTGCATACCTACACTACACTACACTACACTTTCACTACACTACACTACACTACACTGCCCAGCACTGCAATACATACATACACTACATACACTACACTGCCAATACACTGCAATACACTACACTACACTACACTACATACACTACACTACATACACTACACTACATACACTACACTACAATGCAGCACTGCAATACACTGCACTACACTACACTACACTACACTACACTACATACATACATACACTACACTACACTACACTCGCAGTGCACTACACGACACCACACCACACACACCACCACCACCCACCCACCCACACTACACCACACTACACTACACTACTAACTACACTACCCCTACACTACACTACACTACACTACACTACACTACACTACACTACACTACACTACACTACACTACCCCACGCCAATCAAACCAAACGGCACTAAATTACTTAACACAACATTAAAATGCACTTAGCTACGTTACACTACACTACACTACACTACACTACACTACACTACACTACACTACACTAACCCTACACCATGCTAACGTAATATTGGCTTGACTTTATCAGTACACACAACACACAGAAAGCGACCACACACAAGCATCCGTAAGCACGTGCACACAGAAATTCGACTATTAGTCACATCGATGAAACAATTCAAGACTTGCGTCCCCTTTTCCTTGCATGCCAATATTCATCATTGAAAACTTCGAAATCAATCTCTAACCATCTTTATTGATTCATTAATATCAGGTCAATGGACAATCCATCAATTTAGTCTTCTTTGCATAAGCAACCAGCCTGTGCCATTGTCTTTTTTTGTCACACTGACAGTGACATGACGAGAATACAATGGAGATCCAAATCTTCCACAGGCCAGAAAACGTTGCACGTTAATTTCAGTTTCACGGATTTCATTTGCTTTTTGAATATTCAATTTGTTAATAACGCCACTGTTAGCACGCGCGCCCATTGTGGCTGTGTGGGAGTCATTTGTGAAGGAAATGACATTCTGGAACATTACCGGCGGGCATGAAAGGAAAGACAAAGCAGCGATTGTTTGGTGGCTGTGTCATTCAGGCATGCGCAGGAAAACAATTGGCAACTAGTTTTCACAGATTTGGTTTTTGTTTCCCCAAAAATGTTATATGCTCTAACGATGTTTATTGTATTGAGAAAAAAAACAGACACAACTTTTTAGTGTTTTTTTTTAAATAGACACTTGACATGTTCACACTTATGTAAACGTAAACAAAAGTTCTTTTAGAAAATGTAAAATGGAACAAGAAGCATATGCAATCATAGACTATCTGTTAGTTGATTGAGCTAACATTGATACTAACACAACTACAGTTATACCTTGATATTCACAAGCATTCTTAACATCGAAATATAAAACAAAAGGTGTAAATATACTGAAATCAGCAGTGAGAACTTTTTTTTTCACTTCCATATTTCTTTGAGCATATCGTAAAAGCTGCTAACACCATTTAAAAAAACAAACAAACTCCCATCGTCTCAATTTTCAAGACGTTTTCTTCCCAAATTATGAGTAGAATCTTAAAAAGTGTATATTTCATCAAATCACAAACTAAACGTACGTACGTTTTGTCTCACTAACTTACTTTGGCCATTTTGCCACAAAAGCGAACAAGAAACAACAAAATGCACAAACAACACTTCAATGTACTTTACTCTGTGTGTTTATTTGTATTTCTACCTCTTTTCCACAACGCTGATTCTGTGTCAGTAATAGCTTTTTTTTCTCTAGAAATCATCTCATATGCAGAGTACCTCCTAATGTCGGTTAAAGTAGAGTATTTCTTAAACATTTTGTTACGCTTCCCGGAGTCGTGCCACACACGCACGCACCACCGCCAAAGCAAACTCCGCAAACGCGCGCAAACACTCCTTTCACCCAAGGCGCGTCAAATAAATACACAACACCGAAAAGTTGGTTTTTTCCTCGCCCTCCTCCTACGGGAGAACAAATATAATTAGTACATACAATTCTCAAATTAACTTATCCACGCCTCCTCTCCAATGGGGAGGCAACACAAAATACACACAAACACACCTCCTCTCCACCAAAGAGGTAACACCTGGTACTGTTTCCCCTTCATTTGAAACATTCATAAAACATGGGGGTTATGTCACTATTCATCATCACCGTGTTTATACTATATACCATTATCTTACAGGGTCGAACTTTAATTAAAGACCACCCCGAAAAAGGCCCTTTCTTTTTAAATTGGCCAAAAATACAAGCAATGCATTTTTTCGAAGAATTCGACTGGGAAAGGTTTAAGGGTTAACAGAGTATTCCGCAAAGCTGTCTTATTGTCACGTGCGGCATGCAGAGGGGGGTGGGTGAAAGTTGCAGATTGTTGTCAAAATTGCTTGTTTTTTAAGCAAGAGTGAACACTGCTTCAAACGGTTTTGCACTGAAATTCCAAATGCACGTGCAAAAACCAATGCAGAGAACAGGAAAACACCGATTCTAACTCACCCTAGCCCCTCACCTAGGTTCGGGGCTAGGGCGACCTAGAATCGGTGTTTTCCTGTTCTCTGACAAGTAAGACTTTAATAACCAAAAAAATAACGATTATCTACAAACAAACATACTGTGTGGGATTGTCCGTTTTAATACTAATTTACTAAACTTGCTTGTCTTTTAAAACTAAGTTATATTTTTGACATAAAATCCGCACACTTATTCTGACTAATTTCTACCTACAAAACTATGTGTAACAGACACGAGGCGGTGGGAGTTAGGGGCCTGCCAAGGCTGAAACCTGATCACTTAATTTATGCTAGGCACGGCCAGCGCAGACAAGAGGCCTTTGTTCACGTAGAACACAGCGCAGGCCGAACGCCCCGTTTACAAACTGTGCGACCAAAAAATCAATAAAACACGGCTCGCGGCGCACTCGTTAACTTGCAACATATTGCATCAGCAAATGTTCTAGACTGCCACTGACACTCCACGTCGAGGCCGCCACGTCGGCAAGAGCCGGCCATTTTAGCCATGGCTTTCAATGGAGACGGACGTGCTTTGTTTACAGAGGAAAAACGTCTTGTTATGGGGGATCATATGCAATACCACAGGCTTATGGTGGAGTATATAAACTCAGTGGGCGCTGTTTTTTACCTTGTAAGCCAAAGAGCAGTATTGCTTTTTTGGAAGGTGGGGAGAAAGAAAACGAGAACTAACCATTGATGAACTACACAGCTACCTTGACAGCTTGTTGGTTTTCAACAAAAAGAACCAGAAGGGGGTTTTGGGCAATATTACTGAAAAGATGTTGAATGTTTTTGATAAGCTTTTGACGGTTGGCGAAATGATTCCATTTCTACAAAATGGTGTTGTTTTACTAAAACTTAGCAAAAAAAAAAAACTATCCATTATGCTCTGGTTATGGGTCACTGCCTTGAAAGGCACAAACAATGTTTCAAAGATCAAAACCAACTGAGACATGGCGTTCATTTTTACGACGCACATGAATATTGATGACTCATATGCAAGAAAACTGATGCAGCTTTCAAAACATTTTTTTTATTGTCCAAAATTTCATAACCTTATGCATCAGCATTCAATGATTTGTTTGCCAAACGAAGTCTGATCGCTAAGTACTTTCAGAAAAAAATGATGATTTTCGAAACTCCTGGCAAAATTAGATTAAGTTCTCTTTAGTACACCTAACAGAACGGGGTGGGGTAGTGGGTGGCGCCACTATTCCTACAAAAAGCTCCAAATGTTCAGCGAAGGTGTACTAACTGGCGAGGCGATTAAGAGCCGCCAAAAAAGCTCTGCCAAAGCAGTATTTTACTTTAAAAACAAACAAAACAAAAAAAACACACACTAACTCTGCCAAATGCCGGTCCCAAGCCCGGATGAGAAAAGAGGGGGGGTGTGGTATAAACTTTTTTGTGTGAGAAGGAAAGTATAATGAAACTCTTTGTTGCGGGGGCGGTCTGTAAAGTCAGCCTTGCTATAAATAGCCGTTTATACATGAACGGCTATTTTTAGCAGCAAGAGGACTGTGGTGAAGTCAGCCTTGCTATAAATAGCCGTTCATGTGTAAACGTTCTATTTTTTAGCAGCAAGAGACTGTGGGAAAATCCGCCTTGCTATAAATAGCCGTTTATGTGTGAACGTCCTATTTTAGCAGCAAGAGGGCTGCAGTAAAATTAGCCTTGCTGACTGCTACTATAAATAGCCGTTTATGTGTGAACGTCCTATTTTAGCAGCATGAGTCTAACGGGATGTAGTGGTGCTCGTAACTGGGACAGATGTGCCCCACCCCCACCCCACGCATGCATGCCTCCTCCCCCCACCCCCACCCCACGCATGCACACCTCCTCCCCCCACCCCCACCCCACGCATGCACACACTTAAGTCACTTTTAAGTTCTTAACTTAAGTCACCTCAAGTCACTTCAAGTCACCCCAAGTTCTTAATTAAGTTTCTTAATTAAGTTTTTAATTAAGTTACTTCAAGTTCTTAATAAGTTCTTGATTAAGTCATCCTTAAGTTTTTACTCAAGTCAACCTAAGATCATAACTAAGTCATCCTTTAAGTACAACTAAGTTCTTATTCAAGTTATTTTATAATTATTAAAAAACAATCTATGTTTTTATCTTAAATAGTAGATGTCTAATATAGTACACACACGCCTCAAAAAACGCGTCATCGTTGAGGATGTCTTGCTTAACGCCCTTGGTGTGAGATCGGTCAGCATAGATCTTAATGAAGTTCTTACATCCTAAGCAACCGCATTGATTACAATTCTGGTCTATGGAAATGTCTTTTATAGACTCCATGTCTGTATTTATTGACTTCATCATTTTAAACAAATAATAATCCGCCATAATCTATTTTTTTTCAAAAATTTTTTAAAATATTATTCCATTTGAAATGGATGAAAATGATCTTTTGTTATTGGCGGTGCTGGCGTGCTGTTGTCTTCTTCTGTATTTAGTGGTTCAGATTTTTTTGGCTGCTTTTGTTTTTGTTGCCATTCTTTATATATTTTATAACCGTAATAACCGCCCCCAGCAGCAGCAATGGGGCCAAAAATGACAACTGTTTTAAGTTCAATATTCCATGAAGACTTTGGTGCCCTTGAATTAACTTTTCTCTTGTTTTGGAGCTGGCATTGGATCAACTGTTGGCGTTGGCGGTGTTATGTTTTCATTATGAGTTATATTCTGTGATTGTAACTTTAATTTTCTTTGTCTGTTTAACTCTGCCCACTCTTTTTCCTGCTGCAACACGCCCAGGATGCTTTAGCTTTTCACTCGTCACTATCTCTACCTGATTCAGTGTTTGCTGATTCAGTGTTTCCTGATTCTGCTGATTTTCTGACTCGTTCATTTTGAAGGGAAATAAAATCTATATGATTAAAAGTAATTAATCCCATGATTACGGCGATAACAATGTTCCAAATCTGTAATATAAATCACAGCTTAGAGACTCTAATGACTTTGTTAAAACTGGATCTTGCGTTAAATCATACGTAAGATCTTGTTCAGAATCAATGGGAGCAAATCTACTGACTAGTTTAGTGTGCAAACTAAGAACCGTTTGCCCGACACCTTTTCACCATTCTTGACCCCAACCTGCGCCTCATACCTGTTATGATACTTTATAATGTTTGTGGCGACATCTGTTGAACCTGTTCTATGCTGAATTCAGTTCCGAGAACTGTTTTGTCTTCCCACATGCCGCCAAAGAATACAACCTTTCCTTTTTGGGCATAATAGCTTGATCATCAACTTCTTCATTTGTAAGCCCAAGACTGTGTAGGCCGCTCTGTAGCTCTAGCAGATCATCGCTGTTCATGTTTTTATAATTAAATTTTTATTTTATTTTTTAAAATGAGCACCGAAAAAACTATTGCCTACCTTGTATACCATTCTGCCGTTATTGGAGGGCTAAGTGTAGGATACTCAATGCTTGGTAAAAGCTTGTTAAAAATAAAACCGGCAGATCTTGGCAAACTAGACTTTGAAGACTCAGCAAAGCTAATCGCTATTATTACAGCTTCATTCGCTACGAAAGATTTTCTAGTTAAGCAAGGAATAATTCCAGAGAATATAAATATGTAAAAAAATACATTTATAAAAATGGCTTCATTCGTAATGATGATTGGCGGCGCTGTGGTTAATGCGCTTGCTTTTAGCGGAAGTAATTACGCGTTTAGTAACTGCGGGATGATGGCGAGAGAAAAAGACATAACAAAGCTATGGAGCAACTAGCTGCAGCACAAGACGCCTATGAAAAGCAGAGAATTGAGCAGTTAGATTTCATTAACAATACCCTGAAAAAACAGGGCTATGCGGCTTACACATTTAAAGATGTTGATTCAAGCAATAAAGAGTATTATCTTGTAACAGGCAAACCAATCGAAACATTGCCCCCACCAAAATTCAGTGACTTTTATCAACCATCAGAAAAACAAAAGATGCAAGAAATCGGTTTATTGTCGTTGGTATGACTGTTGTGTATTTTGTTGCGCATAATATTGGCTGAATAAAAAATGAACAAAATCTATTATTCACCAAAAGGATATTGGAAGGGAATCACAGCAATTAAAAAGCTAAGCCAAGCAGCGGGGGTCAGTGAACAAACAGCAAAAGAATGGTTATCTAAACAAGCGATTTGGCAAATTTATTTACCTGCGCCTAGACGAATACAGAGACCACACTTTGTCAATACAACTCCAAACGACACCCATCAAATGGACCTTCTATATTTACCCATGATACGATTAGACGAAAAAGATTTAAGTACGCACTCACAGTCATTGACATAGCTTCAAGATACAAAGATGCGGAACCTTAACACAAAAGAGTGCTTCTGCTGTTGCTGTTGCTATACAACTAATATACCAACGAGGTCCGCTACTTATCCTCGCATGATTCAAGTCGATGATGGAAAAGAATTTAAAGGCCGAGTGAATCAATTATTGTTAAAACATAGAGTTACCATTAAAAGAGGCATTCCGGGAGTTCACAGATCACAGGCTTTAGTTGAAACTTTAACAAACAGTTAGCTGAAAGACTTTCTCCTACCAGTATCACAGAGAGCTTATTGACAATTCTCGCAACACAGAAGGGGTTAGAAGACTGCCCTCAGTTCTACGCGCAATGAATAATGAAGAATTTAAAGGGTTAAAACCAGTACAAGCAATCAAAAGAAAAACAATAAATGTTGCTGAAGGAGAGTCTTCATCCAGCAAACTATTACCATTTGGATTGAAAGTAAGGTGCCTTTATTTACCGGGGGAAGCAGAAGGGGACACTCGCATCAGGGCAACAGATCCGGTTTGGAGTGTTGATCCATATGAAATAAAAAGAATTGTAAAGATGAATCCGCCCGTGTATTATTTACGAGAAACTGACACAACAAAACAGCCGGCTCCTCAAAGATCTTTGTAAAGGAAGAACTGCAGATAATCCCGCCAGACACAGTTCCGCTTTAATTATTTTACGGTTCTATAATGTCCATATGCATATGAAAACTCTGGATTAACAAACACGCGTTTTGTGTTTGTTCTATCTAATGACTTCTTTGTTACAACAGTTGTGTTGATCTCATGTAGATTAGATCGTAGTTTTACGTTGTCATGATGAAAAGTTTTATTGCCAAACAATGCTTCTTTATAGTTGTCATGCGATATGCTCGACTGCACAACACTGCGAGATATTCCTTTTGCTTTCTTAATAGTTTTCACTGGCTCGAAATACTGTACATTTTTGACCTTAACCCCACATACTCCTTGATCACCTTTCCAGATAATTCATCCTTCATCTTTCCTAAAGCCTTCTTATTAGTAATTGAATGCAAAGGCGAATCTTTAGGATAATCGGATGTGTCGTACCATCCCGCATGCCCTTTAGCTACTTCTATTTCCATGTCTTTATAGATGTCTTCAGTAGGGATATCTATAACAAAAACTGTCTGTATCTGTGTAAAGTACTCTGGACTCTGGATACGAGGGTTTGAAGTAGTCATAAAGAAATTCTAACATTAAAGCTTTGATAATTCTAAAACAGTAAACCCAATAAATACTGGTTTGTCCAATTTGACTTTCTTTTTTTCATCATTATGCCAAAAGCTGGTCATGAAATCTTGTAAAGTCCTGATAATTTGGTTTTGAAGTTAGCTTAATTGCTTCGTTCTCTTTAGTGACTAATCTGACATCTTTACGCTTGTGCGGATTTTCCATAGTCTTTCCGAAACAGCTGTTGTTCATCAGCTTGAAAAAGTCTTTTTCTGAAGCATCTGTGGATTTAGTTCTGAGATCAGTGTTCTTCATGATGTATGGTTTCATGAACTGTTCTTGATAAAAAGCAATTATACGATGAACTGCTTTCAACTTCAAACCATGTCTTAAATAAAATTGCAGAAGTCTGTAATGACATACATAATTTTTTTGCCCCGAAGATTAGGCACAAGTTTAGGCGGCTCTGTTTTCGCCATCTTTAGGCTTTCTGCTGCTAATGGGTAGTCATTATGCAAGTCATGGAGCTCATGGGGATATTCTAAGTCAACTTCTAGAATGAAACCGCGCTGTTGACCCGGCGTCGAACTGCCCAACCACTTTAATGCCCTTTGAATATTTTTCGGATCGTTGTTTGTGTACATCTTGAAGTTACGTAATGGAAGTGATTGCGCCATTGCCATCCATACAGATTGTTTGCATCTAAATACATGAGATAGTTAGACCTTTTACTTGGGTCATAGTTGTAAAAGTATTTGTTGTTTGTTTTCAGTAATGTGCGGACACCATATATTCCTCCACGAAATCGTTTTCAATCATCTGAATCATTGGTAAATTGACAAAAAAATAAATCTTTATCCAGTAAACTTTAAGAAAGGTCCCAGCTCACCCCGGGGCAGAAATAAATGCCGGGATCCGGCTTAAAATTTTTCATGCGGTCTTTCTGTAATTTCAAAGACGTCCGCAAAAACATAATCTGCCTCAAGTAGGAGTCAGTAGTTCCCATGTTTTACACTCAAAATTCTCCCACGCATCTTGAGCTGTGGTAATAGAATCGCTGTGCCCTTTTCCCTTGGGGGCTAAAAAAAGAAGGGCCCCTTTTAGGTGGAAAGTGTATCCGTAAAACCTTTTCCCCAATTTTTTCATGTATTCATAAGGGAAAAACACCCTTTCTAAAAAGGGTTTGGATCAAAATATTTTTCCCCGTTTTGGCAGGCTTTAAGGACATAGCCAGTGACTTAAGACCCCTATTTTTGCATAGAGTCAAAAAAAGACTGTTATTTAAAGGAAAAACATGTACTTTTCTGATGATGTGCAATGCTGACCCCCTGAAGGCATCGTCTACTGCTTCTTTAAAAGTGAGAGTCGTAGCCTCCAAGTTGTGAAAGAATTAGGCAGCTTCCTGTTTTTGGGTTAAAACTTTAATAAAGATTGCAGTTGTTGTGGTGTCCTCTGAATTTCCCACTATGGATCATGGTCTTTACTTTTGGATTGGGTTCTTCCTGAGTTCTAAACCCCCAAAAACCCCAACAATGTGGGCGAGTCATCTTTTGTTGGTTTTCAGGCTCATCATGTTTTTGAAAAATTTCAGATTTTAAAACTTCTTTTCGCATTGCTGCATGCGCTGTAAAAACCCTCTAGCCGCATTTGGACCTTGTATTTCTGGGTTAAATGAGGCACCCGCCTAACAATATGAGGAAAATGAAAAATCTGAGTTACATTAAGATGTTTTTCGAGTTTTTGTGGCGGGGCCCTTATAAGGAACAAAAAGCGACTAAAAGTCTGGTAAATACGTATGGAGAATTTTGCATCCGTTTCCAGTTTTAAAAACTAATTTTAGTTTCGGGGGGGGCGTAATTATTTCCGTATTCGTCAACTGGGCGAACAATGTTTCTTATGTTCAACCCGGGCTGGAACGGATGGCATTTTTGTTAAACATTTTCTACAGAATTCTTGTTTATGCCCTTTTTTTGAAGTATGGGCCAATAATTTTTCTTTGTGGTATCAAGTGAAATGCGGTGCCCCGTGGTGAAAACTTTAGTGTAAGTAAATGATTTTTGTGGTCCCCCAACGTTGGGCTATTCTTGGGACATTTAATGGCTTAGATTTGTTTCCTATCCATGTGTGTATTAAATTATTGGTTTGTTTTGTTTTCAAACTGATCAATGGAACCCACGCAAAAGGGAAAAAGGATATCCCCTTTAAGTTAAGATATTGACGTAAGATTATAGTTAGCACTTCTCTGCGTTTTTGCGGGCGTGATCCCGCCTTGCGGGAACCACCACATAAAAAAATTTGTTGTCGTCTGTATTCTTTTATTTTAGAACTGTCTTTTTGAACTAATGCTGGTGGTAGGGGGAATGTAAGACTTGCCTACAACGGTGCATAAGATGTTTTTTATTAATCTCTGACTTCGCCTTCCCCAACGGCCTCTCATTTTGGCTTCTTAGCGGCCACTAAAAACCGTGTAAGCAGCTGGTTGCCCCCCCGGGTTTTAAGTATTATGAGAAAGAATGTTTTTGTTTAGTTGAACCCCCGACTTCTGGGGTTTTTTATTTATTGTTATATAGTCGTTTAAAAACGAATTACTTTAAACGGTGGGTCTATTGTTTTTTCCCCGGGAAATTGAAAAATTTGCATGAGAACACTTGCCCCGCTTGTGGTCAATGATTCAAATAAATATCATTCAGTGCCTTGAAAACTTCTTGATTGCTTCAAAAAATTTTTGGGACCTTATATTCTTATCCAGCGAGTTTTTTCAAATAAATATTTTTTTAAATCAAAAAAAAAAATTTATCAATACGATGGTTTTTTTGTGTTTGATCAAAATAAAGTAAAAACCCCCCTTTGGCGTTGTTAATGTGAGCGGGTTTAGAGCAGGTTTAATGTTTCGTTTATTTTTTTTAAAGCTTTCCCTTTTTTATCTGTCGGGTCTGGTTTTGAGAAAATTTGCCCTCGCCTTTCTTTGAAGATAAAAATTTTTTGTTTTTGTGTCATCAAAATCAGCCTGTAAACGATTAAATTCTTATCCGTGATGTTTGAGAAGTAGTGCTTTTTTATAATCGCTTGAAGGGAAATATTTGTGTTATGTTGAACCCTGCTGTGTTTTTGGGTTTGTTTTTTTTTTTTGCTGGCGCACCTCGGGTAATGAAAAACGGGAGAGCTAAAGACAAACCCCTAGGGTAAAGCTGCGGGTGCACCAACACCTGTTTCTAAGAGACCAAAGTCCTGGATAGAGCATTTAGCGATGCTCCGATTAACTAGGTAACAGTTAAAAGGGGAGAATACCTTCGTTTGGTTTTGCTGTATTTGAAAAGGGTTTCTCTGTTTTTGTTGCATTTGTGTAATGTTTTTTATTCTAAGGTTTTTATGCGGGGGTTTTTATATCTCTTTTCTTAGCGACTCGGTGCTGTAGGACATTTGGATAAACTTGAACAGACATGCTTTTAAAAAATGAAAAAAAAAATTTAGTATTCTGTACTTTTAAATTTTTTTTTTTCAATTTCAGCTGTGATCAATTAATAAAAAAAATGTACATTAAGCGGTTTTCGGCTTCTTTTTCTTTCTCAATTTTAATGTTTACGTTTTAAACCCTTCTCCATTCCCTGCAATGATTTCCTGTTGACCCTTTGTCAAAACCATAAACGTATTTTCTGTTAATACTCAAGCCAACACTGTGAAGGTGTAGTCTTTAGACGCAAGGTCTGCTGTTAGTTTCTACCCCCCACCCCAAACAAAATTTTTTTATTCGTCAAAAAGATGATAAAGGGCTAAGCCGCTAGCGTAGATTTGGGTTAGGATACCCTCAATTGTCATTGCACTTTCGTTTTTTTTTGGGTTAAAAAACTTTTCACTTTCTCTTCGAATGGGGCTTCATCTTTACCAGCAATAAATCCTTTAAGCGATTTTATGGACATAAAATAAAATTCCATATAGCGTCTGCCCCGCTTTTAGGATATGTTTAATGAGACGGTTTTCGTAATTTTACTAAATTTTGACTATATTTTTGCTCAATCAGCCTTGTAAAATTTGAGTTGCTAAAACTCAAACTTAACGAGATGTCAGAAAGTTTTTACTTTGCTTCGGGTTGTTTATTGATAAAGTTTGTATTCATTAAAAGTTATTGTATGCAATCTGTCTTTTTAAAGCCCCCTTAAAGTATGGGCAGGGGTTTTAAAACCAAAATTAGGGGAAAGGAAAAAAAACGTTCCCTACGCATAACTACAGCAAAAACCCTTTTTTCGTTTTTGACCTGAGGCGAGTTCGGCGCTATTCTGTTTTAGCGCTTTCATTGCCCATTCTTGAAAGCAAGATTTCCCCTTTTATTGGGGTAGCCTTTGATCAGAAAGGTTAAAATTGTTGATTGTTTAAAGAAAAATTTTGCCCCTCAGTTTTACAAAATTTTCTTAACGATTTCCCCCTCCAAATTTGGACAATGTTCGGTTTGGTTTGTTGTTTAAACGAGTTTTATTTTTTAAAGTAAGCGTGAGGCTGGCACAATAAAAACATCCCCTCCCAGGTTGGAAATTAAAGTAAGAATTTTTTCTGCTATAGTAGTGGATTATTTGGAACAGTATGTTCCCTTTATTTCCCCTTTAGCCACGGGGGTTTTTTCGTCTTTAGGGGTCAAGACGAGCATATACTTGTGACATTTTTTTATAAAACAAAAAAAAAAGTTAATTATTTAAAAACATGGGGGAATTGGAGGGGAGAAAATTTGATTTAGTGTCTTGGAGCGCCCACATGGATGAAAGGGTTTTGAACAGCATGCTCGGTTCCCATTTTAGGATGAATTTGAGGGGGCGCAAAGGGAATTAACAGAAGATAAGGTAGTATTATACAAAATTAGAACTGAACCCCCGAAATATATACCCCGATGATTTTGAACTAAAAGACAACCCTTTATTTAGAAACGACAAAAGGAGAACGTGTTCCGTTACGTATAAACTAATCATCCAAGTTTTGTAAGCATGGGTACAATTAATCAAAAGGCTCAGTGCAAGCGAGCAGAATCGCCTTGGCTTTACTGAACAAAAATAGGTCGGATGCAGTTGCTAAAGGTCAAAACACACAACCAAAAACTCCCAACAGATAACCAAATACCAAAAACCACGCCACATGAAGATTTAATTCAAACAGTGGTCGAAGTAAGAAATACGTCGCAGACTCCTGAGATACAGTATTTACTGATAGAGAAAGAGTTGCCTGATGTACTTAACACCATCAAGGCGGAAATTAACAAACAATGTGCAAAACTAGGTGAACTAGATGAAGCATATAAAAAGAGAAAAAGAAAACTCGCTGAGACTGTCGACCGCATCGTTGGGCTTGAGTTTAAAGAAAGGAATAGGCCCAAAGACTAAAAAATTTGAAACAAGAAAGATCAGCATGATAGATGCGATGACTACTAACCCGAGACATTACGAACTCAAGGGATAGAATAAGAGAAACAATCGAAAAATTTTATATGAAGACGAAACGCTAGCAGAACGAATACGAACACTGTTTATGGAGGCAGGGGTCACATTAGCAAGCGGTTATAACGGCCTTGGATTTGCAATAAGTACGTTGGTGATGGCTATTACAGGCGGTGGTGGAGGGCAAAGTCAGTGCCCCCGCCGCCATCACCTGATAAATCATGGGTAAAAAAATAGTTGATCAATCTTGCGAGTTTATTTATAAAAATTAGCTGGTAAAGCTAAAAGACTCTTTACATGGTATATTAGGGAGTATGTTAGGCAGGCTTTTGTCTACTGAAGCCAAGTAGTTGGCTTTATGGCGGAGCACATTTATGGGCATTAGTTTCTTAATAGTTGGGGTACCTATTTAGTAAGATAAATGACCAAGTAATCCTAGGCCAGTTAATCAAATCAAATGCTGTCTTTTCATAATCGTGGTCATCGCGAACAAAGGCAGTCTTCATCAGTCTTGGTGCTTTGGACTTGGGGATTGATGACTTAATTCTTGGGGGGTCATGGTGTTTTTTTTTTGTTTGTTATCTTACTGGCCCAGAATTTATGTGTTTTTCCCAACCTTCTGTTCATTGCCTGCCACAATGATTTCATTATTGTAGTTTATTATTGTTCTCCCTAGAGTCTAAGGTCAGAAGGTAGCATGTATAAACCTGTGTCCACAGCAAAGTCTACTTACGATCTGCGTATTGTCAAACATTTTTGTACTTTTTATACTTGTATCTAAATCAACTGTAGTTTAATGGCGGCTCTAAATTAGCTAAGTATTGCTTTTGTAGCATCAAGCCAGTAGAAGAATTAGTTATGTCGACCTTGTCTGTGCTTGCGACCTAGCAAACACCAAACGTAAGTACGTATAGAGTGTTATTCGTACTAATCCCGCTTGAGTTAGGCCCTCGATATGTCTAAGATAATGTTGTCCAGGCTGTTTTTATTGCTCTTGCTCTATGGACCGAGGTGAACGATGTGCTGAAGAAAAAGATGTGTAAGGGAGGATTCCAGCCATAGTTATACTTTCTGTGCACGCCCCAAAAATAAAGGGTGCCTAAGCCATGATTAGATCCGACTTTTGTCTAAAGTCTGTCTTGACGTTATTATTCGAATTCGTTCAGATCCTTTCAAAAGCCTTCATGTTTATTCTGTTGCTGGAATGGAGTTAAACGGCTTTGTCATTGGAATGGCTTGCAGTTCGTCAAAATACGTCTGACGGTGATAATAGAAATGAATCTGTACATGACCGCACCAAAGGATAGGGTGATTAAATGATTAGCAGACGACACTCCAACCCAGGTTGGGCACAAAACACAGAAAGGTTAATGGTTCTGATAAATCTGCCATCGATGACCTGAACCACACTTTTGCGATGTAGTCTTTTTTAATAGGGGGGTTAAGATATCTGCTACTGAGTACTCACCTTTTAGGAACGTGTCACGTCTGGGTCACAGAAATGACAAGAGTATAGTTGCTATTTTTTAGGATTGTAGTGCGGCCCAACGAATATTTTGCATCTTTAGTTATTTACAACGGTCATTTTTTATTCGTTTAAAAAAAATGTTTGTCACCAATAACATCAAGACCGTCCTCCGTCTTTACAACATGCTATTGATACGATTGCGGAACCAAAATGGTCGCGCTCCATGAAATATTCTAACAAAGTGTATGGGTTTATTATAATGAAGCCAAGGGGATTAATAAGATTAAAAAATATTAAAAAGGGGAAGCGACGAAGTTCGCAGTTAACATATGATGGTTTATTAAGGGTTTTGCTCACTAAAAGAAGCAATGAGTAACTTCACGATCATATTGAACTACCGCGCTATTCATCCTAAGTAGATGTCTATATGCATTATACCTCCCAACCTATCCTCTTCCCCCCACTCTCCAACACCGCCGTTCCTCCTATCCTCCATATCACTCGGATCGCACGCCTAACGTTTCTACTATCTCTCTTCGATTAACTAAGCTAGCTTTCAATTGTTAGGCTTTGCAACTGCAGTCGGGAACGCTCAAAGATTTTTTTGTTACATCGAAACAAAACTACTTATGAAGGAGAAAATCCGCTCGATCGTGAATTAGTACATTCATTACTATATGTTCATTTGGATGAGCTAAGACTGATGAAACTTTTATGAGGAAGGCCCTCAACTGTTTTTTATGAGCTCTTCCACAGGGGAAAGCTGCATTATTGCGATTATGAAATTTTACAATTCACTAATTTACAGTTTAAACGAATAGTTGTGGAAGGGGCGGGCATTTAATATAAAGATCACAGACAAAAAGGGAACAGTAGTTAAATGGTGATAAACTGCACTTGTTTTGGAAATAATATAATACGTTGTACTAAAAATGATCGCGTGGGCCAGAAGGATTAAGGAGTTACAATTAGCGCTGTGTTGTGTATAACTTTTAGAATTTAAAAGACTTGCAGACGTTGCGGACTTTGACAGAATGGTGAATAGGCACTTTGTATGGTTTTGAGTACACTAAAGATGTTGATTATAAAACGAAAGAGGTTGGCGACAACAAAAAAAAGTTTTCCTAAACTAGAGCAACTGCGCAAATCTAGAAGCAATTAATGTTGGCAGTATGATATAAAATAGTTCGAAAACCTGACCTCAAATGGAATTTAGAAAATATTTAGATGGGAAAATAAAAATTTGAATTCATAAGTCCCATTTACATTTTTTAGCCGTCAAAAAAGTTTCAGAAAAGCATTCAACTCTGGCCCTTTACTTGTTGTCAGTCTTATTGCCGGACGACAATAGTCGGAAAGAGATTGAAAGAACGCCATATGGGGGAGAAACATCTGTACATCCTTACACAGAAGGAGAAAACGGTTTTAAAGAAAGCTTCACAAAATTACAGTTTTTCCAAGCAGGAACTTTGGAGGACACGTTTACAATGATATTTGAAATTTCTGTTTAAAGATGGGGAGGGGATGGGGTTGTGGGCTTGTTAGTGACGTCATTTTAATAAAAGGAATTATATTAGCTGCAAAATTAGACGTTTAAACGCCTTACAGTTTACCATCGTCGTTCTTACAAATGGTGAGGATATTAAGATCATAACAACATGTACAAAATCAATGTGGACTTAAATGAAACAAATTTAAAGAACTGAATTGGATTAAATTCTTACACATTTAGGCCTCATAGGGGTTTTATTTATACTGAACAGTTTTGACAGAGGAGTATGATAAAAAATATTTTATATGGATTAGATTTAAATTATGTTATAAAACTATGGAGCAGTTAACTGTATGACAACCCCTCATTGTTCATTAATTTGTGGACACTAAACTGGTTGTGGAAAAAACTATTTTTTCCTCAACTGTTACAAACAGTTTATCGTTATAAATTTTGATATATTGTAATTTTCTGCCCAACACTTAAAATGGAAACAAAGCATATCATGATAGCAAGGTTTATATGGGTTTGATGATAACATTATTTTTAGTTAATCCTCGTAATAAACGCTGAGGGAGTGTTAGTGTCTGAACGCTTTTTTTATGTTGTTTGAAGGAACGCAGACACTATTTGTTATAGATGACTGTTCAGCAGGGAAAGAGACCATAGTTAAACAGAGAAACACTTTGTCAAAACTAGCTTTAGCGGAACGACTTGCTGGATCAAGTGTCGTGGATTTTATGCCAATAAATATACTCAGTTTCAAAAGACTTATAGAGGAACAGTAAGGACATGGAGTTTTTATTTCACATGAAAGCACAGAGATGCATTTGATTGAATGTTTGCGTGAAAAATGATGTTAATTGAAAATGATAGGAAAAACATAGGATTAGCCAAATAACTGAAATTGAAAAGTTTTGTAAATTAGTATTGAATACGGATAATCCTAACTCAGTTTGTTTGGTTTGTAAATAATCGTTATTTCTTTGGTTATTTAAGGTCTTATAGTCAGAGAAAGGAAAAACACGATTTAGGTTCGCCCTAGCCCGAACCTAGGGTGAGGGGCTAGGGTGAGTTTGAATCGGTTGTTTTCCTGTTCCTCTAATGTAAAGGCAGAGCCATTTTCCACTGACGGAATGCCCCTAAAAGCAAAGACACATCACGTGAATAAATCGTCATAACACAAAAAATGCCTCAAGGAGCAATAGATGTAGATTTTGACCGGACCGGGAGATTCGCATTGGCTGCCAGGTAGTCACGAGTTTGGCGTTCGAGAAGTGGCCAGACGGACTACAAGTGGTCCCATCTGTCATCATTAGGCTGAGTGAGAACGTTTTCAAGCACTGGAACTGTCAAGAGAGACCCCGTCCAGGCCACTTAACAATGAAATTAAAACAGATTTACATTCAAACTGAAGCAGAGTTATATTTTGATAACAGCTAGCTAAAATTTAGGCTTTGCAATGACAGTGGACGCTCAAAGATTTATTGTACATCAAACAAAACTACTTTAAAGGGAAACCCGCTCGATTTTGAATTACATTCATTACTCTATGTTCATTTGGATGAGCTAAGCATGATGAAACTTATATGATGGAAGGCCCTCAACTGTTTTAAGAGCTCTTCCATCAGGGAAAGTGCATATTGGGATTATGAAATTATACAATTCCCTAATTTACAGTTTAAACGATTAGCTTGTGGAAGGGTCGGGTATTTAATTTTAAAGATCACAGACAAAACGGGGAAAGTCGTAAAATGTGATAACCTGCACATTTGTTTTGGGAAATAAAATAATAAGTTGTACTAAAAAGGGTCGCGTGGGCCAGAAGAATCGGGAGTTACATTAGCGCCTGGGAGGTGTATAACTTTAGAATTAAAAGCCCTTGCGACGTTGCGGACTTTGACAGAATGGTGAAATAGGCACTTTGTATGGTTTTGAGTACACTAAGATGGTGATTATAAACGCAAAGAGGTTGGCGACACCAAAAAAAAGTTTCCTAAACTAGAGCAACTGCGCAATCTAGAAGCAAATAATGTTGGCCAGTATAAATATAAAATAGTTCGAAAACCTGACCTCAAATGGCATTTAGAACCATATTTAAAATGGGAAAAAAAAATTTTGAATTCATAAGCCCATTTACATTTTTTAGCCGTCAAAAAAAGTTTCAGAAAAGATTCAACTCTGGCCCTTTACTTTGCAGTCTTATGCCGGACGACAATGTCGGAAAGAGATTGAAATAACGCCATATGGGAAAAAAAACAGTACATCCTCCACAGAAGAGAAAGGGTTTTTTAAAGAAAGCTTCTACAAAATTACAGTTTTTTCCCAAGCAGGAAATTAGGAGACACGTTTTACAATGATATTTGAAATTTCTGTCTTAAAGATGTGGAGAGGGATGGGGTTGGGGGGCGTTAGTGACGTCCTTATAAAAGGAATTTATATTAGCTGGCAAAACTTAGACGTTTAAAACGCCTTACAGTTACCATCGTCGTTCTTCAATGGTGAGGATATTAAATCATAACACAAGTAAAAAAAATCAATGTTGACTTAAATAGAAAAATCTTACAGAAATGAATTGGTTAATTTACAATTTAGGCCTCAGGGTTTTATTATATGAACAAATTTTGAAAGGAGTATGATAAATTTAATAACTGATTAGATTAAATTCTTTATTAACTTTGGAGCAGTTAAAACTTTATGACAAAAACCCCTCATTGTCATTAATTGTGACAAATGGTTGTGAAAAAAAACAATATTTATCCTCAATGTTACAAAGTTTATCGTTATAATTTGTCATATTGTAATTTTCTGCCAAAAATTAAATGGAACAAAGCATATCATGAAAGAAGGTTATATGTTGATATAACATATTTTAGTTAATCTGCAATAAACTGAGTGAGTGTCTAGAACGCTTTTTATTTGTTTGAAAGGAACGAGACACTATTTATAAGAGACGTTCAGCAGAAGAAAATAGTTAAAAGAGAAACACTTTGTCAAAAACTAGCCTTTTCGAAGACATGTGGATAAGTGGTGGATTTTATGCCAAAATATACTCAGTTTAAAAAAAATTAGAAAACAGTTAAAGACTTAGTTTTATTCACATAAAGACAGAGATCATTTGATGATGTTTGGTGAAAATGATTTATTAAAATGATCAGGAAAAAAAGGATTAAGCAAAACTGAAATCGAAAATTTGTAAATTAGTATTGAAACGGAAATCCTACCGTAGTTTTTTTTTTAATATTCGTTATTTTTTTGGGTTTTTAAGTCTTACTTGTCAGAGAACAGGAAAACACCGATTCTAGGTCGCCCTAGCCCCGAACCTAGGTGAGGGGCTAGGGTGAGTTAGAATCGGTGTTTTCCTGTTCTCTAATGCAATGCAGAGCATTTTACTGACTGGAATGCCCCTAAAAGCAGCCCAACGTGCATAATTCTTCATAACACAAAAATGCCTCCAAGACGCAAGCTGTCTGATTTTGACCGGCCCCGGGAGATTGCATGGCTGCAGGATCGAGTTGGCGTTCGAGAAGTGGCCAGAAGACTACAAGTGTCCCACTCTGTCATCATTCGGCTGAGAGAACGTTTTCAAGCCACTGGAACTGTCAAAGAGAGACCCCGTCCAGGCCAGCCAAAGAAGACCACTGCAAGAGATGACAGGTTCATCCGCAGACATGCTCTTGGGACCAGGACCACCACCTCCAACACCATCAGGCGTCGGCTCCAAGCTGCCACTAACACAGCAGTGTGTGAAATGACCATACGGCGGTGCCTCAATGCTGCCAACCTTCGAGCAAGGCGCCCAGTCCGGAAACCCAAACTGACTGCGGCCCACGGGCACGTCGCCTGGCCTGGTGCACAGCTCATCGAACATGGACTCGGGCTCAGTGGCGGATGGTGCTTTTCACCGATGAGTCCAAGTTTCAGTTGAAGCCACGAGATGGACGCATTCGGGTGTGGCGGCGTCCCAGGGAGCAGCTGGCAGATGACGCCATCCAGGAGGTCGTCAATTTTGGATGCTGGCTCCGTCATGGTATGGGGGGGGGGGGGGGGGGGGGGGCGGGGCATCAGCAGTCACCACAAGACTCCCTGTACCATGTGGATGGCAACCTGAACGGCCAACGCTACCTGCAGGAGATTTTACGGCCTTTGGTTGTCCCAGCACTCCAGCAGATTGGGGCTCAGGCTGTGTTCATGGACGATAATGCCACCCCACATCGTTGTCGAGCCGTGAACACTATTGTGGTGCAAGCTGGCATCAGGAGGATACCATGGCCGGCAAACAGCCCGGACATGAACTCTATGAGAAACATCTGGGGCGAGCTTGGAGGAGAGTTCAAGAAAATCACCCTGTTCCGGCAAATCGACAGGAGCTGCTGCACTACCTGCAGCAGGAGTGGGCAACCTCCCCAGGCACTCATTACAAGAACAGTCAACACCATGAGGCAGCGCTGTGTGGATTGTGTGGCAGCACGAGGGGGGCACACTCGGTTTTGATCAGACTGTAAAGAAACTCTTTTTGTGAATATCATTTTGGGGGGTAGTCTCATTCAGGCTCCCTGTCTAATCAGAAAGAATGATTTTTTCGATGAAAGTGACAAAATGTTGTTCACTGATAATGAAATTAAACATTTATAAAGTTTCTGTCGTTTGTCGGTTTTTCTTTCTATGTTTTGTGAGACTGTGTATAAGTGGTCCGTAATTAAAGTTCGACCCTGTACAATGTGATATTGTATTTTGCACAATCCCTCAGACCCTGTTCATCCGTCCTTTAACTGAACTGCCCATAACCCGTCTTCTCTCCACTCTAGTCTCCTTCTTTCCGCTTTTAAGTGTGGGACCAGTGGTAAACGTATGTCAGTTTTAATTCTATTAGAAAATGATGGTAGTAGTAGTAGTACTAGTGGTGGTAGTTAGTCCTAGTAGTAACAGCAGCAGCAGCAGCAGCAGCACGAACAGCAGCAGCAGCAGCGGCAGCAGAACGAACAGCAGCAGCAGCAGCAACGGCAGCAGCCATAACAGCAGCTGTAGCAGTAGTGGTAGTGGTTGTGGTGGTGGTGGTAGCTCCGCCAGCAGCAACAGTAGTAGTAGTAGAAGAAGAAGCAGTAGCAGAAGTAGCAGCAATAGCAGTAGCAGCAACAACAGCAGTAGCAGTAGTGGTTGTAGTCTTAGTCGTAGTAGTAGTAGTAGTAGTAGTAGTAGTAGTAGTAGTAGTAAGCTTAGTAGTAGTAGTCGTAGTAGCAGTGGGGGTAGTAGTAGTAGTAGTAGTAGTAGTAGTAGTAGTGTAGTAATATTAGTAGACTTTTCAATGCTGTCTGAACGCATCTGGATGCTTCTTGTATGCTATCGAGGCAAGGGAAAATAAAGTAAACTTTAATCCTGTCTCTCCCCGTTCGCGAGCGTTGGGCGTGGAGATTTCCGAGCGGTTCAGTGGGGATTTGCGGACGTGACTGATCCAAGACAGAATAGCTGTAGGCGCTTTCATTTTCCACCCCACGATTTCATGCCGCGTTGACTCTTCTTCTCACGAACATTTGCCAAAGAAACAAATATACAGTGTTGGAAGAGGGGGCTGGGGGTGGGATGTGGAGGGTGGGGAGTTACAAGGACATTTTTCAACAAAGTGTGTGTGTGTGTGTGTGTGTGTGGGGGGGGGGGGGGGGTGTGCAGTGGGTATTATTGTGATTTTTTTTTCTGTGTCCATTCTAATGTCCTCCAGCTATTGCCGCTTGTTTTGGATGCCTGTACACAGCCACACTCAGATTCATCATACCTTAGCCCCAGCGTCGGCAGGTGTGTGTGTGTGTGTGTGTGTGTGTGTGTGTGAAAAATCCATTTTGAGTCTTCACTTCAACGGGGTGACAGCCCTTACATGACAATTTGCGTTTGGCTGGGCGGTAAGCAACAATCTCTCTCTCTCTCTCTCTCTCTCTCTCTCTCTCTGTACAGACAATTTAAATATATTATTTAGCAGAACCATACACAGGAATAGATATGAGCCGATCTACAAAATGCACTTTAACAAAATTTACATAGTGTCTCTGACATATCAGTGCATGGTCAAAGGTATAAGAAAGATAGCAGGGCTTTGTTGTGCTCTATGTGTGGAGTCTGGGTTAAGGATGAAGCTCACTTTGTTTTGTGTTGCCTAGTACCTCATGATTTGAGAGCAAAATATGTCCCTGCCGAGTATTATAGCAGACCATTATCATTTAGTTTAATCTTACTTTTGTCATCAAGGAATGAAGGTGTTATGAATACTTTTTTTTCTACATATCTTTATAAGTCGGTTAAAAAGCAGAACACTATTATGATGCTATTGTAGTGCATATAAACACCAGGAATATGTTTACACTGATTTTGTACAACAAAGTGCGTGAATTGTTTTCTTTAAGTTTTGCACGTTACCCCCTTGAAATGGGCGTTTAGCCTTTTTTTTCAAAATAGAATATCGTCATTGATATCATTATCTCTCCGTCCTGAAAGATAAGATGTATAAGAAAATTGTCAGTCGTATATTTGAATCAGATTGACTAGTTCATTATGAATTTCACCTCCTAGATTCTGCAATACCGTCTGTAACTCGCAAGACATGGTCGTCCTTGCTTTCAAATGAGTCCGCCATGCCCCTGCTGGGAGATGAGTTTTTGACATCCACTGAGTGGGATTTAGCAAGGGCCTCTCTGCACCACTAGAGATACAGAGGAAACATTCTCCACGTGATTCAATTCTTATACTGTACATCTTCTGAACTATTTCTGGTTATGTTGATACTAACCTTTTCCTTTCTCAGACGAAACAGCCCTGTGATTGTACCCATGTGCTGGACGTATCTCTGAAGGGATTACTCTTAGAGAGACTACAGTTATCATTTTGGTTGCTGGCTACGGACGATCTATCTCTCATCTCTTATTGACTTGGTGTAGGGTTGTTGAGGCACTAAAACTGATGACGTATTGACAATATTCTTCCATCTGTCGTGCTTTTGTGGGGCCCTTTCAGCAAGCAAAGGACAGGCCCGTCCAGTCCATCGTCTTGTTCTATTGTTTCCACTTGCTGTTTCTCCGTCTACCGGGCGCTCTGTCCCTCAGGATGGACTCTGACAGGCCACCTGTTCCTGACGTAACATTTCTTCACTTCGCGATGGAGAGTGGGTCTTCATGTGGTCCAGTGTCTCGTCTGACCTTTTAGCAACACTTCCTCGTTTGTAATGTGAACTTTTTATCAATCGTTCAAGATCTTTGTTTCAGAGAATCTGCTCTAATTTATTGGTCAGGCAGCCTGATTTGTAATTGTGGTTAATCACAACGCAGCTCATACACACTAAGAGGACAGTTTCAGCAGACGATAACGACAATACCTTGCTCACTCACGCCGGCTCCGCGACTACGCAATTATTGTCGTCAGTAGGGGGCTTAGTAGGAGGTGTCCTGCGTATGTTGGATCACAACAGGCGCCACTGAACACCACCGAAGTGACTCGGCAGCAGAGCAGTGTCTCCTCCGGTGGGTTGCCTCTTGACGACTTGACATTGCCTGCTCCCTGTGGATTGCCTGTGCTGGGGCTGCGGCGTGACTGACCAGGCTGTTGCTGTGCATGGGTATCGGAAAGAGCGGCGTGGATGCACTGCCACTGAGGTGGCACAAAAGATGGGACAGCAAAAAAAAAAAAAATCCTAAAATGAGAGAAGTTTGGTTAATGCAGAAAGGCAAACAAACAAACAATGAAGAAAGGTACACAGTGTGAAATATAAAATATAAACAAGGAAGACAGGTACAAAGTGTGAAATATAAAATATAAACAAGGAAGAAAGGTACAAAGTGTGAAATATAAACAAGGAAGACAGGTACAAAGTGTGAAATATGAAATATAAACAAGGAAGACAGGTACAAAGTGTGAAATATAAAATATAAACAAGGAAGACAGGTACAAAGTGTGAAATATAAAATATAAACAAGGAAGAAAGGTACACAGTGTGAAATATAAACAAGGAAGAAAGGTACACAGTGTGAAATATAAACAAGGAAGAAAGGTACAAAGTGTGAAATATAAAATATAAACAAGGAAGAAAGGTACACAGTGTGAAATATAAACAAGGAAGAAAGGTACACAGTGTGAAATATAAACAAGGAAGAAAGGTACACAGTGTGAAATATAAACAAGGAAGAAAGGTACACAGTGTGAAATATAAACAAGGAAGAAAGGTACACAGTGTGAAATATAAACAAGGAAGAAAGGTACAAAGTGTGAAATATAAACAAGGAAGAAAGGTACAAAGTGTGAAATATAAAATATAAACAAGGAAGAAAGGTACACAGTGTGAAATATAAACAAGGAAGAAAGGTACACAGTGTGAAATATAAACAAGGAAGAAAGGTACAAAGTGTGAAATATAAAATATAAACAAGGAAGAAAGGTACAAAGTGTGAAATATAAACAAGGAAGAAAGGTACAAAGTGTGAAATATAAACAAGGAAGAAAGGTACAAAGTGTGAAATATAAACAAGGAAGAAAGGTACAAAGTGTGAAATATAAACAAGGAAGAAAGGTACAAAGTGTGAAATATAAAATATAAACAAGGAAAAAAGGTACAAAGTGTGAAATATAAACAAGGAAGAAAGGTACAAAGTGTGAAATATAAACAAGGAAGAAAGGTACAAAGTGTGAAATATAAACAAGGAAGAAAGGTACAAAGTGTGAAATATAAACAAGGAAGAAAGGTACAAAGTGTGAAATATAAACAAGGAAGAAAGGTACAAAGTGTGAAATATAAACAAGGAAGAAAGGTACAAAGTGTGAAATATGAAATATAAACAAGGAAGAAAGGTACAAAGTGTGAAATATAAACAAGGAAGAAAGGTACAAAGTGTGAAATATAAACAAGGAAGAAAGGTACAAAGTGTGAAATATAAAATATAAACAAGGAAGAAAGGTACAAAGTGTGAAATATAAAATATAAACAAGAAAGAAAGGTACAAAGTGTGAAATATAAAATATAAAAACAACATGAAGTGGGCAAGAATTTGACGACAACAAAAAATACAGACAAACAAACAAACAAACAAACAAAACACAACAAAAAAAAAACAACACAGATCGTACTAGTATCAGTCGTATTCAATTTTAAGTACATTCTTAGTTGTTGTCCCATATCAATCCGCATGTGTGTTTAATCATATGCATCGAATTGCTGACAGTGAAGTTTTAACACACCAAAGCTAATGTTGTTATCTCACCCTCTTCAGACTGGACATGTATTATTGTCATAAGAGCAGCTGCTGTACATAACCTACCCAGCTGCTGTACATAACCTACCCAGCTGCTGTACATAACCTACCCAGCTGCTGTACATAACCTACCCAGCCGCGCCACACAAAAGAACCAACCTTGTAAACGTTTCCCCAAATGGATGGATGAAAGAAGCAAGACGAAAATACCAGGGGCGATGGCGAATAAAAGTTGCCAAGCGCCAGACAAGGACACTTTGCGTATTCATGCTGGGAGTGGATGGTCACAGAGAAGGCTCCATATCTGCAGGCTATGCAGTGCAACTTAATTTAGTCCAGCCAGGTAGTCTTCTGCTACTCTCCCATCCCATTACTGTTCTCTCACCCCTGCTGCCATTCCCTCCAGCCACGCAGGAAACAAAAGTCGGGCCGGCTTTCTCCCTCCAGGTCCTCCTAATACCCCGCAACTTCCAGTAAACATGCTAGTGTTCCACTTTTCTGATTTACACATTGTGTCTTATGGATTAGTACTTTGGAGGTTAGGTGCGGCGACAAAGTAAGTTATGTTTTCAAAAAGCGAAACAGTTCTTTGCAGTGTGTGGACTTACATGGTTTAGAGACCTCAGGACAGGCCTTTTTCTTTAAGCCATCATAATGTCCTTTTCCATGCAGACATTCTTGAGAGGTCGAGACACTTTTGTTGCAATGTTTCAATCGTTTTCATAGATGAATATTTTCAACAAAATCCGATTTTCTCCCAAACAATCCCCCATACGGGATCAGTCCTAATGATGGTTTCTCTCATGAGTGAGTATCACCAAAGCCATTGATGCTCACTCATAATTCTTTGGCCTTCACACATTTCTGTAAAGGGAACTCTTGTCCAAAATAGACCAGCCCATGGTTTCATAAAAGAGGCAAACCTAATAATGTTTTTCCTTTGACAGGCTGAGGAAAGGGTTTGAGAAGAACAACCAAACAGCGATCGGGAAGACACGCCTTTGACAGGCTGAGGAAAGGGTTTGAGAAGAACAACCAAACAGCGATCGGGAAGACACGCCTTTGACAGGCTGAGGAAAGGGTTTGAGAAGAACAACCAAACAGCGATCGGGAAGACACGCCTTTGACAGGCTGAGGAAAGGGTTTGAGAAGAACAACCAAACAGCATCGGAAGACACCTTGACGCTGAGGAAGGTGAGAAACCAACAGCGTCGGGAAGACGCCTTTGACAGGCTGAGAAAGGGTTTGAGAAGAACAACCAAACAGCGATCGGGAAGACACGCCTTTGACAGGCTGAGGAAAGGGTTTGAGAAGAACAACCAAACAGCGATCGGGAAGACACGTGCAGCGCTGCAGCAGGATCACTCCATCACGTGTCCTCGCCAGGTGTGAACGGTCGTTGACATGGCTTCATCACCCCACGCTGTTCTCTGAAACTTCATTCAGTCCAACCAGTTTAGTCTTTTGCCCATCCCCTTACTTCTCCCCACCACTCTCAGCTCCACCGCAATTCCTGCCTCCTCTGCCACCGATCCCCACCACCATCCCCGGAACGAGCCTGGCTACTCTCGCATTAACTGGCTCCAAGTAATTGAAAATTCTCTTTGTGTTTCTCTCTCTCTCTGTTTCCTTTCAACAACCTTCCACGAAATAAACGAGGGTTAACTTTTTTTTTAAAATTTAGTTTTTAGTTACCCCTTTTTGTAGGAATTGCTGGGGCCACCTTCTTTAGATGAGATGACCCAAAACGTGTCTGTGTTGCAAACAAGCAGAGGTGGGATTTTTTGTTGTTTCTACTTCAAGATTTGATTTTGAGGACATGCTGAACAATACAAAGCTGAATCCTTCTGTGTGATTTTAAGGTGAACATCTAAAAAAAGACCATCACAGTTGTATCCGCAGCAGCAACAACAAAAGTAAACAACCAGGACTGAAAATGCATATACAAAACTATATACACACACAGACATACATACAGAGATCACAGAAAAATATATTCAACTCTCTCTCTCTCTCTCTCTCTCTCTCTCTCTCTCTCTCTCTCTCTCTCTCTCTCTCTCTCTCTCTCTCTCTTCTCTCTCTCTCAGACCCTCTCTCTCTACCTCTTCACTTGGCATGGTGAAGTATGTATATGACATAAAGAATACCAATATCAATTTGCGACATGTGTCACAATGTATATCCCCATTCTAAGGGCTTTGTATTTGTGAATAAAACATCTGAGTCTCTCCCCTTGATCTCAACATGTCTAGTAGGCAGAAATGCACAGTGGTGGACGGGGGAGGGGGGGGGGGGGAGGAAGCGCAAGTGTTCATACTGTAACACTCACGTTCACTGATTCACTTAATGTCAAGATTACGTAAACCGAGCACATGCTCCAAAGAAAATGTTCGCTTTCACGACCTGATCCATTTCTAGCTGGAGTGCCAATTTGTCCTGCATGAAACTAACAATAAACTCCCATTAGAAACACTTTTATTGCTCATAATTAGGTTATGTAATGCTGGAAAGAAAGCCGTTTGCTTTCGCTGCTGTGTTTATGAGATTGCGTTGTGGATATGTCCATATATAGGACGGCTCAAGCATGTGGGTAAAATAGGTTAACAGCATTGAACTTCGTTTGTTTGCTCTCTCTCTCTCTCTCTCTCTCTCTCTCTCTCTCTCTCTCTCTCTCTCTCTCTCTCTCCACACACACACACACACACACACACACACACACACACACACACACACACACACACACATACACACGCACGCACGCACGCACGCACGCACACAGAGGTTTAAATTGGTAGTTCTGAGAAATAGCATCGTACACTCTACTTTTAAAAAATCTTTTCCTAATTGGTTTAGAACAAATTAAAAGCATAGTCGTAATCAGCTGGCCTCTATATACCAAATATCAATGGCATTTTCTGATATCTTTAAAGTAATTGATTCGTCACATTTCAGCCTAACTCTAGACACATAGGCCTAGGTGTATTCTAACATGTGTGCATTTTACTTTGCAGCTATCATGAGAGCACTCAGATGTGTATTTTTGACAGCCATACAAAAACTGTTTATATCTACACTTTTTATCTATGACAAGGACGCACACGTGTATGTGAAGATTTACAGTCTTAGGACAGTGCCCATTTGCATGGGTAGGTAGGAGTTAGACCCTCCTTGGTGGGCATATTGATGAAGACGGGGCGCGGATGAAGGGCGAACTGGAAAGGGAGGTGGGGAAGACGGATGAAGCCCGTGAAATGAATGGGGTTGAGGAGGGGAAGGAAAGCGTGGATGCACATAGGTGGGCGTAATGGGGAGGAGGGAGAGGGCGCGTGGATGCGGGGCGTGCATGACACGGGGTGGGCGTAGTGGGGCAGAGGGGTGCAGATGAGGGGCAAGACGTGCGTGGAAGTATTGGAGCTGATGGAGTGGATGATGGGCATGGCATGGTGGAGGGGACGCAGATGTAGGGCATGATTGGGAGCTTGATTTGGTCCGACGAGGAGGCAGGAAGGGCGTGACATCGTGGCCGTTTTGGGGCAGAGGGGGCGTGAAAGATGGGAGAGATATCATGAGTCGGAAAAGGAATGGAATAAAGATAAGTGATCAGACGAAAAGGAAACGATAGAAAATAAGTCCAAACAGTAGGAGAATTAAAAAGAAAACAATAGGAAAGGAAGAAAAGGTAGTGACGAATGTATACAAAATATCAGGAGTTTGAAATGCTCGAGAGAAATACAAAATGGTAGGGGACAAAATACTAACTTGGGGAAAACTTGGAATTGTAGAGGTGTTTCGAAAATTATAGGAAAAGGTAAGAAAAACAGGAAAAGGTAGGGGAAGTAAGAAAACGCAAGGAAAGCTGAAAAAGGCAGAGGAAAATCATAAGAAAATACAGGGAAAATAGGAAACGGTAGAGCAAAGTTGTAAGTGGTAGTGGAAGTATGAAAAGATGGGATAAATGGAAAACGTAAAGTCGAACAAGATGCAAAGCATATAAAAGTTCTCCCAGTTTATTTTGATACGTATTAGATATTCCATAAAGAGGAAAACCCGTTTTAGGCCGTTATAGCCGTTAGTAACAGCTATTCTGGTAAACATCGGCCATCATCCGCGAACCATAATGAACATACCTACAAATTTTCAGAAAGATCGGCCAAGTACTTTCTGAGATACTCCATAAAGAAGGAAAACCGTTACGGGCCGGTATGGCCGTCAGTAACGGCTATAACGGTAAAATAACACATTGGGCATCATCCTTGCCCCATAATGAACATACCTACACATTTTAAGAAAGATCGGCCCCGGAGTTTTGTCTGGAGCGAGTGGAACACATTTTGACCACGGACGGACACACACACACGCACACACACACACACACACACACACACACACACACACACACACACACACACACACACACACACACACACACACACACACACAAACACACACACATACGCATACATGTGCAGATGCATATGTGCAGGAGCATACTCACACAAGCCCACATATTACAAACATGCATACACATGCACATCTGCACACAGTCACAGACACAGACACACACACACACACACACACACACACACACACACACACCACACACACACACACACACACACACACACACACACACACACAGCGCGTATGACTTTGGACTGAAACACAAATGCACACACAGAGGCATGCATACACGCACGCACATGCACTCGCCCATTGCACACACTGGCACATACACACATGGACCTGTGCCCACATACCCACGCACATACATATACACAGACGTATACACTTACCGTGCACACACGCAATGATAAATATGGAACAGCCCATGTTAGGTGGGTACCTAATGTCAGTCCAGCATGTTTAGGCTGATGCGTTTGGCAGCCATCTGGTAAGTCATAGCCGCGAGATCCTCTTCTTAAATTCTCTCATTTCAGTCATTGATTCATTTATCCAGCAGTTTTTTAATCATGCACTGTATGATGTCAAACTTAGTGGATATGATGTCATGTATACGCACTGGTCCACATGCATGAAATCTCCTTGACGAAATTGGAACTGAATTTCACAACATTTCTTTTTTGCTGAAAGATGATTTCCGCATTGCCATTTTTTTTGTTGGCTAGTACAAAAGTGAAACTGAAACGTTTGATAAACAGCAAAACATTCTAAGCTCACCCATGCATCTCTGATGAACAGATAAAAACACAACCTTAAGATCGAGAAGGGGAAGATCAACAATATCCTATGACTTACATCTATATTTAGGTCAAGCTGCTATGAGTTCGATTAACTGCGGACGTTGTGACACACATGGCAAATGTTGATTTGAGAGACGCGTTTCAATGTAAAAACACGACTTTCATCAAACACTGATGTTTCGTGGACTGTCAATGTTATTGGCCATTGTATGGATATTCATTTTGACTGTCAGAATAACGATCTGCTGCTGACGTTTACAGAAATTGAACAGCCACGGAAGGTAGGTGTATAATGTAGCAGTAGTCAGCAGAACTACCAATGTACACACACACACACACACACACACACACACCCCACACACACACACCACACACACACACACACACACCAAATAAAACGTTCGCATCCATTTTGTCCAGTTAGAAATAATTCTTTCCTTGCAAAGCAATCCAAGTGTGTCCTGATTGTTGTCTCGAGGTATGGCAAATCACAAAACTGTTCTAATACTTGCTCGTCCTTTGTCGTATTTGCCTATCTGCTGCCAACAAATATCGTAAATAACGGTTAAATCCAAGTAACATATACACGAGGAGTTATCAAGCATATTCCTTCAGGTGATTGAGGAAAGAACCCAGCAGAAAACACCTTGTGCGAGAGTAAAGCAAGCAAACTGCATCTGCTGCCAACGAAATATTGCACATAACGGTTCAATCCAAATAACACATTACAGGAGTAGTTATCAAGCATGTTCCTTCAGGAGATCGAGGAAAGAGCCCAGTAGAAAACAACTTGTGCGAATGTAAAGGAAATTGCAAAATGGCAGGAGGGACACACTTGTGCTTGTCCATGGTGGGAGTGGACGGATGGTTGTTGAGATGACGTCGTCACTGCAGGCTGCACACTGCAACTTCATTTAATCCAACCAGTTAGTGTGCTACTTTTTCACCCCCACCCCCTTACTTCCCCTCTCTGTGTCACTCCAAATGTCACTCTTGGAGGCCACAAAGAGAAAGGGGGTTCAGGTTTTACTTCTTCGCTGCCTCCTCCTAACACCATGCCCTGTCCATCGGACGGATGAGGGTTCCTTCTTTTCTTGTTACATGTACACTTCCCCCCTTGGGTAGTCATTCGGCCTTTCATAGATTGATAAGATGAGCGAGGAAAGGATCTGCATTGCCAACAGGTGGAGAGACGAGTTGCAGTGTGTAGTCTTTGCAGAACCCAAGGACCGTTTTTTTCCTAGCAACAACGAGCTCTTTACTTAACACAACAGTAATGTTCCTTTGGCATTAAGTGTGAAGGAGAAGGCATAGGAAAACGATCTCAGATTGTTGGGAGAGGACTTTGTTTCAATGATGGCTTGAGTAGCGAGGATGAGGGGAGCGTTTTGAAGTAGATAGTTCATGCGAGCGTGCGCGCGGGCGCGCTCGCGCATGTGTGTGTTTGTGTGTGTCCACGCATGCTCGTGCGTGCATGCTCATATGTGTGTGAGGGTGGGGGTGGGTGGTGTATCTATAAGTATGAGGGTGTAGATGTGCAAGAGCAGTGGGCTGATTGGAGGGGGGAGAAAGGGAGGAAAGGCAAGTTGGATCATCACATTTGTTGAAAGAGAAAAAACATGCATGTGCTTAAAGCTTTGACAGAACCTAAAAACAACAGTGAATCATGTCTAGCTACTGGTTGTAAGCCTTCCACTCTGAGACTCAACATGTTGGACAATTTGTCACACTTGTCTCTTATACTCTGTTGTTCAAGAGAGAGAGAGAGAGAGAGAGGAGAGAGAGAGAGAGAGAGAGAGGAGAGAGAGAAGAGAGAGAGAGAGAGAGAGAGAGAGAGAGAAAGAATCAATCATGTATATCATATCAGAGAAACAAACTATGCAACCACACACACACACACACACACACACACACACACACACACACACACCACACACACACACACACACACACACACACACACACACACACACCACACACACACACACTTGAATACCTGTACATACATAGACATATATGTGTTCAATATATACGTGCATGTATACACACGAACAGAGATAATGATATGTACCTTTGCTCGTATGGAAAAGCACCTACATCCCTGCTCACATGTGCACAGACATACAGAATATCTATTTGTTGATAACATTAGTGTTGATTTCGTTATCGTACCCTATATTACACCATGCTACCTTAACTTGTATACCTCTCCCCCCCTCTCTCTCACCCTCTCTCTCCTCCTATCCTCCCATCCCCCTCCCTCCACTCGCGTTTTGATTTGATAAAGTATTAGAAGTTTCTTCTGTATGCAAAAATCTTCTGCTGATAGTAATTTTGGAAAGACTTCCTTCCCACCCCCACCCTGAGATTCCAAGCAATGGTCTGCCTGTGGGGAAGGAGGGGTGGGGGAAGAAAGAAGTCCTTCTGCAACTTTAGCAGTCCATCTACAGACCCCCCCCCCCCCCAGCTTCCGGAGAAAGCCTCAGGCAGGGGGCATAAAAGAACAACAGCGACAGATTGGCATAGACATCATGCATCCCTCTACACAACCACCGGGAGGTGCGTCTCAATTAGAATTGGATTCTGGACTCTTGGGTGGCCGTCAGGTCCATTCTGACATTCAGTCCACAAGAGAGGGTCCCAATGTCGGCCATCAACCATGTTTCTCTGGCTCCTAGCTGTCTTTCATCTTCAACAGTGACCACAGCGAAGACCTCCAGGAATTGATGTCTTGAGGGTGATTGACAGAATTCATGTGTTGTGCTACTTGACACTTGTGGGTTTTCCCAAGTTTCACATCAGATTTATGCCCAGCCCATCGTAACTTGAGGTTCAGGCTGGATCCAACGTACCAGGCTTCACTGAGATGCTGACATTGATGTATGTGGTTCCATTCTTCACATGTGATTCCTCACTCAGCCTTATGTGGGAGCTAGCTGGAACTGAAAAATCATACAAACAGGAGCCCTTGATGTGAATCAAAGCCATAATTTCCTAGTCTGCAAGTGTGTTTGTTTTTTTTACGCCAAACGCCACAATAACAGGCTGGCTTGCACTTACATATGATCATAACGATATCACGGATGAGTTGGTTGGTCGCTTCGGGACATAGCCAATCCTGTGCAGTTAGATATTTCACACTGTTCCATTCATATAGGTGTTGTAACTGTTCAATCCTTCCTTTTATTCATTGTGTAATTTCTTTCATCTGCCTCTGTGACGTCTGTCCTTCATTATATCCTTCAGAGTGGCCTTAAATAGGGAACCGTGGCGAGATAAATGTATGCACCAGGCAAACTTATATCACAGTCGTTAGCGGTGAGTTCAGTTCATGAGATAACAAATACAGGAACGTGCCATTGGTTTCTTCTGTGTTAAACGAAAGGTTGGGTGCATCGACTGAACCGAGCGGAGACATTACAATGCGTTGGTGCGCACCCTGAATACCAAAGAATTAAACCGTAAGTCTGTCATTGCTTTGATCTCAGCACAGAAGCTAAGTGCCGTGAAAGATGGGAAACTTGCCGTTTCAGAAAAGACCATTGAGTTGTATCCAGTGGTGATCAGTCTAGTGGGACCTTTCAGTGCCAGTACCGCCCTGTCAACCACAAAGACGATTAATAGTCCTGTTCCTTCTCTCATCAGACCCATGAAGACGATTGATATCTCTTCCGAAGTCATTAAACCAGACTCTGCTTCAGAGCAGTTCTTTCGCCTATTTCGTAGGTCCTTTGAACACCTCCAACAAGTGCCTGCCCCTCCTTTTAAAGTTAATAGAGTTACAAAAGGGCTGCACAGTACAGGACACGTAGCCCAGTTAAGGATGTACTCATGCTCACAACACACAAAAAGCCTTGAACTTCCCCGGTCTCCGTATTTAGGGCTTGCTGCTATAACTAAAATGTAACCAGTTGGAAAATGATGCATAAAAAATACACCAGACGCCAGATGGCTGTTGTAGTAGGGCAGTGGGTACATATGGGATGGAGAGCATTGAATATAGTACATGTTTCCATCTTCATTGTTACCGCTTTTCGGCCCTCTGCTGATGTGTCAATTAACCGATCTTGTATGATCATTACGTCAGGTCAGCCATTGATAACTGACCGTGTTCAGTCTGTTGCATACTGACCATCATACCGCTGTTCAACCACTGACCAAAAGTCCCCAGCCAAGACCAGGTACTAATGGTCCCCTTCTTTCTTTTATCGTTTGATAATACGGAGGACAGGGATGGAAATGAAAGACGCGAAGCCCTCACCTTGTCCCGGTGATGCGTGAAACACGGGTAAAGGCAAGGTGGTGGTGGTGATTTGGTTCTGGGCTGTGAACAAAACGGGCGTCTGGCATGGGATGTCTGGCAAGGGTTGAATCCCTCTCTCTTTCTTTTCTGTCTGTCTGCCTGTCTCTCTCGCTGTCTGTTTGTTTGTCTGTCTGTCTGTCTGTCTGTCTTCTCTCTCTTCTCTCTCTCTCTCTCTCTCTCTCTCTCTCTCTCTCTTATCTGGGATGTCTGGCATTGGGTTGAATCCCTATCTCTCTGTCTGTCTGCCTGTCTGTCACTGTCTGTCTGTTTGTCTGTCTGTCTGTCTGTCTGTCTCTCTCTCTCTCTTATTGTCAGAACTAGAGCTTCTAATGACCAAGTCCATAGTGAGACAGGAAGACATCCTTTCCTGTCCATGTTCACAAAAGTCTGTTAAACATCTGCTATGATTTGTTTAAGTGACAGATCAACTACTTACAGCCAAAGCCTACACGATGCGATTTTTTACTAGACAAGGACAGTAATACATCTTAGGGTTCGTCAGTATTCTCCTTGCTGTACGAGTACTGTTTTAACAATGCTTGTAGAAAGCAGGGAGTTGCCGATGGTTTAAAAAGGAAGTTTCATACAGATCGATAAGTAACTGGTTGCGTACAAGAATGGTCTGGAAACCTAAGAACCAACCATAGATATGCTTTGTACCCAGATACCAAGTCCAAGCTGACAGCAGATTATATCTAGTTAGAGTGGCAAGTCATCCAAAACCAGAATGAGAGACTGGAATGCCCATTAACAAACATATTTTTATAGTCTTCGTAGGCTCTAAACTAGCCAAACACGGTGCCTCCTCTCAGTCTTTGAACATATGTGATGATCCAGACTACCCCCATCTTACCTCCTTCTACTGCACATGCTTCCACTCACTCACTCACTCACTCACTCATACACACACACTTGCGCGCGAGAGAAGCGCGAGCTATCAACTCCGGAACTTACATTCCTCTTGTCTTTGGTACTCACCCCATATAATGCAAACAAGCTTTTTGCCTGATTGTCTCAGTTAGTTTCTCTACGCCCATTCCTTCACATCATATTCGCAGCAATGAAATTTTAGTCGCCTGAAATAAAGAGCTCGTTGTCGGTAAGAAAACTGCTTCTTCAATTGTGTAAGACACCACTTAGTCCCACTTACTGTCCTCCACTTATTGTCTATACAATTCCTTTCCTCGTCTATTCTATAAAATTGTGAAAACCCGTATGTATACTCAGTTGGAGCAGCGCATGCGTAAGAAAAGAGAGACTTTCGCTTGTCTTTCGGAAGGGCCGGTTGTTAGTAGGAGACGGTACAGACGTAAAGGTTTGAACCTGAGCTCTCCTGTCCTTTGTGGCCTGCGGAAGTGAGAAAAGGTGAGAAGTAGTGAGGGTAAATACGTTAGACTTTACGACGTTTTGGAGTACGGTTGCCCTAACTGACCCATCTTAACAACCACCAATCCACTCAAAGCACACTTTATGTACTCCTGCTGCACTTTTGCTACTTGCCCCCAATGTTTCCCGGTGTTTTCCACGCGTTCGTTAATTTACTAAGATTGTGTGCATAACAACCATTAACTTTTACTAATGTGGATTGTGGACTGCTATGTAGAAGAATTCATTCACAACAAATAGGTGAAGAGAAAAGAACATAGGCAAGTGTTTGATGAACTCTTTGTCTTTCTGTATCTGAAGACAACAAACATGACATTTTTACGGATACACATTTGGATTCTTTCGTGAAAAACCCTAATATGATGGATTCAAGCAAGGTGTGTGTGTGTGTGTGTGTGTGTGTGTGTGTGTGTGTGTGTGTGTGTGTGTGTGTGTGTTGTGTGTGTGTGTGTGTGTGTGTGTGTGTGTGTGTGTGTGGTGTGTGTTTGTGTGTGCGTGCGTGCATGCGTCGTGCGTGCGTGCGTGCGTGCGTGTGGTGTGTGTGTGTGTGTGTGTGTGTGTGTGTGTGTGTGTGTGTGTGTGTGTGTGTGTGTGTAGAAAGAAGAGAGAGAGAGAGAGAGAAGGAGAGAGAGAGAGAGAGAGAGAGAGAGAGAGAGGGTAAAGAATTTATAAAGTTCATAGCTGTTAAGCAATACAACCTATTCACCTAAAGAGCACTATTTACAATGTCACACACAAGGCAACATGATTGACTGGAAGGAATAGCAATGGCTTTTTCTCAACCATCACAACAAAAATGAATGATGCAAGTGTCACTGGTTTATGTGTATATTGTCAACTCTGTGCAGTGCACATTGGCATCTTATGTAGAGTTGAATTAGGCTGTGAAAAGGGTGCGTCTGCCTTTAAATCTGTTTTAAGTCACGTGGTATTTTCATCAAGTGACAGGGTGCCGTTTATCACTGCTGCGACAACTCTTTCTGTCTGATTTCGAAATTTCCGGTTAATCCAGTTAGTGTGACTGCCCTACTGATAGCATGACACTGTATCCGGCTGAAAATCATCTGAGCGACAGAACTATTGTTTCCCTGCAATTCCAGCCCGTCACCCCAGTGTCAACAACGATGGCAGACCTGTCCTGAATCGGCCAACATAGGTATTACAGAAGGATCTCCTACTCTCCTATTCCCCACGAACCGAACCTTGTCTACCATTCTCCAATCTAGATACGACTAAATCAGGAAGAGAAAGAGAGAGAGAAGAGGAGAGAGAGAGAGAGAGATGAGAGAGAGAGAGAGAGAGAGAAAGAGAGGAGAGAGAGAGAGAGAGAGAGAGAGAGAGAGGGGAGGAGAGTTTTCAGTTTCTGACGTTTGCATGCATACGTGTGTATCCGTGTTGAACTAAACAGGTTTTGACATTTGATGTTGCTGTGGAAGACGCTGCCAAAGTGGTTCTTTACGACGTACAACTTTAAAATGCAACAGAAGAATTTAGCGTTGAGCAATTCCGTCTGTCTTTAAAACATCGTAAAAAATGCATCTCCACTTGTTTGCAACACAGACATAATCTTGGCTCATCTCATCTGCAAGGGAAACTACATGTTAGAAGAAAAGGGGGCGGATGGGGAAAAGAAGGGAACAGAAAGTTAACTCTCCATTCCTCTGTAGCTGTTGGAATTTAGAGTGGATGTATGTGGTACGGAGAGGTGTAGGCTGTTGGATTTAGAGTGGATGTATGTGGTACGAGAGGTGTAGGCTGTCGGATTTAGAGTGGATGTATGTGGTACGAGAGGTGTAGGCTGTTGGATTTAGAGTGGATGTATGTGGTACGAGAGGTGTAGGCTGTTGGATTTAGAGTGGATGTATGTGGTACGAGAGGTGTAGGCTGTCGGATTTAGAGTGGATGTATGTGGTACGAGAGGTGTAGGCTGTGGATTTAGAGTGGATGTGTGTGGTACGAGAGGTGTAGGCTGTCGGATTTAGAGTGGATGTGTGTGGTACGAGAGGTGTAGGCTGTTGGATTTAGAGTGGATGTATGTGGTACGAGAGGTGTAGGCTGTCGGATTTAGAGTGGATCTATGTGGTACGAGAGTGTAGGCTGTCGGAATTTAGAGTGGATGTATGTGGTACAAGAGGTGTAGCCTGTCGGATTTAGAGTGGATGTATGTGGTACGAGAGGTGTAGGCTGTCGGATTTAGAGTGGATGTATGTGGTACGAGAGGTGTAGGCTGTCGGATTTAGAGTGGATGTATGTGGTACGAGAGGTGTAGGCTGTCGGATTTAGAGTGGATGTATGTGGTACGAGAGTGTAGGCTGTCTGATTTAGAGTGGATGTATGTGGTACGGGAGGTGTAGGCTGTCGGATTTAGAGTGGATGTATGTGGTACGAGAGGTGTAGCTGTCGGATTTAGAGTGGATGTATGTGGTACGAGAGGTGTAGGCTGTCGGATTTAGAGTGGATGTATGTGGTACGGGAGGTGTAGGCTGTTGGATTTGGAGTGGATGTATGTGGTACGGGAAAGTGTAGGCTGTTGGATTTAGAGTGGATGTATGTGGTACGGGAGGTGTAGGCTGTTGGATTTAGAGTGGATGTATGTGGTACGAGAGGTGTAGGCTGTTGGATTTAGAGTGGATGTAGTTGGTACGGGAGGTGTAGGCTGTCGGATTTAGAGTGGATGTATGTGGTACGAGAGGTGTAGGCTGTTGGATTTGGAGTGGATGTATGTGGTTACGGGAGGTGTAGGCTGTTGGATTTGGAGTGGATGTATGTGGTACGGGAAGTGTAGGCTGTTGGATTTAGAGTGGATGTATGTGGTACGAGAGGTGTAGGCTGTTGGATTTAGAGTGGATGTATGTGGTACGAGAGGTGTAGGCTGTTGGATTTAGAGTGGATGCATGTGGTACGAGAGGTGTAGGCTGTTGGATTTAGAGTGGATGTATGTGGTACGAGAGGTGTAGGCTGTTGGATTTAGAGTGGAATGTATGTGGTACGAGAGGTGTAGGCTGTTGGATTTAGAGTGGTGTATGTGGTACGAGAGGTGTAGGCTGTTGGATTTAGAGTGGATGCATGTGGTACGGGAGGAGTAAGGAGATGAGGAGAGTGGCAGAAGAAGAAAAGCACACACCTGAGGGTGCCAGTGGGGCCCCAGAGAAACACTGCCTTCAACCGATGAACCACCCAGCCGGGGAGCAACCCTGCTCCACTCTTTGGAAGCCTGCGCTGCGTTTACATAGTGTGCAGTCATGCACAAAGCATTCCTTAAGACGTCAGAGACATAACTGCTCTTTAGCTCTTAAGGTGTATGTTGGTATGAGGAATGGCAAAAGACTCACTGTTCGGACTAAATTAAGTTTCAGTGAAATCCTGTGTTGATGAAGCCATCTCAGCCACCATTCACTGCTGGCATGGGCACTGATAGCGTGTTCTTGCTGCTGCTCTGCAACCTTCGTTACGGTCCGGCTAGTATTTTCTTCTGGGTCCTTACATCTGCTTGTGTCAGGAACATCGCTGACGCATTTAATGAGTGTAGGTTGTACTGCTATGTCCAAGAGTTTCAAATCAGATACGTGAAAACTAACATTCATATGTCGTTTTGATGAATATTTAATTAAACAAACAACACCAAAGAACCTTAACTGACTTCACATGGGGAATTGTTGGAGGAACAATTTTGATCTTTTTGGATATCTGGCGACCTTCAAAAACGTTGGTACACTTTAAACTGGGCCTTCAATCTCTTTCTCGTGTATATGTGTATATATTTCTGATTCGTTCGTGGTGCCATGACCAATCCTGTGCAGTCAGGGATTTTACATGCCCCCTCCCTTATAGAAGTGTTGTAACTGTTTAGTTTTTCATTTTCATCACCAAGTATTTTAACGCATCTGCCTCTGAGACGTGCGCACCCTGAATACCAAATAATTACATCTTAAGCCTGTTACTGGTATAGTTTCACTTAGATGCTCTCTAGGATCCGTACATAGATTGGAAACCCCCGTCACCTCACAAAAGCCCATTACGTTTCATCCCAATGGTGATCAGACCAGAGAGACCATTTGTTCCCAGTACTGCTCTATCAGCCACAAAGGCGATTAACGGTCTTGTTCCCTCTCTCATCAGACCATGAAGACGATGGATATCTCACCCAGCACCATCAAACCAGAGACTGTTTTAGATTAGTTCTTTCAACCATTGTGTAGATCTTGAAGACAAATAGGAAAAAAAATGTCTGCCCATTATTTTCATGTAAAGGAGGCAGGAAATGGCTGTACAGTGAGTGAGACATAAACGTGTTGAAAGTACGTACTCATGCTCACAGCAAAAGATTATTTGAACTATTTCCCACACCTCTATGGCTAGCTGCCATTACTACAATGTAACCAGCTGGAAAAGGCCACATTAAATAAAAACTATCGCCTTGCTTTAATTAATTATTAATTAATTAATTAATTTAAATGACACCAGAGGAGAATTAAATTGAACAGAGGATAGATAGGAGTGGGGAACAATGAATGCAGTTGTGGCACTTTCATTTTCAGCGGTTTTTAATGCAAGAACATGCACACACAAATAGATTAAAACTGAATATCAGGTGCAACAGTGGTATGAATCAAAACAGACGACAATTAAGATTTGAATAATTGCTTCACCTTCATTCTTACCCCTTTTCAGGCCCCTTGCTAATGCGAGCGACTCCAGTTCAGTAGCCAACCCATTAACTTCACATGACCACTACGTATGGTCAGCCACTGGTAACTGACTATTCGTCTGTTGCCTGATGACCGTCTGACCGCCGTTCAACACTTGACCGGGAGTCACTGACCAAGACTAGGGGTTTTAATGATTCGCTCGTTTCTTCTGTCATATGCGTGACAGTACGGAGGACAGGAATAAGAACGAACGACACGACGCTTTCACCACGTCCCAGTGATGCGTGAACAATTGGGGAAGGTGAGGTGGCGGCGGTGGTGTGGTGGTTCTGAGCTGTGAACAAATGGGCGTCTGGTGTGGGATGTCTGCCATGGAGTTGGAGATCTCTCTCTCTCTCTCTCTCTCTCCTCTCTCTCTCTCTCTCTCTCTCTCTCTCTCTCTCTCCTCTCTCTCTCTCTCTCTCTCTCTCTCTCTCTCTCTCTCTCTCCGTATTTTCAGCAGTAGAGAATCTAATGACCAAGTCCATGATGACACTGGAAGGCGTCATTTCCTGTTCATATTTACAGAACTGAAGTAAACTAAAGAAAACAACAGATCAAAAATTCATCGAAAGTCTGCACGACGTGAGATGTACTCCATGAAGACAGTAAGAGAACGTTGGATTAATTGATATTTTCTTCCTGTAAATGCTGATCAGTAAATGACTGGTTACACACACAAGTGATCTAGAAACATAGAAACCGAGGAGATATATGATTTGTACCCAAATGTTAAATCCAATTTGACTCCAAGTAGCGTTTCTGCAAAATGTCTAACCCTGGCTAAGGGATGAGAAAGGTAAGGGAAATTAATGAGTGAGTTCTATTTACAAACCCAGCCCTGGTACGCTAGACTTTAAGGTCATACAGAAAGAAATCGTTTCAAGTGGAATCGACTGTAAGTGCACAAGAACTCCAAATTCTAGTGACCCTGATATTAAGTTTGCTTAGACAGGACACAGAACAGTATGTCGGTGTCAAATCAGTTATATCAGTGAATCATGGCATCTTGCCCCACACATGCTGTGGCTTGGTCCCGCTCAGGGGTGTCTGGAGCAGAAAGGCATCTTGCGCCACACATGCTGTGGCTTGGTCCCGCTCAGGGGTGTCTGGAACAGAAAGGCATCTTGCCCCACACATGCTGTGGCTTGGTCCCGCTCAGGGGTGTCTGGAACAGAAAGGCATCTTGCCCCACACATGCTGTGGCTTGGTCCCGCTCAGGGTGTCTGGAACAGAAAGGCATCTTGCCCCACACATGCTGTGGCTTGGTCCCGCTCAGGGTGTCTGGAACAGAAAGGCATCTTGCCCCACACATGCTGTGGCTTGGTCCCGCTCAGGGGTGTCTGGAACAGAAAGGCATCTTGCCCCACACATGCTGTGGCTTGGTCCCGCTCAGGGGTGTCTGGAACAGAAAGGCATCTTGCCCCACACATGCTGTGGCTTGGTCCCGCTCAGGGGTGTCTGGAACAGAAAGGCATCTTGCCCCACACATGCTGTGGCTTGGTCCCGCTCAGGGGTGTCTGGAACAGAAAGGCATCTTGCCCCACACATGCTGTGGCTTGGTCCCGCTCAGGGGTGTCTGGAACAGAAAGGCATCTTGCCCCACACATGCTGTGGCTTGGTCCCGCTCAGGGGTGTCTGGAACAGAAAGGCATCTTGCCCCACACATGCTGTGGCTTGGTCCCGCTCAGGGGTGTCTGGAACAGAAAGGCATCTTGCCCCACACATGCTGTGGCTTGGTCCCGCTCAGGGGTGTCTGGAACAGAAAGGAGGCAATGAAGTAGAAAACAAATTCCAAAGTTTACTTTTGTCAGCATGGGTAGTATGGTGTTGCTCAATATCTCCAAACCACGACCACTACTCACACTGTTTATAAAGTTTCGTCCATTCTACCATAATTGAAAATGCCACTTCTTTTATTACTACAATAGTTCACCAAACTGTAAGACAAGGCTGCACAAGGCTGCATGAACACATAAGATGACATTGTATTATTCTGTAAGATATCGTACTGTAGTATTGGGGAAAGTATAATCAACTGTTATGGTGATTCGCGATTTAGAAAAATATATCAGCCCTCCCCTCAAGAATTAAAGCAAAAGGTGTTTTCTCGGCACTGTACAAGAAATAATTTGTTTTTGATTACGTTACTAACAAATAGGAACACGGGCATGTATTAAATCCATTGTGTTAAATTAAAAAAAAGACGCAACTGATGAATAAACAAAATCTACAAAATGTGAATACAATATTCTTATAGAGCTCATTTTTGCAGCGAGTACTTTAGCATTAAATGCTTGACACCAAGTTATACTGAAAAGGAAACGGACGACATAACTCTGCTTTTGAAATTCAGACGTACTATGCTTGACTCCGACAAAAGACAGAGAGAAATCGGTTCATGTGGAAGTGACTTTATGACCGCAGACAACTCAAAGTGTGCATTTTCTGGGCATAGACAACTCAAAGTTGGGTGATCCAGTATGTCGTCTGGGCGCTGCCTTGCGCAGACGGGATACCTAACTATAGCCTGGTGTCACATAAGTTTTCTTGGTGAATTTTTGTCCAGCCTTTCACATAGCTCTCAGGCTCGATTCTTTGAGAGAGAATGAGAGACAGAGAAGGCGAAAGAGCAAGTGTTTAATGAATGTATCAGGAAACAAGCTGATTTTATGAACAAGAAAATTAGTTTGACAGTGCGTGACAAGTGTGACTGGTATGATAGAGAATGCAAATTAAGCAAAGCAAAAGCAAAAGATCTGCTCTCAAATTTTAGGAAAACAAGAGATGCAAAGGACAGTCATGCTTATTGTGTTTGCTAGAAGAGAACATAAAAACTTGTTAAAAAGAAAAGAAAAACAGTACAATGACATGCTGTTGGAAAAACTTGTCCCTAGCATGCTAAACATTCAAAGAGAGGTTTGGAAAACTGTGCATACAATATCTTTTAAACGAAAACACGTTCATGATCATTCAACAGTTGGAGACTGGTTTAAGCATTTTAAGGTTTTACTAGGACTAAAGGAAACAAGAGGTACAGTTTTTCCGGATAATGATCGAGACTATTCTGACGAAGACGGAGATGAAACGATGGCTATGAATCGCCCCATATCAAGAGAAGAGGTACTGCTTGCAATAACTAAGTTACAGAATGGCGAAGCTGCTGGTCAAGATGGAATCATTGGGGAAATGTTGAAATATGCAGGAGGTCAGGTTGGTGACTTTTTGATTTTTTTAATGCATTGTTCGACGAAGGTATTTTTTCCAGATAACTGGACTGATTCTATAATACTATCTTTATTAAAAAAACAAAGGTGATGTTAATAACCCAAGCAATTACAGAGGCATATCTTTGTGATATCAGCAGTAAAATGTATAGTGCAGTTATAGATAACAGACTTCAAGAATGGGTAGAAGAATATAATTTGACAAGCTAGCAGGATTGAAAAGAAGATACTCAACAGTTGATCATATGTTTACTTTGTTGGCGGCAATACAACAACAGTTTTGTTTCAAACGTAAGTTATAAGTTGCCTTTGTTGATTTTGAAAAAGCGTTTGATTCAATAGAATGAGACTTCTCGTGGCCGATCATTTTAAAAAATAGAATTAAAGGTAAATTTCATCAATGTGTTCGAAGCATGTACGTCAATGTAAAGGCTAGGGTCAGATGTGGTGCTAATCTAATTAATTACATTAACTGTACTCGAGGGTGAAACAAGGATATGTACGAAGTCCTCTTTTATTTTCTTTATTCATCAATGAATTAGCACTGGAAGTAATTACAGAGGCCGACATGGTGCGACGTTTACGTATGACTATTTTGAACTGTTCATATTACTATTGGCTGATGATGTGGCTTTGCTGGCTGAAACAGTCGTTGGTCTACAAACCCAGATAAATTGTTTGCATCGTGCGGCGTCAGGTTTACATTTAAAGATAAATATGGATAAAAGTAATTTTGTATTTAGGAAAGGGGGACATTTATCTGCATATGAAAATGGTATACCTATGCCTGTTGTTAATGCATATAAATACTCAGGATTCTACTTTTCTATGCGACTTAGTTTTGTAGCAGCTTGTAATAACCTTTCGAGTAGAGCCAAAAATGCTTTGTTATGTATTTTGCAAAAAAACTCTTTAAGCTACAAAATAATTCCCTTCATACGTTTCTAAAACTGTTTGACGCAAAGATTTAGCCAATTGTACAGTATGGTGCCGAGTTATGGCGATTAGAAAAAGCAGCTATACAATGCGAAAAGGTCCACTTACTTGGGCTCAAAAGATTTTTAGGTGTTGAATTGCAAACACCCAATGACCTAGAAACGAACAGGTAGCCTATTTACATAAACTCGGCCATCAAATGTGTTGTTTTGGTTAAAATAAACAAGAATGCATGAGAGCAGATTACCACATATGGCCTATGGTATGTTGTTTGATTTAGATGAACGTGATAAAAGAAACAGGGTCGGAAATGTTCGTTGTAAACTGTATCTGTCTGGATTTGATTATGTTTGGTTGAATCAAGGCGCTAACGCGACCGTGCGATTTTCTCAGTCTTTAAAGATAGAGCGATTTTGTGCAGGTGGCAGGAAAGGAATTCTCATATGGATAACAGTGAACAATTTATCTGTTACAGGTCCTTTTGCACCGTACCTGATGTTAAAACCCATCTACAGCTAAATCTGGACAGGCACTTAAAGTATATAACGACTGGATTCAGGCTTGGTATTTCTGAAATTGCCGAACATTATTACCATTATTGTTCTCACAGTGAAGCAGATTTAATATGTCCACTTTGCAGAAAGGATACATAAAATAAAGTGCATTTTGTGTTGTTTTGCACTGTCTTGCACAAACTAAGAGCTCAGTATATACCGATCAAGTTTTATAAATTCCCAAGCCAGTTTAGATTGGCACTTCTTTTGGAATGTACTAATGAACAAACTGTTAAATATTTGTCAATGTATTGATTCAAAGCATTCAACTTGCGATCATTTATTCTGTCATCAGATAAGTAATTGATGTATTTGCGTGCAGTTCCTCAAGTGCTAAGATGAATGTAATTAACTCGCAACCCCCTTCACGAGGGAGCTATGGCCTAAAACGTAAATAATCGTCTTGAGTCTTGACCTCTCTCTCTCTCTCTCTCTCTCTCTCTCTCTCTCTCTCTCTCTCTCTCTCTCTCTCTCTCTCTCTCGATTCAGACATACTATGAAGCACTTGAACATTAGACAGAGAGAAATCGATTCAAGTGATTTCAGCTACCTGGTTACAGACAACGCAATTTTTCGGTGAACCAGGATGTCTTCTGGCCACCTGCAAGCACAGGCGTAACACATACAACGTCGATGCGACGCTTGTGAACACGTGTATGATGATATACGTTTCAACGAATAGCCACCCAACCCTCAAGAATCATACGTTATTTGATTGTGTTTGTAATACGGATAATTTGTTTTTGGTCATGTAAAAAACCCCAACAACAACAAAAACAAAAATAATAAAAAAAACAGCAATGCAAGCATTCATTAAAAGCACTGTAAGATTGTAGTAATATTGTAAAAATTGTTATAGTACAAATGGTAAAAAAAGAATCTTTGTTAATATGAAAACATTATTCTAATAGAGCTCAATGGTGTGACATAACCATGAATAAAAAGATTGCTTGAACGTTATATGCTTGACATTAAGTTATAAGTGGAAGTGAAACTATCGAGAGAACTTTTGTGGTTTCTGACAACCACTCCTGGACTTCTGCGCTAGGGTCTGACACTTGTGTGACAAAACCATGAAGAAAGAGAAGGCTTGAACGTTGCATGTTCGACGTTAAGTTGTAACTGAAAGAGAAACTATTGAGATAATTCTACCCGGTAGATTCTGACGACCAACCCTGGTCTTCAGCACTGGAGAGAGAAAGGAATCGGTTCAAGTGGAATCGATAGGCTCGGAAATGATTCGAAGTTTGGTGATCCAACATGTAGACTGGTCTCTTCTCTTGCATAGAATAAACAAAGACCAGTGCTCCAGTGCCAAACCAGTTTTCTGAGTGAATCGTGAGTTCTCCTATCTTGTTACAAACGTCAAGACTTAGTGTTATCAAAAGAGTTCTGGAACAAACGTGCAGAAAGACTGAAAGCAAAATATTCCCGATACGCAAAATTGTTATAGTACACATCCCTATACTAGGCTAAGCTGATGCTAGGCTAGCCTAGTACACATTAGACTGACCTATACTACACTGTACAACTTTATGCCATAGGCCTATGCGTGTTACGCTGAGTGGAAGATATATTTTTTACTTTCGACAGGGTCATGGGAACTTCTACTGAATGAACGCAATACTGAATGGACTGTGTGACGCCTTTCAGATGGGACTCTCACTCATACAGGCTCCATGACAAAGAGATTGTTGTCCTCTGTAAGGAGACAGAGACATAACAGTGGTTGGTGGTGGTTGGGGAGGTGGTGAATGGGCAGATCAGCTGGTGGCATGGAACTGATGCATCTAAAAAGGCATAGAAGGTGGGAGAGTGAAACAAATCCACTATAGGCTTTCTTCCAATCATTAAAAAAGCTTGAAAACCTATCACATTTTAACAATATACTAAAGACCATTGGAACCATTTCATTCTGTTTTTATTTCAAATCCTTTCCAGCTGTGTGTGTGTGATTTGCAATCTGTCGTGTAATATAATTCTAAAGAAGTTTTAAAGAAACTATTTCTAGACTTAAACTTTGAGAACATTCATTACATTTTATGCTGCATGTGTGAAACACATATGTGATCAACTTGACAGTTACACGATTCCAGAAAATAGTAACAATGAAAAAGAATTAAATATAATTTTAAGAATCTGAAGACCTTAAAAACAAGTATATTGACTTTTGCCATTCGTGCACCAGACTTACATTCTGTGGGGGAAACGATGTTTGTTATTCCAGCCTCAATTACCATACCATTATAGGTATGCTACTATAATGCTGCAATCACATGCCTTCTCGTTCACATGCCTTCTCCAATCATTCAATCTTTCGAAGGTTAATAGAGTTCTGGACAGACTGCTGTGGACGCCACAATAATCTCATACATATTACTTCACACATATTACTTCACACACATTACTTCACACATATTACTTCACACATATTATACATCAAGCCACAATAGAACTGGGCCATGGGAAGACAGGAAATAATTCTATTTGGGGACTCACGAGTTCTACATCGGATTACCCATTTAGAGCAGGGATGGGGAGTAGAGGAGAAGAGGGGGTGTCAGTGTAAGCTGAACCGACCGTCTCCGTGCTGACAACTCTAAGCTTTCTGCCTGGCAGGCTAAGGCGGGTGTCGTCTGGCCTCTCGCTTGCCTGAACCGAGCAGACCATTGTAGTCTGGTGTCGGCCCCGTTTTCTAAAAGATTGCTGGACCATCTACTCTACCCCCGTACTTCTCAGCGATAGGTCGTGTTGATGTACTGACTGAACAAATAGTGCTGTAGGGGAGAGCCATTCTCCTGGGAATTAGCAAAGGCGAGGAGTGAAATGTTCAAATCCCCTGCCTGTGAGCTTTATTTCATCAGTTGATTGCTGTTCTTAATATGGCATTTTCTTAAAATTCCTGCTATTGTTGTTTTGTTGGTCTACTATAATTACAATCGTTACTAGAGCTGAGATTAATGTTATGTCTCTAAACTGAAAATATGAGTAAATGAAACAAGTGTTTCTGAATGATCAGCATCACTACACATAGAACAATAAATGCACACATATACATCACACACACACACACACACACACACACACACACACACACACACACACACACACACACACACACAAACACACACACATACATACACACACACATACACACACACGCACGCACGCACGTACGCACGCACGCACGCTCGCACGCACGCACGCGCGCGCGCACAACACACCACCACACACACAACCACACACACACACACCACACACACACACACACACACACACACACACACACACACACACACACACACACACACACACACACCCACACACACAGTGGGGTGTGATGATTCAGGACTTTTCGTCTCTTCTGTCACACCAGCATCTTCCATGGCCTTTCATTACACCACCTTTCCATCACGCTTTACACGCCACACACAGCTCTGTGTTGTTGCAGGCAAGCACTGGCAGTTCATGGAGCAACAATTATCGTTCTCTTGCTGCCCCGTCATCAGAGACATTGCCCTGCAGTTGGGTCCTTCAGTAGTGTCTTCAGTTCCAGTTCTATCCAGCATATGCAAAACCATCTTTTGCCTCCTACAATGCATATGCATTTCATAGAACCAGTGTGATACTGTCCACTTTCAAAGTGAACCCCGCATTCACGACTTTGACATTTACCTGGTATGTGGGACTGAGATACCACAACATTTTACCCGTATGCAGGCGGACTGAGATGCACCACAACTTTTACCTGTATGGAGTCGAACTGAGATACCACAACATTTACCCTGGGTATGGATGCGGAACTGAGATCACCACAACATTTTACCTGGGTATGGAGGCAGAACTGAGATGACCACAACATTTTACCTGGGTATGGAGGCGGAACTGAGATCACCACAACATTTTACCTGGGTATGGAGGCAGAACTGAGATCACCACAACATTTTACCTGGGTATGGAGGCGGAACTGAGATCACCACAACATTTACCTGGGTATGGAGGCAGAACTGAGATCACCACAACATTTTACCTGGGTATGGAGGCGGAACTGAGATCACCACAACATTTTACCTGGGTATGGAGGCGGAACTGAGATGACCACAACAGCAGGGCATGTGGAGCCACAGAAAGTACACTCTTTGATTTGATGATGATACAATGAAAATGTCAATGGTGAAGATGATGCCATGAGGTTCCAGTCTGTTTGTCCGCAGGGGACGATCACTATTACGTCATCATTAGAGAGACCACCGTAGGGGACTCTGCAGTGCTGCTGAATCACAGTTCAACACTGTCTGTTCTGCTGAATCACTGTGGTGGTGTTCAACACTGTCTGTTCTGCTGAATCACTTTGGTGGTGTTCAACACTGTCTGTTCGGATCCTGGTGGTGTTCAACACTGTCTGTTCGGATCCTGCATACGCAGGATCCTGTACATAAACTCTTTATTCATGCCAGTAATTGCTTCGTCGCTAAGCCAGCAAGAGTGAGTGTGTCCGTCAGGAGGGTATCACTGTAACAGTCAAACGACAGTAATTATGAACAAAGCGTCGGATACCTAAGACGTTAACATAAATCGCCACAGCATGGACTTGCAATTAGAAATCGAAAGTGAGGTTACCACCAAATCATGCAATACTAAATAATTTTAGACTTTTTCGTGATCGTTAATTTGGATAAAGTCTATAAAGACAATGCTACGTAATTCGATTCTGATCTGAAACTACGTCATAATGTTCTCTATGCCTCATTTCATAATGATTATATCACAGCATGAATCCAGATTGGTTGGTTTTGTCGAGAGACAGAACAAAACTGCACACAGTAAGTGATTAGACTGGGTTGATAGTCACCTCTGCATCACCGATGCTTCTGTTTTATCTGTACAGCTGTATGCTGTGTGTGTTTGTTTTATACGATCACAAAAGAAAAGTAAAGAGCCAATGGTAAGGTTGTTAAGCCAGGGATTGAAAGAACTGGTAGGAGTGACAGAACCCAGACAGAGAAGCTACCTTCCGTTATCCCAGCTGAACGATCCTTCAGTGTGAACATTCATTGAGAGGAAGCAAACAAAAGAAAGCCAGAGAGGGCAGGTCACGGACACTTGGGGGGAAAACCCTATCAATCACTCAATATTCCACACTCAATATGTTTGATCAATTATTTGAGAAAAAAAAACCCTGCTAGCTTTGATTGTAAATCCACATTGGCGATCCAAAGAACACTTGTTCTTCATTGAAATGTTTATTTTAAAATGAATCATAAAATATAAAAAGGAAAGTGAAAATGAATACCTCTCTCTCTCTCTCTCTCTCTCTCTCTCTCTCTCTCTCTCTCTCTCTCTCTCTCTCTCTCTCCTCTCTCTCTCTCTCTCTCTCTTTCTCTCATTCTCTCTCTCTCTCCCCCCCTTCCCTCGTGTGGTTGTTAGCAAGGCATACTTTGTATAGCTCCTAAAAAGGTACTTTTCTGCGGAGAGAAATATCTTTATGATGCTTGTGGGTGGCCCGTCATCGAATATCTCAAACTGGTCTTCATACTTTGCTGTTTGCACCTTTCCACCTGAAGGCAGGTAAAATCAAACTATCCCCATTCTTACGTTTTTCATTATTTCCGAAGGTCCATTTGCCATGTCAACCAAAGCTCACAGCTCACGGTTTCGTGTTCTGGAGAAAATATTCGTCACAGGTAACAAAACAAAACAAAACAAAACAAACCGAGGAACACAGGAAGCACAAGGCAAGTGAACGTATATCTTACCCATCTTGTCTGTTTCTACCAACCGCTCCTAGCATGTTATTCTGTGCCGACAGAGGCAACAACAACAGAGGGCTGACATTTTTACAGTGTTCTGAATATCCCTCCTCCACAAGTCAAGGTGTCAACGTACCTCGTGCATGCTAGCCAATCAAAGGCGAAAAACATGCACACACTAAAGCTGTGTTTGCCTAGTCACGAGAGTTTGGATAGAGTGTTTCGGAGCGCTTTAATGCTGGGGGTTACAGATGTAACTGGTCTGCGGCAGAAAAGTTTCAGGCGCTTTCAATTTCCACCTCACAGTTTCAATCCATGTGGATTCTTCTTCTCATATTTGCTCAAGAAACACATTTTCGGAACACTGGGGAGGAGAGAGAACGGGCGTATGTATGCGCGCGCGCGCGTGTGTGTGTGTGTGTATGTGTGTGTGTGTGTGTGTGTGTGTGAGAGAGAGAGAGAGAGAGAGAGAGAGAGAGAGAGAGAG
>CM031617.1:21270242-21275242 GCA_018398815.1 Conus ventricosus | reverse complement strand
TTGGTGGACAGTTGAAGTTAAAGTGGGCAGAAGAGGAACAGGGCAAGACTGGGGATGGGGAGAGTGGTAAGGGAAGAAAACGTTACACCCAAAGGCGCCAGTGGGACCCAGAGAAGTACTGTCCACAACTGATGAACCAACCAGCCGGGAGCCATCCTGCACCACTCTTGGAAGCCTGCGCTCTGTTCACATTGTGTGGAGGCACGTACAGGGCGTGCCATTAAAACGTCAAGGGACATAACTGCTCCCTGGCACCTTCGGGTGTATGTTGGTGTGAGGAGAGTGGCAAAAGACTAACTGGTTGGACGAAATGAAGTTTCAGTGAACAGCCTGAGGTGATGAAGCCATCTCAACGACCGTTCACTCCTAGCATGCACACGTGATGAAGTGTTCTTGCCGCTGCTCTGCAACCTTCTTCACGATGGCTGCCGGCCTTTTCCTCTGGGTCCTCTCATCTGGTCGTGGAAGGAAAAAACGCTGACGAGTTTCTTTATGCAGTGTAGGTGGTACTGCTACGTCCAAGAGTTTCACTGATAACAGGTACGTGAACACCGAAATTCGCAAGTTTATATGGTAGTTTTAACAGACAGCCTCATAGGAGCTTGCCTTACTACACAGAGGAATTGATGTAAGAGAAGAAACCTACAATGCCTTCAAATACATTGGACTATTTTTAACTAGCCTTTGATCCTCTCTTTTTATCTGCATGTATTAATTTCTCTGTCCATTTACGTGTTTATCATTTGTTTCTTTTTTATTTTTAAACACCCTTACCACCATGACAGTGACTTAAGAATACCAGATATGATTTGATCATGTCGACCTTAATTAGAGTTCCCATCTTTTTAAAGCAGTTAAATTTCTCACTCATTCACCCCTTTCAGGTCACCAATCATAATTTTTTTAACGACGAAAAACTAAAATCTCTACAAATCTTGAATAAATGCCAGCGAACCGCCAAGAGAAACGTGGACAAACGAGTCACAAGACAAAACACGACGCGTTTCGACATCTTAGGTCTTCTTCGGCAAGACACAAACAAATAGGACAATGAAAATGCGAATTGTTCACTTAGCTTAGATCTCTTCAACGCAAAGTAGGTAGGTTTTTCATTCAACGCCTGTAACTCGTTTGTTCACGTTTCTCTTGGCGGTTCGCTACTATTTAGTTAAGATTTGTTTAGATTTCCGCCTGCAGTCGTTTCACTTTGCAACTAAAATCTCTACTTTTTAACCAAAACTACCAATTTGTCAGGAATCCTGTTACACTTGTTCTTTATTAAAACGTAGCAGCTGGTCCTGAACTATGAGTGTGTCTTCACTCCTTTTACTTATTTGCATTGCCACAAAGCAGGTACGATGAAAATGATCCTCACATACTCTGAAATTCAGGCAAAAATTTGTCCGTCATTTTTAGGCAAAGATTTGCTCATTAAGCAATCTGTGTAGCGCCCCCTTCCCTACTTCTGTCCCTGATCTTTGCAAACTGAACTTCTGTACAGATGAATTGTTCTGAAGTCAGTCTAAAATCTAGAGCTGAATTTTATGCACAAAAAATTACGGAATTGTTCCAGTATTTCGAAGTAAAAGAGACGAAGCAACATGCTATTAAGATACGTGAAAGCATTTGTTACTTCAGACGTAACACTGGTAGTGCACTAGGTTAGTGTATTTTCAATAGATCCTGTTTCTTTCCGTAGATAAAAGATTGTCAAAGGCGAACGAGAAAGGTCTTTACTGCTATGAAGTTAAACTATGATCCTGATCTCTTGTTGAATCGATACGGACCGAGAAGGGGTCGACTCAAGGCTACAACTTCAAAGTCTTTATTTACAGTAGAAGTAAAAAAAAAAAGCAATACAGAATGACTTGAAAATATAAAGGTAAAGAAAAAAGGTACCTTTTGGAGAAGTCTTCAACGTTTCGTGCTGTAAGCACTTGGTCACGAAGTGCTTACGGAAAAGGTACAGCAGTCAACATTTCTTCACAATACAGAATGACCATTGCAACGGTCCCAAAATAAAAACGTGTCCTTCGCAAACACAGTTTCAACCCCTTCATCTTGCTTATTGTTGCTCTCTTATCCTGTCAGTTATTTATGGCTGATAAAGTCCTGTCAGTTATTTATGGCTGATAAAGTCCTGTCAGTTATTTATGGCTGATAAAGTCCTGTCAGTTATTTATGGCTGATAAAGTCCTGTCAGTTATTTATGGCTGATAAAGTCCTGTCAGTTATTTATGGCTGATAAAGTCCTGTCAGTTATTTATGGCTGATAAAGTCGAAAGTTCAGGAACCATGGAGTGGTTTAGCCGGTCTAAAATGATGGAGTATTCTAGAATGTTCTGAAATAATGACGGAGAGCAGCCAACGAAAATGCAATGAAGTTTCTTAAAGGACCGAAAGCCATCGCGTGTCACAGCCAGTCAAAATGGTCATCACGTTTGGGAAACACAAAAGTCGTTAAACTTCACACATAAAAAGCAAAACACGACACAGAGATTTGAATCGACCGATGATGACGTTAGCAGGTGAAGCCGACCTGTCGGTAACAACCACATAAGGCGTAAAAATGACCAGGGACGTCTGTAAATCATGAAAGTCCATACACTGCAACAAACTGGCTCTCAGCTTGTAAAAATATGGAAGGCACTAAGCCATTAGGGATCAAATATAAGCTAAATACATGGAACCAAAGCTCGTTTTAGGGAAGGAGCAGAGTGGGTATTGAAGGAGCTGGAGGAGAAAACAGCAGCAGCAGCACAAGCAGCAGCAGCAGCAGCAGCAGCAGCAGCAACGAAACACAACAGCGACTACAACAACAATGACAGCGACCAAACGTTCTTTGCTGATGGAGTGATATTGGAAGCGGAAAAGAGTAGTAATACGATGGGAGAATAGCAGGAGACGACATGATTGGACTAAAGGAAGTCGCACGTCAAAGCCTACGGTTATGGAGCTATCTCAATGACCGTCCACTGTCAGAATGAATACGCTAAGTGTCATTATATCCAGTGCTTTACAGCCTTCTCCACCACCGCTCCTGCTACTTCCTTTTTCTTAGTTCTTTCATATATTCACACAAGAAAAGCGCCAAGGACCAGCCGCCGTGGCCGTGTCGCGGACTCCCGGCTGGGAGGTCGTGGATTCGATTCCCATGAGAGCCATTCATGTGTGGTATTTTTCTGCCCGTACCAGCTCCTACCCAGAGTGGCTCAGTCGGGAACACTTGGACCACAGTGTCGAGTTTCATTCACTTAACAGATTCGTCTCAGAGAGCGTTGCTCAAATCTCCTGACCAACGCTGGCATACCGTACAGCATTGTCATGCATTCTCAGACCAGAATGGAAATCCGTACCATCATTTTCATCATCCTCATTCTCATTGATCAGCATAAAAATGTTTCAGATTCTGCGGCCCTTCATGCTCTCCTCTCCTGGTGACCTCAGTTTTGATGTTCTCTCAACGTCTTTGGCACTGGTTTCGTTCTATCGAAATCACCAGTCTTGGCAAATTCATAGGGGGCTGTCGTTGGACGTACGTGGTGGCGCCCTCTGGAGGGACAGCTCATTCCAGCCGGCTCCGCGACTAAGCAGTTATTGTCGTCAGAAGGGGGCTTAATAGGTCGTGTCCTGCGTATACAGGCACCACTGAACACCACCGGATTGATTCGGCAGCATAGATGAGGTATACATACTAAGAGCCGAATTAAGCATCTTTTAACATATAACACCTTCCTTCACTATTGTTTACTACATACTAAATCACCAACTGGACGACTCTCAGTACAGTGGTGGTAGAGCGCCAGACTCGTGTCTCCTAGATACTACAGGGCTGTGAGTTTGAATCTCCTCCGGGTCGTTTCTGTACAGTTTTTTCCTTCTTCGGAGTAAACATTGTTTTTTTTTTTTCATTTTACAGAAAGTCCTTCGAATGATACTATAAATCGATGTGTGAACGGACACGTAACATCTTGCACACACAAAAAAAAACGTCACCGACTTTAGAGAGAGAAAGCAGATTTAGTCGCTGGTATTGATGATACAGCATGCACTCTGCGTGAAAAAATCGAAAGGCTGATGGCGACAAAACTGAGAGACTTCTATTGATCGAATGCAGCGGGAAACGACTGAATGTAGTGCCAGCAGGCAGCTCTTTAATCGACCTTACCCTGGTAGGCAGCCCGTCGGGTAATCGTCAGCGTGGATTGTAAAACGCTCAAAGCTTGGTTATGCCTTGTATAAGTACTCATATTTAGAATGATATGTGTGGTACTCATAACAAAATCATAGGAGTGAGATAATAATTTTTTAATAATTTCATTTTATGATATGAAAATATCAAAAACAAACACGGAAGTTACGATATGTTCAAAACACTTGACATCATGACCCAAACTGCCCTTAATTCGAAGAGATGCATTTCTTATTCAGCTTTCAGACCCCCCCCCCCCCCCCCCTCCTCCACACCCGTCTCTCTTCTTGCTTTGAATTTGACCAGTTTTGCTTTTTCTAAGCTTAGTTTAGAATTCAGAGTAAAATTCCGTGTGCCAGAGACCACGAAATGAACTCAGTGTTTCGATGTAAATCTGTCAAAGAGGCCTTGACCTTGTGAATATTTAGTAAGAAGAGGGAGAAGTGCTGGTAATAAGGATAGGGACAATGGCGAGTGGGAAGGTAATGGCGTTACCCACTGCCCTTTCTTGTGATTACAGTCAATCAAAATTGAACAAGAAAAGGATTTTACCTCGTACAACTAGCTTAAGGTCTTGAAATTAGTAGACGTCATGAAATAAGCCACTTTTCCCAGAATACCGAAGATGCTACCTTGTGAAAAGACTGCATTAGTTCACAGAGAGTAAAAGGTTGTTATCAAAGCAAGTGATTATCTTTCTTTCTCATAGACATCATGTTAACTAGGAGAGACTGGTTTATTAAACAATTTGCAAACAATTCGATCAATAAAAAATCAGGTTGAGAGAGAGAGAGAGAGAGAGAGAGAG
>CM031617.1:21267203-21269242 GCA_018398815.1 Conus ventricosus | reverse complement strand
AGAGCGAAAGATTTTGCCAATAAATCTTGTCATTGTCATTGTCATTCTCTCACTCTCTCTCTCTCTCTCTCTCTCTCTCTCTCTCTCTCTCTCTCTCTCTCTCCTCCCTCCCCCCCCCCTCCCCTCGTGTGGTTGTTAGCAAGGCATACTTTGTATAGCTCCTAAAAAGCAAACTTTTCTGCGGAGAGAAATATCTTTATGATGCTTGTGGGTGGCCCGTCATCGAATATACGACGTATGCTCAACTGGTCTTTATACTTTGCTGTTTGCACCTTTCCACCTGAAGGCAGGTACAATCAAACTATCCCCATTCTTACGTTTTTCATTATTTCCGAAGGTCCATTTGCCATGTCAACCAAAGCTCACAGCTCACGGGTTCGTGTTCTGGAGAAAATATTCGTCACAGGTAACAAACCAAACCAAAACAAAACCGAGGAACACACGAAGCACAAGGCAAGTGACAGTATATCTTACCCATCTTGTCTGTTTCTACCAACCGCTCCTAGCATGTTATTCTGTGCCGACAGAGGCAACAACAACAGAGTGCTGACATTTTTACAGTGTTCTGAATATCCCTCCTCCACAAGTCAAGGTGTCAACGTACCTCGTGCATGCTAGCCAATCAAAGGCGAAAAACATGCACACACTAACGCTGTGTTTGCCTAGTCACGAGAGTTTGGCGAGAGTGTTTCGGAGCGCTTTAATGCTGGGGGTTACAGATGTAACTGGTCTGCGGCAGAAAAGTTTCAGGCGCTTTCAATTTCCACCTCACAGTTTCAATCCATGTTGATTCTTCTTCTCATATATTTGCTCAAGAAACACATTTTCGGAACACTGGGGAGGAGAGAGAACGGGCGTATGTATGCCGCGCGCGCGCGCGCGCGCGCGCGTGTGTGTGTGTGTGTGGTGTGTGTGTGTGTGTGTGTGAGGAGAGAGAGAGAGAGAGAAGAGAGAGAGAGAGAGAGAGAGAGAGAGAGAGAGAGAGAGAGAGAGAGTGACGAGGATACACAAAGAGAAATTTCAACAAATGGGAAAGGGTAGATGATGTTATATTTTTTCTGTCTCTTGTTCCAATTCCCTCTAGTGGTATTATTCCAATGGTGCTTATTCTAGATCCCCGCACATAGACACACCCCACCTTTGTCCAAGAACCGACAGCTCGTAGGAAACGATCAGCATTGAATCGTCACGTGAAACCCACCGGAGGAGACACTGCACTGCCGCTGAGACAGTATGCGGGAGTTCAGTATTGCATGCCCTGATACAGCACACACAGACATCAACCTCTACGTTTCAGCTGACAGTTTAATCATTTAGTCACTGAGCCAGGAAGTCACTGTTCTTCTCCGGTTGGCACTGTAACGTTCATCTGACGACAGTCCCAATGAACTTGCTGATACTGACGACCTTAACACAGGAACTCGCAACAGAGATCGTCATGGAGTTAAAATTGAAAACCGATGTCACAACAGGAGCTAGACATAAACGACCTTGGAACCGGAGAGCATTTATGATATTTAATATGGGTCAAAAGCAGAGAAATGCTGTTGAAGTTCTGTTCTGCTCAGAGACACATAATAAAGCCATACTTTGCGTTTCTAATCATGATGCTATCTGCCATCAACCGGCCTTGAGTGGTACACACACCTGCTGTTTTGGTCGGAAATTTAAGAGGCACTGCCAGAGACGCATCCATTATGCACCTGAAAATCTGTGTTGATCCAGTCCTCCAATTTAAGCTAATATCACAATCAGCTCTGCTTAGGAGACAGCCGGGCAATACCCCAAAGTCCCCAAATAAAATTTTCTGATGGGAATCGAACCCACAACCTCCCAACTCACATCTGCGTCTTAACACCCTGAATCACAGTGGCTGCTAAAATGTTTCTTGTTTTCCAGATGAAAACACAATCAAGGTTTTATTTAATTGTTTCCTGGGAAATCTGTTTAGGGCTGTAAATTGGATTTTTATTCGTGTCGAATCGGATTGTGTGTTTCTAACTCTTTTGTGCTTCTGAAATGTTATCCCAAATAAGTGA
>CM031617.1:21254703-21262203 GCA_018398815.1 Conus ventricosus | reverse complement strand
TAAACAAAGAAAAAAGAATAGGACTACATACGTCACCTTGTTTTAACACCACTAGTACACATAATATAATCTGTCAATTTCCCTCCACTTCTTACTCTAGATTTTACACAATTATACATACTTACTATACATTTAAATAATTTACCATGGATACCATTTTTTTAACAGAATAGGCCATAAAATGCTTCTATTAATAGAATCGAAAGCTTTTTCAAAATCAATGAAAGCAACATATAGTTTACGATTGAAAGAGAATTGCTTTTGAATAAACGCCATCAGGGTAAACATATGATCAACAGTAGAATAATTACGTTTTAAATCCAGCTTGGTATTCTCCCGTAAGATTATTTTCCTCTACCCATTCCTGTAACCTACGGTTAATGATAGTGCTATACAACTTACTAGAAGCATCACAAAGAGAAATGCCTCGGTAGTTATTGGATAGTTTGCATTTCCATTCTTGTACAGGGGTATAATAATGGATTCTGACCAATTCTCGGGATAAATTCCTTTATCAAATAGAGAGTTGAAAAACGTTACTAGAAAATGCAAAATAGGATCAGATTTACTACAGTATTTCAAGAACTCTCCAACAATACCATCCGGTCCAGCAGCTTTATGGTGTTTGATTTTCCTCATGGCATAACAAAACTTCTTCTTTGGAAATTGGCGATTAAAATACATTTCAGTTTCTTCATTGTGTTCACATCGTAATATACCATCAACACTTGTGTTATTAGTCAGTAGTGTTTTAAAATGGTCGAACCAAGTATCTATACTGATGCTATTTGGAGGCTGATTTTGTTTTAAAGAAATCTTTTTCACAGTGTCCCAAAACTGTTTTTGACTATTTACAGATGATAATAATTCCGACATTAAATTTTCATTTAACTGTTTCCTCTTTCTCTTTTGTAAATGCTTATATTCACGTCTTGCCTTACAATACTCGTGACGATCTTCAGCGTCATGCGAACGCAGCGATTTATTCAGCAATCCACGAACATGTGATTTACAGGCTCTGCACTCTGCATCAAACCAGTCTTTAGGTCTGTCACTTTTCATACATCTTACTTGTTTTTTCATGCATTCCCCAGCTTCCCTTATACATATGTTAAAGTGACACAGTGCTTCGTTAATGTCAAAATCAATTAAGCTGATTGCAAATGCCATTTTATCCTGTAAATGTTTTGACGTTATATTATCACAGAATACACCTATATAATCATCATTCCACACATATTTTCCATGATAAAGCTATTCGTATCTAAACTAGTATTTGGTTATCTCACGATTGACATGAAATTCAACAGGCAAATGGTCTGATTCAATACGTTCACACACGTTCAGCACACACGAATCACTTAAACACGCAAATAATTCACAAGACATCATAAAATAATCATTAACACTGCAACCATTTTCTGACACGTATGTGTAGCGACCTTCAAGGTCGCCATGACACAATCCATTAAGTATACACAAATCTACAGCAGTACACATATTCAACAACAACTTACCATAATTATTCAACGATTTATCCTGGGAACATCTACCAACATTTAATGGATGACTCGCACATTGCAACTCGAAAATATTATCATTATCTACTCTACTGACAAACATGTGAAATGTTAGAAGTTCTGCTGTTCATATCTCCACACAACAACACATACACGTCATTATAAGTCAATATACAATCAGTTATGTAATCCTCCAGAAGCGCTATACCATTTTCAGTCTCGAAATAAACATAATACGGCGAACCCTCAGGAGGTACATAGGAATAAATATATAGAACATCTTTGTCCAGATCAAACAAGTCCTTTTTAATACGAAAATGCACCCCAGTTTCGATATTTGATATGAACTTGTTCAACATATGGTAAAAAGTCATTTCTAATCAGACATACTAAACCACCAGATCGCCTCCCCTGAGTCGTAAATTTTACTGCAGGAACACAAACTGTTGAAAATCCAGCAAATATGTTAGAATTAAATTCCTCAAGAAATGTTTCTACTAGACATATAAAATCAAAAGAGCAAACATACGAAACAAAATCCTTATCATGAAGTTTAGATAATAGACCATTAACGTTCCAGTTGCAGAAAGGAAACGGCGCGTTTTTCTTTATTGCCAACAACAGAATTCAACACATTTATATGCAATCGATCACTCGGCAACGTTTCGTCTTTTCCAGTCACTGAAACAGGCTCTCCTCCACGAATCAGTTCAGCACACGGCAAACCACAGCACGCCCCCTCACGACAGAATCACAGTTCACGTTGTCATTCACAAAATCACGTGCGGGCTTCGTGTCACTCACAAGCACACCCGGCGATGACACCGGTGTCACGTCACCTGTTGCCTCCTGGCTGAAATCTCCGCGGAGGAGATGTTACGCAGGGACCGGCCGTCTACCTATCTGGCTTCTACCAGTCTCTCCACGTTGTCCACAGAGAACTTCTTGCCGTCGATTAACAGGTATCATAAATCATTGTCACTCTCTTTCCTTCCTGTCGTGCTTTCTTCAGGTGGGCGTCAGTCTTCGTCGAGTGTCTCTCACACCTCTGGAGAAGTCCTCGTTGATGAAGACATTCTGTCCTCGGAGATTACGTTTGGATTTCAGAATGTCCACTTTCTGTTTATAGAACGTACATCGTGCGATGATTGGCGAGTCCTGCTTCCCGTTCAGTCGATGTACCCTGTCAAACTCGATGGTGTCTGTCAAGCCAAGCTTGTCGGTAATCAGGTCATGGAGCATTCCTTCGGAAATGGCGTTGGTTTCATTTTCTCTTCGAGGAAGTCCATAGAACAGAAGATTGTTACGTTTAGAACGCCCCTCCAAATCGTCGATCTTCTTGTCGCATTCAGTCACTCTCTTCATCAGATCGATGTTGCACGTTTTCAGTTCCTGGTTTTCTTTCTTCAGCTCACTAATCTCTTCTTTCAGTGCCCTAATTTCGTTTTGCATAGCCAAATTATCGTCACGCAAGTCACGGATTTCCTTCTCACATCATCCATCTTTTCGTTCATTTGATCGCCTATCGTTTTCATGGTCGCCACAACATCAGTCAGGTCAGATCAGGGGCTGGGAGGTCACAGAGGCGGGGGAATCAGCCAGGTTTTCCATGCTGACTCTGCGACTTGCTCCTGCACTGGTCAACCGTGACTGTCGTGTACTGCCCTTTCCTGGAAGAGGGTTGGGTCCTGGATTACTCTCTATGTCCCCACAGCGCAGGAGCAAACTGCCCCAGAACAAATAGGAGAGGAGCAATCCAAAGGTGACACCGTCTCCTCTCCGTGCAAGTTTTACAATGGCGACACGCATTTCTAGCTTGCTCTTGGCCCTTTTGGTCATGAAATTAATGTATACTGCCAAAAAGCAGCCACACACGCATCTAAAGTCTGTTGCCGCCGACGGCATGGCACTTCACTACAGTCACTGCCAGACACAAACACTGGAAAACGTCACTGCACCACTGTACTACTGATTCAAAACCGAGAGAATATGCAACACGTCTGCGCACATGAACAGCTGATTACTTCCCCCCAGCGAGAGAGATAGCGAGAGAGAGAGAGAGAGAGAGAGAGAGAGAGAGAGAGAGAGAGCGAGAGCGAGAGAGAGAGAGAGAGAGTGAGGGGTCCTCTTTTCTGCCGTTTTCCATGGGTCAATGTTAGTAGGCACACACTAGTGTATACATATGTTGGATTGCACATGTTTAGACATTTTTTGCCATTTGTATGTGCACATGTCAGTAGGCACACACTAGTGTACACACATGTCGGACTGCACAGGTCAGACATTTGATGTCGCTGCTGCAGATGCTCCGCGATGATCATTGAAGACGTGTCACCTTTAAAATCAAACAGAAGAATTCTGCCCGTCTCCAGAAAACAGATCGTAAAGGTAGTCTAAAGAATAACCTTATGCTTGTTTGCCACACAGACACATTCTTGACTTATCTCGTCTGAAATAAAAACAATAGCAATACCCAGAAGTTCCCCAAAGGGCACGCAAAAAGTGTAACCATCATTTATTTTGTGCATGGTAATTAGTGAGGAGTGGGGAGGAGGATGAAAAGTAAGAATAGGAAGCGAACTCTCCATTTCTTGGTGGACAGTTTGAAGTTAAAGTGGGCAGAAGAGGAACAGCGCAAGAATGGGGATGGGGAGAGTGGTATGGGAAGAAAACGTTACCCCCAAAGGCGCCAGTGGGACTCGGAGAAGTACTGTCCACAACTGATGAACCAACCAGTCGGGAGCCATCCTGCACCACTCTTGGAAGCCTGTGCTCTGTTCACATAGTGTGCAGGCACGTACATGGCGTTCCATTAAAACGTCAAGGGACATAACTGCTCCCTGGCACCTTCGGGTGTATGTTGGTGTGAGGAGAGTGGCAAAAGACTAACTGGTTGGACTAAATGAAGTTTCAGTGAACAGCCTGAGGTGATGAAGCCATCTCAACGACCATTCACTCCTAGCATGCACACGTGATGAAGTGTTCTTGCCGCTGCTCTGCAACCTTCTTCACGATGGCTGCCGGCCTTTTCCTCTGGGTCCTCTCATCTGGTCGTGGAAGGAAAAAACGCTGACGAGTTTCTTTATGCAGTGTAGGTGGTACTGCTACGCCCAAGAGTTTCACTAATAACAGGTACGTGAACACCGAAATTCGCAAGTTTATATTGGTAGTTTTAACAGACAGCCTCATAGGAGCTTGCCTTACTACACAGAGGAATTGATGTAAGAGAAGAAATCTACAATGCCTTCAAATACATTGGACTATTTTTAAATAGCCTTTGATCCTCTCTTTTTATCTGCATGTATTAATTTCTCTGTCCATTTACGTGTTTATCATTTGTTTCTTTTTTATTTTTAAACACCCTTACCAAGTGACTTAAGAATACCAGATATGATTTGATCATGTCGACCTTAATTAGAGTTCCCATCTTTTTTAAGCAGTTAAATTTCTCACTCATTCACCCCTTTCAGGTCACCAATCATAATTTTTTAACGACGAAAAACTAAAATCTCTACAAATCTTGAATAAATGCTAGCGAACCGCCAAGAGAAACGTGGACAAACGAGTCATAAGACAAAACACGACGCGTTTCGACATCTTAGGTCTTCTTCGGCAAGACACAAACAAATAGGACAATAAAAATGAACGAATTGTTCACTTAGCTTAGATCTCTTCAACGCAAGGTAGGTAGGTTTTTCATTCAACGCCTGTAACTCGTTTGTTCACGTTTCTCTTGGCGGTTCGCTACTACACTGTTCAAAAAAAGAAACGCAAAATGAAATTTTGCCACCTGGGGTGGACCATACAGTTGAGAACACGCCAAAAACCGGCCCTGATGTATGTCTTGAACGTCGACGTGCTAGGATAACATTGATTCAGGTTGTCACTATGTGCACGTGCGTGTTGTGGGCCAGGTGCGACAGTGCAAACATTGGGTTGTGCTTCTGTTGTTTCGCCTGCAAAGCATGCCCAACTCAGTGGTGAACACACACACACCATGGTCATAGTGCAGTATAAAAGCCGGGTCATTTTGGCAACCGGCAGGCACACCGTAGCAAAAAACAGCATGCCACGTTTGAGCCCAGCAGAGAGAGAGAAAACGCCCTGGGTCGTTTTCAAGTTGGTCAGAGTGCAACTGATGTGGCCCATGCTTTGAATGTCTCCCCCAGTACCATATGCCGACTTTGGACTCGCTTCCAGAGGACAGGGTCATCAGCTGATGCCCCGAGGTCAGGCCGAACTCATATCACAACGCCAGCCCAGGACCGCTTTATACGGCTAAGACATCTCCGCAATCGCTTTCTGCCGGCCTCGTCCACTGTCCAGGCATGCGCTGGTGTCCGTCGCATCTCCGACCAGACTGTCCGGAACAGGCTGCATGCTGCTGGGCTGAGGGCTTACAGGCCCCTACGTGGCAACGTAATGACGGGGCGCCATCGACAGACCAGACTGCAATGGGCTACGCAACACAGACACTGGACACTGAGGAACCATTGGCGACACGTCTGGTTCTCGGATGAGTCACAGTTTCTGCTGCAGCGCCATGACAGGAGGCGAAGGGTTTACCGCCGGCGCAACCAGCAGAACTGCATCGACGAGGCACCTACGCATGGTGGCGGCAATGTCATGGTATGGGGGGCCATCAGCAACACAGGCAGGAGCCAGCTGGTGCGCGTGGAAGGTCACCTGACAGCCCAGCAGTACGTCCAGGTCATTGTTCAGCCACACGTCCTGCCTCTAATGGCCACTCCCAGGGCCGTGTTCCAGCAGGACAACGCCAGGCCCCACACAGCACGCCTGACCACAGCCTTCTTTACCGCCAACAACATCAACACCCTGGCCTGGCCCTCTCTTTCCCCGGATTTGAATCCTATTGAGCACGTTTGGGACGTTTTGGACAGACGCCTGAGAGTGAGGGCCAACGCCCCCGCGACTCCAAATGAACTGTTCCGGGCATTGCAGGCCGAGTGGGCGGCCATCCCACAGCAGACAATCAGGAACATTATTGCTTCATTGCCCCGCAGATGCCAGGCTACCATTGCAGCCAGAGGGGGTCACACCCGTTACTGACTTTGGAAGCGGCCTGGCGATTTCCCTGAGGGTCTGGGGCTGGTTCTTTACCACAGCATTGCAGGGGAGACTTCTGTCCTACTGATGACCTGTTTTTGTCATTTTCACATTAAACGTGTTGTCACATTGAGCTTCAATAAATTGTGTTTCAAATCGGCAGCTTGGCATTTTGCGTTTCTTTTTTAGAACAGTATATTTAGTTAAGATTTGTTTAGATTTCCGCCTGCAGTCGTTTCACTTTGCAACTAAAATCTCTACTTTTTAACCAAAACTACCAATTTGTCAGGAATCCTGTTACACTTGTTCTTTATTAAAACGTAGCAGCTGGTCCTGAACTATGAGTGTGTCTTCACTCCTTTTACTTTTTTGCATTGCCACAAAGCCGGTATGATGAAAATGATCGTCACATACTCTGAATTCAGGCAAAAATTTGTCCGTCATTTTTAGGCAAAGATTTGCTCATTAAGCAATCTGTGTAGCGCCCCTTCCCTACTTCTGTCCCTGATCTTTGCAAACTGAACTTCTGTATAGATGAATTGTTCTGAAGTCAGTCTAAAATCTAGAGCTGAATTTTATGCACAAAAAATTACGGAATTGTTCCAGTATTTCGAAGTAAAAAAGACGAAGCAACATGCTATTCAGATACGTGAAAGCATTTGTTACTTCAGACGTAACACTGGTAGTGCACTAGGTTAGTGTATTTTAAATAGATCCTGTTTCTTTCCGTAGATAAAAGATTGTCAAAGGCGAACGAGAAAGGTCTTTACTGCTATGAAGTTAAACTATGATCCTGATCTTTGTTGAATCGATACGGACCGAGAAGGGGTCGACTCAAGGCTACAACTTCAAAGTCTTTATTTACAGTAGAAGAAAAAAAAAAAAGCAATACAGAATGACCATTGCAACGGTC
>CM031617.1:21239129-21251291 GCA_018398815.1 Conus ventricosus | reverse complement strand
AAGGAAGTTAAATGGGCAGAAGAGAACAGCCAGTGGGAGCTTCCATCCTTCCACACTGATAACCACAGTCGGAGCCATCTGCACCCTCTGAAGCCTGTGCTCTGTTCACATAGTGTGCAGGCACGTACATGGCGTTCCATTAAAACGTCAAGGACATAACTGCTCCCTGCACCTTCGGGTGTATGTTGGTGTGAGAGAGTGGCAAAGACTACTGGTTGGACTAAATGAAGTTCAGTGAACAGCTGAGGTGATGAAGCCATCTCAACGACCATTCACTCCTAGCATGCACACGTGATGAAGTGTTCTTGCCGCTGCTCTGCAACCTTCTTCACGATGGCTGCCGGCCTTTTCCTCTGGGTCCTCTCATCTGGTCGTGGAAGGAAAAAACGCTGACGAGTTTCTTTATGCAGTTAGGTGGTACTGCTACGCCCAAGAGTTTCACTAATAACAGTACGTGAACACCGAAATTCGCAAGTTTATATTGGTAGTTTAACAGACAGCCTCATAGGGCTTGCCTTACTACACAGAGGAATTGATGTAAGAGAAGAAATCTACAATGCCTTCAAATACATTGGACTATTTTTAAATAGCCTTTGATCCTCTCTTTTTATCTGCATGTATTAATTTCTCTGTCCATTTACGTGTTTATCATTTGTTTCTTTTTTATTTTTAAACACCCTTACCAAGTGACTTAAGAATACCAGATATGATTTGATCATGTCGACCTTAATTAGAGTTCCCATCTTTTTTAAGCAGTTAAATTTCTCACTCATTCACCCCTTTCAGGTCACCAATCATAATTTTTTAACGACGAAAAACTAAAATCTCTACAAATCTTGAATAAATGCTAGCGAACCGCCAAGAGAAACGTGGACAAACGAGTCATAAGACAAAACACGACGCGTTTCGACATCTTGGGTCTTCTTCGGCAAGACACAAACAAATAGGACAAAAAAATGAACGAATTGTTCACTTAGCTTAGATCTCTTCAACGCAAGGTAGGTAGGTTTTTCATTCAACGCCTGTAACTCGTTTGTTCACGTTTCTCTTGGCGGTTCGCTACTACACTGTTCAAAAAAGAAAACGCAAAATGAAATTTTGCCACCTGGGGTGGACCATACAGTTGAGAACACGCCAAAAACGGCCCTGATGTATGTCTTGAACGTCGACGTGCTAGGATAACATTGATTCAGGTTGTCACTATGTGCACGTGCGTGTTGTGGGCCAGGTGCGACAGTGCAAACATTGGGTTGTGCTTCTGTTGTTTCGCCTGCAAAGCATGCCCAACTCAGGGTGAACACACACACACCATGGTCATAGTGCAGTATAAAAGCCGGGTCATTTTGGCAACCGGCAGGCACACCGTAGCAAAAAACAGCATGCCCCGTTTGAGCCCAGCAGAGAGAGAAAACGCCCTGGGTCTTTTCAAGTTGGTCAGAGTGCAACTGATGTGGCCCATGCTTTGAATGTCTCCCCCAGTACCATATGCCGACTTTGGACTCGCTTCCAGAGGACAGGTCATCAGCTGATGCCCCGAGGTCAGGCCGAACTCATATCACAACGCCAGCCCAGGACCGCTTTATACGGCTAAGACATCTCCGCAATCGCTTTCTGCCGGCCTCGTCCACTGTCCAGGCATGCGCTGGTGTCCGTCGCATCTCCGACCAGACTGTCCGGAACAGGCTGCATGCTGCTGGGCTGAGGGCTTACAGGCCCCTACGTGGCAACGTAATGACGGGCGCCATCGACAGACCAGACTGCAATGGGCTACGCAACACAGACACTGGACACTGAGGAACCATGGCGACACGTCTGGTTCTCGGATGAGCCCACAGTTTCTGCTGCAGCGCCATGACAGGAGGCGAAGGGTTTACCGCCGGCGCAACCAGCAGAACTGCATCGACGAGGCACCTACGCATGGGGCGGCAATGTCATGGTATGGGGGGCCATCAGCAACACAGGCAGGAGCCAGCTGGTGCGCGTGGAAGGTCACCTGACAGCCCAGCAGTACGTCCAGGTCATTGTTCAGCCACACGTCCTGCCTCTAATGGCCACTCCCAGGGCCGTGTTCCAGCAGGACAACGCCAGGCCCCACACAGCACGCCTGACCACAGCCTTCTTTACCGCCAACACATCAACACCCTGGCCTGGCCCCCTCTTTCCCGGATTTGAATACCTATTGAGCACGTTTGGGACGTTTTGGACAGACGCCTGAGAGTGAGGGCCAACGCCCCAGCGACTCCAAATGAACTGTTCCGGGCATTGCAGGGCCCAGTGGGCGGCCATCCCACAGCAGACAATCAGGAACATTATTGCTTCATTGCCCCGCAGATGCCAGGCTACCATTGCAGCCAGAGGGGGTCCCCACCCGTTACTGACTTTGGAAGCGGCTGGCGATTTCCCTGAGGGTCTGGGCTGGTTCTTTACCACAGCATTGCAGGGGAGACTTCTGTCCTACTGATGACCTGTTTTTGTCATTTTCACATTAAACGTGTTGTCACATTGAGCTTCAATAAATTGTGTTTCAAATCGGCAGCTTGGCATTTTGCGTTTCTTTTTTAGAACAGTATATTTAGTTAAGATTTTGTTTAGATTTCCGCCTGCAGTCGTTTCACTTTGCAACTAAAATCTCTACTTTTTAACCAAAACTACCAATTTGTCAGGGAATCCTGTTACACTTGTTCTTTATTAAAACGTAGCAGCTGGTCCTGAACTATGAGTGTGTCTTCACTCCTTTTTACTTTTTTGCATTGCCACAAAGCCGGTATGATGAAAATGATCGTCACATACTCTGAAATTCAGGCAAAAATTTGTCCGTCATTTTTAGGCAAAGATTTGCTCATTAAGCAATCTGTGTAGCGCCCCCTTCCCTACTTCTGTCCCTGATCTTTGCAAACTGAACTTCTGTATAGATGAATTGTTCTGAAGTCAGTCTAAAATCTAGAGCTGAATTTTATGCACAAAAATTACGGAATTGTTCCAGTATTTCGAAGTAAAAAAAGACGAAGCAACATGCATTCAGATACGTGAAAGCATTTGTTACTTCAGACGTAACACTGGTATGCACTAGGTTAGTGTATTTTCAATAGATCCTGTTTCTTTCCGTAGATAAAAGATTGTCAAAGGCGAACGAAAAGGTCTTTACTGCTATGAAGTTTAAACTATGATCCTGATCTCTTGTTGAATCGATACGGACCGAGAAGGGGTCGACTCAAGGCTACAACTTCAAAGTCTTTATTTACAGTAGAAGTAAAAAAAAAAAGCAATACAGAATGACCATTGCAACGGTCCCAAAATAAAAACGTGTCCTTCGCAAACACAGTTTCACAGTTGCTTATCGTTGCTCTCTTATCCTGTCAGTTATTTATGGCTGATAAAGTCGAAAGTTCAGGAACCGTGGAGTGGTTTAAGCCGGTCTAAAATGAGGGAGTATTCTAGAATGTTCTGAAATAATGACGGAGAGCAGCCAACGAAAATGCATTGAGGACCGAAACCCATCGCGTGTCACAGCCAGTCAAAATGGTCATCACGTTTGGGAAACACAAAAGTCGTTAAACTTCACACATAAAAGCAAAACACGACACATAGATTTGAATCGACCATGATGACGTTGCAGGTGAAGCCGACCTGTCGGTAACAACCACAAAGGCGTAAAAATGACCAGGGACGTCTGTAAATCATGGAAGTCCATACACTGCAAAAAACTGGCCCTCAGCTTGTAAAAATAGGGAAAGGGCACTAAGCCATTAGGGATCAAATATAAGCTAAATACATGGAACCAAAGCTCGTTTTAGGGAAGGAGCAGAGTGGGTATTGGAGGAGCTGGAGGAGAAAACAGCACAAGCAGCAGCAGCAGCAGCAGCAGCACAGCAACGAAACACAACAGCGACTACAACAACAATGACAACGACCAAACGTTCTTGCTGATGGAGTGATATTGGAAGCGGAAAAGAGTAGAAATACGATGGGAGAATAGCAGGAGACGACATGATTGGACTAAAGGAAGTCGCACGTCAAAGCCTACGGTTATGGAGCTATCTCAATGACCGTCCACTGTCAGAATGAATACGCTAAGTGCCCATTATCCAGTGCTTTACAGCCTTCTCCACCACCGCTCCTGCTACTTCCTTTTTCTTTGTTCTTTCATATATTCACACAAGAAAAGCGCCAAGGACCAGCCGCCGTGGCCAAGTAGTTAGTGTCGCGGACTCCCGGCTGGGAGGTCGTGGATTCGATTCCCATGAGAGCCATTCATGTGTGGTATTTTCTGCCCGTACCAGCTCCTACCCAGAGTGGCTCAGTCGGGAACACTTGGACCACAGTGTCGAGTTCATTCACTTAACAGATTCATCTCAGAGAGCGTTGCTCAAATCTCCTGACCAACGCTGGCATACCGTACAGCATTGTCATGCAATTTCAGACCAGAATGGAAATCCGTACCATCATTTCATCATCCTCATTCTCATTGATCAGCATAAAAAAATGTCTCAGATTCTGCGGCCCTTCATGCTCTCCTCTCCTGGTGACCCCAGTTTTGATGTTCTCTCAACGTCTTTGGGACTGGTTTCGTTCTATCGAAATCACCAGTCTTGGCAAATTCATAGGGGGCTGTCGTTGGACGTACGTGGTGGCGCCCTCTGGAGGGACAGCTCATTCCAGCCGGCTCCGCGACTAAGCAGTTATTGTCGTCAGAAGGGGGCTTAATAGGTCGTGTCCTGCGTATACAGGCACCACTGAACACCACCGGATTGATTCGGCAGCATAGATGAGGTATACATAGTAAGAGCTGAATTAAGCATCTTTTTACATATAACACCTGTCTTCACTATTGTTTACTACAAACTTAAGTCACCAAAAGGGAGACTCTCAGACGTGGGGGTTTTGAGCCCCGGGACCTAACCTAGTACAACGGGAGTAGAAAGGTGGGGGACTTCACGCCTCAATGGGAGGAGCTGCAGGACCCCGCGACGCCCCAAAGGACGAACACATCCCGAGGATCGGGTGATGACACGAACGATCCTTTGACTTTCTACCATAGACCTCGGGCAGCACACGAGGGTACAACACTCAAAAGAAAAAAAAAACAAACAAAAAAAAAACCCCCGGGGTTATAGGACCGTGGTTTAGTTTTTTTTTTTTAGGCCCCCCAAGGGGAAATCCAAAAAAACTGAAAAAAAGGACGGTCCCTTGAAAGGGCCCGAATGCCCATACCCCCGCTGGGTGCTCTTAAGAAACGTTTAAAATAAAATTTGGTATTATAGGGCTTTAAAATTTTAAAAAAAATTGTTTTTTTTTTTTTTAAACCAAACCCCCCCCCCCCCCCCCCCCTTGAAAGCAAAAAAAAGAATGCAAAAAAAAAAATCATGTTCACAGGCATAAAGTTTACGAAAAAGAAAAAGTTTTCCCCGGTTTGGGTTGTCGTTAAAAACCCGGGGCAGAAACAAAAGTAATTTAACTTTGTAAATTCTTAAAAAAAAAAAGGGGGGGGGAAAAAAAAAAAAAGGGGGGGGGGGGGGGGAAAAGGTTGGGGTTTTTTTTAAAAAAGCCCTTTAACAAAAAAAAAAAAAAAAACCCTTTTGCACAATCAGTTGGAATACGCCCCCCTATCTTCATAAAAACGGGGATAAATAAAACAAAAAATTTAACACCTTTTAAAGGAAAATGACCCCCCGGGCAAAAGGGGGGAATCGTTTAAAAAAAAAAAAGAACCCGGGAAAAGAAAAAATCCCGCTTTTAAACCCTAAGCCCCAAAACTTTACCTTCCTAAAAAAAATTTGCCCGGGGGGGGTTTTTTAAACCAAAAAAATTTACAGCTGGAAAGGGGGCCCCGTCAAACAAAAAGTTTTAAAAAAAAAAAGGGAAAGAATTGGGGGTTTGAGCGCCGTTTTCATTTTCCGCGCAACCCATTTTTTTCCACCCCCCCTCGGTTTTAAAAACCTTTTGGTAGGGTTTTGGGGAACTTGACTCAACCCACCGGTTTTTGTTTTTCCCAAACAAAAAAATTTTGCCCCCCCCAGGGAAAAAAGGGTGTACGACTTTGAAAACCCAACCCGGGTGCCTTTTGCAAACAGGGCCTAATCGACCACTCTTTGAACCCGCTCGGGTCGACCTTTGAAACCCCTTTCGTTAAACTGACTGGGAACCCGATTGTATAAGAAAAACCGCCCACGGGGGAAGTTTCCCCTTGGAGTATTTGGAACCCTTTTTTTTTTAAAACTTCTTCCAAAAATTTTCCAAACATTAAAAAAATAAAAAACCAACCCCCCCCCCCCCCTTTTTTTTTTTTAAAAAAAAACCCGTCACCTAACCGGCAGTTTTGAACCGACTCATTGACGGTTTGGGGCATAATCCGCAGTGACAAAATAAAAATGCTTTTTTTTGGCGAATTTGCCCGGTTTTTTCCCATAACACTGTTGCCTAAAAAAATTTTGAAGGTTTCAGCCAAAATAGTCTGCGATAAATCCTTTTTCCCCTTCTGGCGCCCCAACCCCCTTTTCACCAAAAATTCCTTGAACACGGGTTGGGTTTTTTACTCAATGACAAAATTGGGGTTTGGTCAAAAACAAGCCCAGTTCCAAAACCCATTTGAGAAGGGTACCCCCCAAAAACAGAAAAGAAAAAAATCCCGACCTACGACGCGGTCCGTCTAGTTTTGCCGCTGCCCCCAGCCTTTCCATTTTTCTTCCAAAAAAGGCGTTTTTGAAGTGGTTCGTTCGAAAATGTCCAGAGATCGGACAGAAAAACACAAACAAGACCAAACATATCACTTTAACACCCCCAAGATGGCTTTTTCGTAAGGGGATGCCCCTTGAAAACGGGTAGTTGTGGGAAAAACGTTTTTTAAAAAAGCGTGAAATCAGTGGGTTCGTTGTTTTTTTTTTTGCCTTTTCACACCCCCCACATTTTCTACCACAGTCACTCCCTTTTCCTCCGGAGAACTTGGAAATTTTTTTTTGTGTGTTTTGTCTGGTTCGTCAGAGGTTTTGTTAAGGGGGGTGGGTCTGTTCCTCGAGTAGCCCCAAAAGTCATGACCGTGAAATGACCCCCGTGAAACGGGAGACAGGGGGTTTTTTTGCGCATCCCAACCTCGCTCGGAAGTCGGTCCTAAACTGTGTTTTTGTTGTAAACTTGTGTTGGATATGAATTTTGGTTTGTGTGCAGAGCCACTCAAACCTTTCCGCGCCTGCGTCCAAAAACGCCCTTTTTTCCGCCCAAAGCCGCTCGCATTTCTGACGTGGGGGTTCCGGGGGCAGGGGTTGCATGTGCCCAAGGTAAAACGTTTTTGGCGTCTACCCTGCACCCAATGGACGGGTTTGCTGCCCCACCCGAAAAAGGCTTGCTTTTCATGATTGTGGAAAAAAATGGAAGGTCCCCCCGACAAATTTGTTAGCAGCAGCGGTGTTGTTTTTTTGCCCGTTCGTTGAAGAGGAAAATACCGTCGGGGATGGGAAAACAAAAATTTTAAATAATACCTGGAACGAGACGCCCCTCTTTGAGAAGACGATACTTAACGTGAAAAATCAATCTGGATTGGAGAGCCGCAGAAAGGGAACCCCACTTTGTTTTTGGTACCACACAAGGAAATCTTGTAAATGGGCACTTGTTTTGGGGTTCCCCCACCCTTTTTTTCAGAAAGGTATTGTTCGTCGTGATGTTTTCGTTTTTGATGCGAAGAAAGCAGAAGTGGTGGGGGGGCACGTATCGTTCAATTTGTCCAAACTTGTCAGACTCGAACAAAAATACCCTTAGGTTCCCCTACTCCAAAGCATGAGAATTTAGAAACGAATCCAGGGGCCAAAAAATTTGGGAATGTCTAAAAACTTGAGCCTTGAGTGGGGATGCCATTATTGTTGTTGCGTTTTATAACTCTTAAACGCTCAGAATTTGGGGGGGGCCTGTTTTTTGAGCCAAACTCATCTGTTCATCATCAAAACACTGTCCGCCCGATCAAACCTCGGGACGAATATCGTCTTCAACAGGTTTACAAAAATCCCCAAAAATAAGGTTGATGATGTTTAGGTCAAATTGGGAAAAATTTACCCTACCACGGGGTTCATGCAGTGTTCTAATTTGTCTTTTAGCGATTTTGCGGGAAGTGAGCGGTTCAAAAGCGCAGTCCTGCGTAGGTTTAATAGAGCTTAAGTACGAACAATCTTCGAAATGTGATGAAGGGGCAAAAGAGGGGTTGAAACTCCTGTAAAGTCTATCATACAATGACCGTTGTTGCGGGTCACCGTCCCCCTGACGAAACAAAGCGTCTTCAATCCAGGTACGTTAGAAGCGACAGACCGGAAAGCGGAACGTGTTGGGCCCTTTGTTGTGTAGAGTGTGTTTTTCGTTTTTGGCAGATCATTTGTCTCAAAAAAAGCCTCAAAAATCAAAATGCCCCTTTAAAGGAAAAAACAAAATCAGGGTTTACGGAAATTCCGTACCCGCAGATTCTTGTAACATGATTTTGGGGGTGTATACTCCCCTTTTTTACGTGTGTTTGGGTGACCGCCCCGACACGTGTTTGTGTTTCTTATGTCCTTTCCGTGGGCCAGAGTTTTTGGCATTTGGAACAACCAGGCCCTGTCCCCCAATTGTAAATCAAGATATGCATAAATGTTTTTTTACTGTAACACCGTTGTGCCGCGTTTTGAGTCACGCGGCGAACCGGGGCAAGAAAAGGCGGTGATCGTTTCGTCTATTTAAACCATCGACATTGACCCCCAAAGGGGTTTTCAACCCACTCTAGCCTTTACAAGGGGACGCCCAAATGTACGGGGGTAAACGCCCCCCACTGGTGAAAGGACCTTTGTTGACTTTTGGAGAGGGGAAAGATGCACCCCGTGAAGAGCGAGCAACAAACAAAAAAAAGCCCGTCTTGTAAAGAAACGTGGTTTTGGTCTTTTTGAACAGTGTGTAAAAAGGGTTGTTGGCGATGAAAGCGGGAAATATCGCAAACCCCACCGATGGAAAAACGGTAGATGATCACAAAAAAGACGTAACGCGATCGATTGGACAGGTAGCGAGAGTTGGGGGTTCTTTTTGAACGGTTCCAAAATTCATGAACTTTAATCCGAAAGAAACGTCAAAAAAAAAAGTTTTGAGTTGTGGTCTGGGTTTCTCCAGGGGGCATGGTTGTTATAAACGTGAAAAAAGGAAAAAAAACCCCCTCTCTTTTTGTTTCAGAACAAAAGAATGAAAAAGTTTATTTTGAAACCGTGTTTTTTTTGTGAAAAGATCAAAAAAGGGTGTCATCCCACTCTGGGGCCATCCGAAAAAAGGGTCCCAAAAACAAAAGTATAGACGATAATTTTTCCGGGCGCTTTTTTTGATAGCGTTCCATGCTTTTGTAATCTCTTTTTTCTTCAGGAGAAAATGGCTAAAAAGTCTTTTTCTTCGAGGGTTTAATTTTTTTTTGGGGAAGTGAAAAGACAATGTGCCCACTGCGCGTTTGGCTTTTTTTGTACCGGAGCTTGGACCGTCTTGGGTTTAGTGAGCGATGTTGACTGCCACGTCTGAGTTTTGAGGGGTCTGCGACATTTCTTTGCGTTAAAAAAACCCTGTTGCCAGGACAGAATGGGAATTTGTTGTCATGAGACCGGAAGACGGGAAAAAAATTTAAAGCGGTTAAAAAACTTTACCCCCAAACGGACAGGGGGAAAGCAGTCCCTTTTTTTGTTTGGTTTTTATGTGCCGCATTTAGATTTTCTTTCGACCTAAAAGTCAGGCAATTGGGCAAAAAGGGGGTACGTGACCCCATTTTTTCTGAAAAAAAAAAAAACTTTTGCAAAAAAAAGAACCAACATGATCGAACCCGAAGGAAAACCTTAAAGCAGGTTTTAAAAATCAGATAGCTAATATTTTAGCGTGATGACTGAGGTTTCTGGTCCTTTTTGGGTTGTGAAAAGGGGTGTGTGTGTTCTTTCCCCACAATTCCCGATATTGTATTGGGATTACTGCCCCAATGCAGGTACCCTACGTGAAAGTGGTGGGACCCCCATCACCACCACACCCCCACCACCACCTCCACCACCCCCACCCCACCGCCGAAAAAAAAATTGTAAGAAAGGTCTTAAAATTAAAAATAAAACAGATCAATAATATAAAAAAAAATTAAAAAAAAAAAAAAAAAATAAAAAAAAGGTTGCTCGGTTTTTTTTTCAGACATGTTTACGGACGAGGGACCCTGGGGGCCCAACGAAAATTTTTTTAAATTAAAAAAAAAAAGCGGTAAAAACAAAATTTAAGCCAACTGGAGTGTGTCGAGTGATTTTCTTGTGTGGTTAAAGAGATTCACCTTTTTTTTAAACCCCCAAAAAGAAGGTGTTGAATTTCAAAAAGCAGGCGTTCGTAATTTTGGGGGAGAAGGGGTTGGGTTTAAAACAAAAAGAAAAGAGGTATTTTGGGCTGTCATCTACATCAACAAAAAGTCTTTTGGGGGACAACTAAAAGAGAGTAGGAAAGACAGAAAGTTGGTGCAAAAATTATCATACCTCTCTCTCTCTCTCTCGAAAGATAGTCGGATACATCACTTGCACACACACTGACACTGGAAAAAGGAAGGAGGAAAGACAGGTCAAAGACTAAAGCGTACACAGTTACATCAGTCCCCCAACACACACCAGCCAGTCAAACGGGGATCCCTTTTCACCAAGTTTTACTTATCCCATCAGACCAACAAAAAATATATAACAAGCGCGCATCGAAACAAACATTTGAAAAAGGGTGAAATCAGCAAGAGGAAAAACACTGCCGCTCCCCCCCAACCCAATGTTCAACAGTCATTTCATTACCTTTTTTTTTTTTTTTGTTGCGAGAGCTAGAGTTGTACACTGGGTAGAAGAGGTCCTTTCTGGGCGTTGTATGATAGGAAACACTGGCAAACAGGATATTGTTACTTTTTTTAAATAGAGGGTATCGCACACGTTCCTAATTCCCTGAGGGTCAATTTAACCGATTTAAAGGTTTTTAAACCCCATTAAAAAAAAAGCTCTGTTGGGATTGGTTTAAAGTTATGACACAAAAACCCGAGCAACCTTTTGTTTATATTTTATTTTTTTTAAATTATTTTTTTATAATATTATTAAATCTGTTTTATTTATTATTAAGACCTTTAAACTACAACTTTGTTTCGGCGCGATGGTGGTGTGGTGGGTGAGGTGGGTGGTGGATGGTGGTGATGGTGGTACCACCACTTCACGGTAATGGTCACCTGCATTCGGGCAGTAATCCTCAATACACATATCATGGAACTTGTATGAAAGAAACCACACACACACACATTCACAACACCAAAATAGGACACAGCATACTCAGTCATCACGCTACAATGATTAGCTAGTCTGATTCTTAACGCTGCTTATAAGGATATTCCTTACAGGTTCGAAACAATGTAGGTTACTTTTTTTTGTCAAAAGTTTTTTCTTTTTCAGAAAAATGGATCACGCTACCGCCATTTTTTTGCCCAGATTGCCACATGACATTTAGTCGCAAGAATAATCTAATGCGGACATAAAAACCAAACATAAAAAAAAGGGGCTGCGTTCCCCTGTCACGTTTGCGGTAAAGTATTAACCCCAATTCAAATCTTACCCGTCATGTCCGGAATCATCATGACAGACTAATTTTTTTTTCCCCCCTTGGGGGGGGGGTTTTGTCTGTGTGCAACACGGTTTTTTTTTACACCAAGACATGTGCGCAACACCCAAACCACGCGTGGACACCCCAACGGCCGTTCCAACGTCAACACAGACTGGGTCTCAAGCTTCCGAGTACAAGAAGCGCAAACGCGCGAGTGAGGCACAGGGGTCTTTTCACTCTCCCCAAAAAGATTAAACACACGCTCGAAAGAAAAACGACTGTTAGACCATTTATCTCCTGAAGTAAAAGGATCTACAACAAGCATTGGAACGCAATCAAAACCATAACGCCCCGGAAAATTCAGTCTGTCATACTTTGTTTTGGGACCCTCTCGGATGGTCCAGAGTGGGATGACCAGCTCTTAGATCTTTTCACGAACAAAACACGCGTTTTAAAATCAACTTTTCTCATTCTTTGTTCTGAAACACAAAGAGGGAGACTTTCCTTTTTTCACGTTCTCATAACAACCATAGCGCCTGAGAAACCCGATCATCACTCGAAACAGGGTTTTGATTTTTGGGGTGCAGACTTTTT
>CM031617.1:21225677-21239029 GCA_018398815.1 Conus ventricosus | reverse complement strand
TGCAATGAAATAGGCCTAGCAGGCATAAGAAGCCTCAGCAGTCAAAAAGAATGTCAAAACAAACGAAACAAGAGCTGGAAAACTACTTAGTTGTCCCATCACTGGGCACACAAAATCAACAACAAACTTTGATAGAATTTTCCAGGATTATTTGTTCCCTGCGTTTATTAATACTTTCTTACTGCCTGACTGGCTAGTTAATGCTCATTTTTTCAGCAGAAAATCATCCTTTCAGTATTACATTTAGTCTAGCTGAGGAACCCGCTTTGCCGGGAATTGAATTCTGTGTACACACATGCGCTTGCTCTCTCTCACTCTCTCACACACACACAATTCTCCTCTCTCCATTTACTTGGCTGCTCTACAGTAAAATCTTCACCCTTCCCAAGAGCATCTCCCTACAGTAAATTGTCTCCTTTGCAAAGAGAATCTTTCGCTCTACATTAAATGTTTTCCCTCGCTTACAGTGTGCTATTGATTTGTTAGATACAGACATTCGATTTGTGAGTTTTAATTTTTGGGAAAACATCAATGTGCTCCAGAAATGTTGTGAGGAGTATGGTTTAATACAATAAAGGTGTTTTGGCACTGAAATAATTCATATAAAACATAGGTTTACAAACACGTAGTACTGTCTTGGTACACAGATTATCCATCCAAAATTCAATGATAAAGTGCAACTCAATATGTATTGAACTTGAAGTAATCTTAAATTGTCACATGCAAGGTTATCAGTCCTAGATATCAATGGTATCCCCCCCCCCCCCCCCCCCACACACACACACACTAACACCTTGTAAGACTTTTCATTAGGCAAACATAAAAAGAATTGTACATTTCTGGCAACCCAACCTACCCTAGTTTTTGCTGCTGACCTTAATTTAAAAAAAATTTTTTAAAAAAAGAAAGAAGGCAATTTGAGCAATTTTAAACTGGCAACACTTACCTGCTCTTGAGAAGTTTAAAAACCTCATCAAATGTAGCCATCTTGAATCTGAAATGAAATCAGTAGGCATTAACACTGGTCACCCTGACCCTTTTCACTTTACAAAGAAGAAAATATGGTTAGTCAAAAATTTTACACGTTAATAATTTAATAATAATAATAAGAAGAAATTTGTCACTGTTGCTTAATGTCACAAATGCTTAATTAGCTAGTTAGGCCTGTCGTATTCGTATTCCTGGAGTCCTGGAGGCCTAGAAATACTGTGACTTATAGGAATATGACACACCCACCCACTATCCCACTCGCACCTTATTTACAGTCTTCAAATTTAATCTCAGCGTTTACTATTTTCTGTTGGGGTCAGCCTACCTTGGCGTCAAGTCATCAATTACTCAAAATAGAAAGAAGCTGAGATTGCCACTTCCGAAATTCAAGGGGTCCCAAAGCCCAAGTCTTCTTCTTCTTCTTCTTCCTAAAATACTGGTTCACTCAAAAACGAGTAGGTCACCAGCGCGCATGTTAAAAAGTAAAATAAAATAACATAAAATAGTGCGACTCAGACTGTTGGCCCTGGAGCAAATTTGGCAACAAGGGGTCGCACTCGATATTCAAGAAGTTAAAAGCAATGGCCAAATTCAGGCCCAGGTAATGTTAGTAAAATATCTGGGGAAGTAAAAATAGAAAATCGTCAATATGCAGATCTCAAAACTGTCGTATCGATTTGTTTTTAAAAATGAGATTGCATTTGTGGCAATCTTGATGGCACCCGTCAGTGAGTTCCACAGCCGTACAGAACTGGGATAAAAAGAATGTAAATGGCTGTCAATATTTGATGCAGGTATGGTATAACATTGACCACCACTCCTGGTGCTACCTTTATTCAATACTAGTTGTTCCATTGGAATATCAATTACTTTAGCTCTGCCTTTGAAGAAGATGTTACGTTTGATAAAAGCTCTTCTCTCTTCTAAGGGTTTCCATTCTAATTTCCTCATGTTCTTCCTAGTATTCCCCTTTTCTCTGATGTGGTTCCCTGTTACGAACCGTGCTGCTCTCTTTTGAATCTTTGAGGTTATCAATGTCCTTTAGATGGTAAGGATCCCAAACTGAGCAACCATATTCCAGTACTGGTCTAACCAGTGTTTTGTAGCAGTCGTCTTTAACCTTTTGGGGGCAGTCATTGATATTCCTGTATAAGAAAGCTAAGATGTTATTTGCTTTCTTACATACTAAATTGTAATGTTCTTTCCATTTGAGACGACTATCTATAATCACGCCTAAATATTTTGCAGCATTAGTTTCTTTAAGAATAGTATTATGGATAGAATAATCTGATCTAATTGGTGAGCGTTTGTTACATATACGCAACACTTGGCACTTTTGGGGATGAAATTCCATTTTCCAAGTTCTTTCCCACTCTTGTAAAGCGTTTAGATCTTCTTGTAGAATGCATGTATCATTCTTGCTTCTGATATACTAAGCTGTCATCTGCAAAAAGCCTTATAGTAGTTCCAGGAGAGAGATTTCTACTTATGTCATTTATATAAATTACGAAAAACAAGGGCCCCAGAACAGTTCCCTGTGGAACACCTGACAAGACTGGTTTACAATGGGATGAAGTCGGGGATGAACCCCAGCCACTGCCAGCACCGCCCCTTCTTGAAACTCTTTTGCTTTTTAATTCTGTAACCCTAAGCCACAAACTAAAGTACATGAAAATAGAAAAAATTTCACTGATGTTTAATGTCACAAGGAGCCACTGTGGCTCGGTTGGTTTGTCACAAGCTTGTGAACCATCACTTTGCAAACTATGTGTTCAATTCAAATTAGTTAGACCCTAGGAATTTACTCTTTATTTTCCCAATTCCATCCAGGTGTAAATGGGAATCTGACTTGATCAGAAGGATGAGGCCCCGTTTGCGAACCCATGCACAAAATGTTACGCACACATAAGCCCATTCTGATTCAGCAGTAGGCCATGTTGTGCCAGTGAAAATAGAATGGATGACGCACATGGATTTGCTGTCTGAACGAAAACTATGGGTGAGGTGCAGAACAAACATCCTCAAGTGGAAGAGGAGGAAGAAGCAGCTAAAACTTTGGCATCGGACTACTGCATAGTGCCTGGTTGCTGACACGCCCAGTACTGGGGCTGTCGGGGTTTGTTCCCGGGCGCTGCTCCGGTAGCCAGACTGGCCTGGCTCAAGTCATGAAACGTCGAGAAGACTTCTATTTTTAATTCAACTTTTTTATTTTTGCGTTCCGTTTTACAACGCACAACGCTGCAAAAGTATCTGGGGCCTACTGAGACAGCGCAGTGTTACGAGTGTAATACTGAATCGAATCGATTCGATTCAGATGGCAGTGACAGAAAGATTAAATTAAGGCTTGACGCAATAATAATAATATAAACATGCACACACACATAAAGCCCAAATTTACAAGAAATAACTTACATCTTCTTGTTGTCGAAGGTCTCCGTCTTGAACCAGGCTGGTTCAAACTCTACAACAGCGAAGTCAACACATCCGCCATTTTGGTGATAATCCTTACGAACCCCAATCTCATTAAACATCGAGATACGGACGTTCCATGTTTCAGTAAACAAAACAAGCATCAGTGTCAAAAATATTGCCAGACACAAAATTTTACCATTATTTAAAGTTTTAACTCCCTAGAGTGTTAAACTTCCAAGCAAATTGAAAGGAGGTACGAAAGGAATGATCGGATTTGGCCCAGTTTTGGGGTCTCGTTCACAGGCCTGCCGCTTTCTCAAGCGATGATTGAGTTCTAAAAATAGCTTGAGTGTGCGTATATCTGGCGAGATCGACGGTTTACAGAAAAGACCTACAAAGCCCTTTTGTTTCTGTTTTTTCAAAATAGTTAATGTGATGAAAGAAGTTCATGTGTAACTTTTTTTCAAAACAACCCTCTTTAAAAAAAATATATTTGACCAAATAGGCTGGTAGCCATAAAACTCTTTATTGCAGTGGTTGCCCTAAGGTGAAGATCATTAAAACGATATTACTCTCCAACGGCTTATTGGAAAAAAGCCAAAATGTACCCAGACAAACTTTAGACAGTGAATCCCCGATAGCGTATTGAAATGAGGCTGTATGCACGATTCCCTTCTCGTAGCAGGCCAAAACCTTAGGACGACCAAATCGCGGTTGTCCTAAGTGCAAAGTAATATAAAAACGGGTTTTATGTCAACCATTGGTCATCCTAAATACCCTTTAGATTTTATATATAGATAATATATATATTGTTAAAAATGTTATAAAATATATATAGATCAATGTGATTAAAATTCCTAAAATGTGTATCATTGAGCATATTAACTTGAGAGGGAGCAGATGCGCGTGCGCATATATAATATATATATATATATATAATAAAATATATATATATATATATAATATATATATATATAAAATATATATATACTGATCTATATATATATATATAATATAATATATTGTTAAAAATGTTATTAAAATATATATAGATCAATGTGTTTAAAATTCCTAAAATGATTTTCAGAGTGCTCAACCCCTTGGGGAGCAAAAAAAAACAGATATGCAAACCACAAACAGTCATTTAATAAAGAAAAATACAAAAACCAAACAGAACTGAGTAAATATATCTGGAAACTTAAAGACGCAAAAACAAACTACAATATATCCTGGAAAATCATAAAAAGAGCATCAATCATACAGCAACATTTCAAAAAGGTGCAACCTATGTTTAACTGAAAAATGGTTAATACTATGCAAACCACACTTAGCAACTCTAAACACCAAAACAGAAATAGTAAACAGCTGCAGGCATAAATGGAAATCGTTGTTAGTGAATACACCCAAAACAAAAACCTGAAAACCTCAAAAAACACGTGCAGCCAACCCGCACGTGCAAACAACCACAAACGGGAGCCCACACGCTATATAACCCCGGGCGGGGGCAAACCAAAATCATCCTGACGACAGCGAACAGCTTGAAACAAATTTGTAGATTGACTTTTAAAAACCTTATTTAACTCTCTCTCTCTCTCTCTCCCCTCTCTCTCTCTCTCTCTATATATATATATATTATATATATATATATATATATATATATATATATATATTTGTCAATGATGTTAAAAAGGAAGGTTAAAACTAAAGGGTTTAAAACTCGACAAATTTGTTTTTTAGCGGCGTTGCGCTGTCATCAGGATGGTTTTTGTTTGCCCACCGCCGATGTTATATAGCGTGTGGGCTCACGTTTGCGGTTTTTGCACGTGCGGGTTGGCTGCACGTTTTTTTGGGGGGCTTTCAGGTTTTTGTTTTGGATGTGTTCACTAACAACGATTTCCATTTATGCCTGCAGTTGTTTACTATTTCTGTTTTGGTGTTTAAAGTTGCTAAGTGTGGTTTGCATAGTATTAACCATTTTTCAGTTAAACATAGTTGCACCTTTTTGAAACATTGCTGTATGATGAGCTCTTTTTTATGATTTTCCAGGATATATTGTAGCTTGTTTTTGCGTCTTTAAGTTTCCAGATATATTTGCTCAGTTCTGTTTGGTTTTTTATATTTTTCTTTATTGAATGACTGTTTGTGGTTTGCATATCTGGTTTTGAAGTGGTTTTCAGTGATCCCTATGTATGTTTCTTTTTCATTTTCTGATATTACAGTAGCCTGGTATACAATGTTGTTGTGGAGACATTTATTGTTTAGTGGGCACTGCTCCTTTCTCGTGCAATTGCAAGATTTCCTTTCTTCACCCTTCTTTGCTGTGTTGATTTTCATTTTGTTGGAGCGTCAATCAGGTTTTGAGGTTGGGCATACATGAGTACGATAGTTTGACAGTGTTTTTGTTAAATATTTTTGGACAGTTTTTTGCTCTTTTGGAAATGAAGTTGCTAGGATTTTGAAGAATTCTTTCCCTATGTTTGTTTTGAGTTTCCCGTCGTATGGGGGTTATACCATATGATTTTTCTTTTCCTATTTTTCTTGCTTTTATTTGTGTTGTTGTCCGGTTGTATTGTAGTTTATAATTGTAACCACTTGTTTGTAGTGCTCCTGGTATTCCACTGCTGCATTGTTGAACACTCTCTCATTGCATGACAGGTTTGATAGTCTCTTGTTTATGCCATGGGGTAGGTCTTTAATACAGATGGTGGATGGTTACTTTTGGTGTGTACATAAAGAGGTGTATCGTTGGGTTTCTTGTATGGTTTATATATATGGTTGTTGAGATCCAGTGTTATGTCTAAGTAGTTCACTACCTTTTTGTTTGCTTCAATGGTGATCTTTAAGTTTGTGGTTTTGGAAGATTTTGCATAGTTCTTTCTTCTTGTTTTTCGATGGTTCTTGGGTGTTTGTTAGTGCAGCAAGGGCCCTCGTCTCTGTACAGTCCGACTTGTTTTCCGAGTTTTTTCTTGATGTTGGACAGCATGAATAGTCCGACCAGTTCACATGTTTCTGCACCATCATATGAACCCATGGTTACGTCGAATGTTGAGTTTCTGTTGGTTTCCTGATCCAGTTTTCATTTCTGCTGTGTAGTAATGTTTCCCTTTGGGGTGGAGAATGATTTCCATTTCTGACCCTGTTATGTCTGTGTGGTTACTGGCAAACTTCAGGGGTTTGGAGAGTAGTTCCTCATCTATGGATGGGTAAAAGTCTACTATGTCAAATGTGATAAATACTGTATTACTTTGTTTATTGAGTTTTTTGAACCATTGGATAACTTCGTATGTGTTCTTCCAGAGGTTGTAATCAGAGTTTGATTTTATGTCCTTTGTTATTTTTTTCCAGAATTTTCTTGCTTATTTTGCCTAATTCAGATTTCGATGGTTTATTAGTCTGCATGTTGGATTGTTATGAAAGTTGGTTTGTGGTCTTTGAGTGTTATGAAAGCTTCTTTTGTTGCTGTCGCTTCTATCCTGTCACTTAGGTCTATGCGCTCTGCAAGTTCTTTATCTTTAGTGCGGATAAATGTCATGTATAATTTTTGGGCAGCTTTTTTGTAGTTTTTCTGGATGTTTTTGTCAAGGAGTTGAGAATATTCCTTTGGTTCCATTTTGTAGTAATTGTTAGTTTTGTCAGCCTTCACAAATATTTTTTGGTCATTTTGTACTTGTTTTATTTGGTTTTTTAATGTTGTTTGGAAATCGTTGTTAGATTTTTTGAATTCAATATTGGTTATCATTCTTTTCATTTGATCTTCAAAGGGTTTCATATCGTCTATGACTGGTGGTGATCGCCATGATTTGAAATCGTAGGTGTTTTTGTCCTCTTTTTTGCATTCGGGTTCAGGAAAAAGAATGCTTTCCATCTCATATTGCGTACGAACTTTTCGGTTTGTTCTATTAATCTTTTTAAGTAGAATTGTGGGTTAGAGAACGGTATGTTTTTTGTTGACTGCCTAAAATTGATTTCCTCCATTTTAAAATCTTTCGGGCCACAGTGCTCAACGTGAGGAGCAATCAAGATGAATATAACCAAAGAAACCTAAAATGATTTTAAAAGTGCTCGACCCCTTGGGGAGCAACATTTGTCAATGATGTTAAAAAGGAAGGTTAAAACTCAAGGTTAAAACTCGACAAATTTGTTTCTAGCGCGTTGCGCTGTCATCAGGATGGTTTTTGTTTGCCCACCGCCGATGTTATATAGCGTGTGGGCTCACGTTTGCGGTTGTTTGCACGTGCGGGTTGGCTGCACGTGTTTTTTGGGGCTTTCAGTTTTTGTTTTGATGTGTTCACTAACAACGATTTCCATTTATGCCTGCAGTTGTTTACTATTTCTGTTTTGGTGTTTAAAGTTGCTAAGTGTGGTTTGCATAGTATTAACCATTTTTCAGTTAAACATAGGTTGCACCTTTTTGAAACATTGCTGTATGATGATGCTCTGTCATGCAATGAGAGAGTGTTCAACAATGCAGCAGTGGGAAAACCAGAGGCACTACAAACAAGTGGTTACAATTATAAACTACAATACAACCCGACAACAACACAAATAAAAGCAAGAAAAATAGGAAAAGAAAAATCATATGGTATAACCCCCCATACGACGGGAAATTCAAAACAAACATAGGAAAGAATTCTTCAAAATCCTAGCAACTTCATTTCCAAAAGAGCACAAACTGTCCAAAATATTTAACAAAAACACTGTCAAACTATCGTACTCCATGTATGCCCAACCTCAAAAACCTGATTGACGCATCCAAAAATGAAAATCAACACAGCAAAGAAGGGTGAAGAAAGGAAATCTTGCAATTGCACGAGAAAGGAGCAGTGCCCACTAAACAATAAATGTTCCCCCACAACAACATTGTATACCAGGCTACTGTAACATCAGAAAATGAAAAAGAAACATACATAGGGATCACTGAAAACCACTTCAAAACCAGATATGCAAACCACAAACAGTCATTAAATAAAGAAAAATATAAAAACCAAACAGAACTGAGCAAATATATCTGGAAACTTAAAGACGCAAAAACAAGCTACAATATATACCTGGAAAATCATAAAAAGAGCATCATCATACAGCAATGTTTCAAAAAGGTGCAACCTATGTTTTAACTGAAAAATGGTTAATACTATGCAAACCACACTTAGCAACTTTAAACACCAAAACAGAAATAGTAAACAACTGCAGGCATAAATGGAAATCGTTGTTAGTGAACACATCCAAAACAAAAACCTGAAAGCCCCCAAAAACACGTGCAGCCAACCCGCACGTGCAAACAACCGCAAACGTGAGCCCACACGCTATATAACATCGGCGGTGGGCAAACAAAAACCATCCTGATGACAGCGCAACGCCGCTAGAAACAAATTTGTCGAGTTTAAACCTTGAGTTTTAACCTTCCTTTTTAACATCATTGACAAATGTTGCTCCCCAAGGGGTCGAGCACTTTTAAAATCATTTTAGGCTCTTTGGTTATATTCATCTATATATATATATATATATATATATATTATATATATATATATATATATAGGGTGTGTGTGTGTGTGTGTGTGTGTGTGTGTGTGTGTGTGTGTGTTGTTCCTAAAAGAAATTTTTCCAGCTAAGAATTAATGTAAGAGAAATTTTAAAACAATTTTGCATTTTGAGAAAATTTCTTTCAAACCTTTTTTTAACAGCTGGGTACGGAAATGATTTTTGTCAAGACAACATATCGGGATATTACCTTTGCGGTTGGCTGGGATATAAATAAATTATTTGAATAATTGTGTGAATGTGTGCATACGTACTCAGGCACGTAACATCTTTGGTGAATCCGTTTCCAACACTCGTCAAACATTGACGACATACCGTCCCTTATACTGCCTAGAGTCATCGGGCAATGTTCCAAGACGAACGCTGACTCCATTCTGTTGAAGGATTGTCCCTGCGGGATATACCTGGAATTCGGTGATTTTACACTGGATCTCCCTGTTTTAGAAATTCTGTGATTTTACATTGGATCTCCCTGTTCTGGAAATTCTGCTCACGAAATTTCTGTCTCTCAGTCACAAACTCCTTGCTGCCTTTTTGTACTCCCAGGTCTTATAGAACAGGGAGTACTTTAGAATTGGGAACGAAGAAAATGCTGTGTGTGTGTGTGTGTTTTGGTTTTGTGTTTTGTGTGTGGTGTGTGTTTTGTGTGTGTGTGTGTGTGTGTGTGTGTGCGTGCGTGCGTGCGTGCGTGCGTGCGTGCGTGCGTGCGTGCGTGCGTGCGTGTGTGTGTGTGTGTGTGTGTGTGTGTGTGTGTGTCCGTCCGTCCGTTCGTGGTCAAAATGTGTTCCACTCGCTCCAGCAAAACTACTAGGCCGATCTTTCTGAAAATTTGTAGGTATGTTCATTATGGATCACGGATGATGCCCGATGCTTTTGTTTACCGTATACGTTACTAACGGCTGTAACGGCCTGTAACGGTTTTTTCTTCTTTATGGAATATCTCACAAAGTACGTGGCCGATCTTCGTGAAAATTAGCAAGTATGTTAATGGGTCACGGATTTATGCCTGATGTTTAGTTTACTTCCGTTATAACCGTTACTAACGGCTATAACGGCCTGTAGCGGTTTTTCGTCCTTATGGAATATCTCAGAACGTATTTGCCGATCTTTCTGAAAATTGTAGGTATGTTCGTTATGGGTCACGAATAATTCCCGATATTTTAGGTTACCGTTATAGCCGTTACTTACGGCTGTAACGGCCTGTAAACGGTTTTTCTTCTTCATGGAATATCTAAGAAAGTACTTGACCGAATCTTTGTGAAAATTAGCAGATATGTTCATTATGGGTCACGGATGATGCCCGATGTTTTAAATTTACCCCGTTTTTAACCGTTACTACCGGCTGTAACGGCCTGTAACGGTTTTTTCTTCTTTATTGAATATCTCAGAAAGTACTTTGCCGAACTTTCTGAGAATTTGTAGGTATGTTCATTATGGGTCACGACAAATGCCCGATGTTTTAGTTTACCGTTATAGCCGTTACTTACGGCTGTAACAGCCTATGACGGTTTTTCTCTTCATGGAATATCTAAGAAAGTACTTGGCCGATCTTTGTGAAAATTAGCAGGTATGTTAATTATGGGTCCCGAATAATGCTCGATGTTTACTTTACCGCTACAACCGTTACTAACGGCTGTAACGGCCTGTGACGGTTTTTTTCTTTATGGAACATCCCAGAAAGTTCTTGGGCGATCTTTGTGAAAATTAGCAGGTATGTTCACTATGGGTTGCAGATGATGCCCGACGTTTTCGTTTACCGTTATAGCCGTTTTTAACGGCTAAAACGGCTCATAACGGTTTTCTTCTTTATGGAATAGCTCAGAAAGCACCTTGTCGATCTTTGTGAAAATGTGTAGGTATGTTCATTATGGGCGACGGATGATGCCCGATGTTTTTTCTTTTTTATGAAATATACTCAGAAAGTACTCGGCCCGATCGTTCTGAAAAGTTGTAGGTATGTTCATTATCGCTCACGGATGATGCCCGACGGTTTAGTCTACCGTTACGGCTATAACGGCCCCTAATTGTTTTTCTTCTTCATGGAGTATCTCAGAAAGTACGTGGCCGATATTTCTGAAAATTTCTAGCTATGTTCATTTTGGGTCACGGATGATGCCCAATATTTAAGTTTACTGTTATAGCCGTTACTATTGACCCATTATGGGTTTCTTCTTTATGGGAAATCTCAGAAAGTTCTTGGCCGATCTTTCTGAAAATTTGTAAGTATGTTCATTATAGGTCACAGATGAAGGCCGATGTTTACCAGAATAGCCATTACTAACGGTTACGCCAGCCCAAGACGGTTTTTCCTCTTTATGGAATATCTCACACGTATTCAGGATGAACTGGGAGTACGTTTATACGCTTTGCACCTTGTTATGCTCCATTCTTTCCGTCTGTCGTTTCTGTCTTTGGAGCCCTCAGTCATGTTTCTTTGATAAAAATCGTGTATCTTTTTAAATGCAGCTTATAATGTTCTTACTATAACTCTGTAGGTTAACTATTTGATATGGTAGGTGTCTTTTCATTGTTTGTTTGTTGTCAACCGTGAATTAATTTCTGTGTCTTTGTTGAAAATCGTGTACGTTTTTGAATAAAGTCTTTTTTATGTTCCAGTTATAACGTTGGGGTTTAGCTACTATATGGTAGTTGTCTGTTCGTTGTTGTTTTTTTTTCAACTTTAGATAAAACTTCATCCTTTTCCCCACTTTTAGCCAGCGAGGGTGGAATCATTAGACCTGACCATGTCTGTCGGCAACTGTCAATGAAAAAATCCAGTCATGGACTGTTCTCCTCTTGGACATCATAAGGTTTGAATCGTTAGTCTTGGGGGGGAGCCTCTCAAAGAGGAATTTCTATAATATTATAGTATTATGGTTTCATATTCCCCCAGAGTGGTTTTTAATTCTAAATTTGAACATTGACAACAAGAAAGTGGGCTCTAATCTGGGAAAAGCTTCTTCAATGAAGACCCACGTCTTTCAAACATTAGTCCCCGTGCACTTGCCGAAAGTGACAATTTTTAACACTGACTCATCATGGACATTGAGGTGTCAATGTCATCACAAGAACAGCAGGGCATGGTGGGCACCATACTTATATCGAACAATGATCTATAATGATGACGATTTTGTAAACTGCCATCTTTGTTTCATACACTATAACAAATATAGTCTTTACACTTCGTTTCATGATTTATTTTTGTGTATACAATGGCCGATAATCACAGACATCAGCACTGTTTAGGCAGAAACATGTGGGCAGCATTCTCAGGGACGCATGATTCGAACGGATGAAATTCGACTCTACAATCCCCTGTCATCCATTGAGTCTAGAGCACACAAAACAGTTCTTAGTAAAAGCACGCCGCAGCAGCAAAGGTTATGAAAATTATCTGTCAGTATTCAAACTCACGGTCTTCCAGACCTCAACCTGAGACGCGAACACTACAGGAGCTTAACAATCGTATGATTATCCTTTAGATTGAGTGAGTTCAAATTCAAAATGAAAGAGCCTCTGTTTGTTATTTGTGCTCTTTCTTCTTTGATGTAAGTGATTTTTTTTTAATTCCTGAAGAGGAAAGACTAGTGGTATGCAATTTGAAAGAGGTACAAGGTAAGCATATGACTTACTTCTTCGGTTTCTTATTCTGGTTTAAGGCGTTTTTGACTACATGAAAATGAAACATTACTCCTGTTATTCATTTCTTTTGTACAGATGCAACCAGCTAAAGAATAAAACATATTCCCACAAACAAATGCTACTTGTTCAAAATGTAGACAGCATGTAGACATGCCCCTATCTTCCATGTACGTGCTTTGTGCTTTATCATAGTAACAGCATCTACAGCTGTAATAGTTTTGAGCCTCAACACTCTACGAGACCGGCTGTGTGTGTGGTCTTTTAGAAACTAGTCATATCTGAGACCACAAAAAGTCTGTATCAACTGTATTTTCACTCAAAAATTATCTTTCAGCGCGTTTTTTTTTCTCATTCGACAGAATCTTTCCTTTTTGCCTGTTGTTGCTTCATTCCTTGATCGGGCTTAATAGTTTAATTGTGTTGGCAACATGACATGTGAAACATTTGGCATGTCTTTACAGCAGCATGCTGTTGACAACATACACGTATAGCTGAGCTTGGCAAGGTGCAGTTAGTTAAATCAATCCTGAAATACGAATGTGCTTCCTTAGGTGAGATGATTTTTTTTTATCCAAAACATTTATGAAATGTCAAGATATCACAACTGAGATGAAATTCTAAATCACACGCTGTCTGTTACGACCAAATAGAGCTAGACTCAGGTGATGGTGTGAATTGAGCTGTCGAAGATGCTGAAAATAAAGCGGAGAGGCTTTAGAGGGGATGTTTAGGGTCCAAATGGATATGTCAGTGCTAAGGATATGAAATTA
>CM031617.1:21215677-21223177 GCA_018398815.1 Conus ventricosus | reverse complement strand
CTATCATGATATACGTACAGCACGCAAGCCTTCACAGCACGCAAGCCTTCACAACACGCAAGCCTTCTTGGCTGGTGGAAAATAAGATCAATTCATATTCCATTGTTTTCATGCAGACAACAATACGAGTGTGGCGGCTGCTGTCTGACATGGATTGAATCTAGTGCAATCTGGATGCAAACGAAATGTTTCCTCTGGCGCTGTCAGGAAGGTGTTTGAGTCCAATACTGAACCCCCCCTCCCTCTCTCCCCCCCTCTCTCTCTCTCTCTCTCTCTCTCCTCTCTCTCTCTCTCTCTCTCTCTCTCTCTCTCTCTCTCTCTTCGAGCGACCACAGAGAGAGAGGGAAAGGGAGAGAGCCCTCTCTCTCTCTCTCTCCTCTCTCTCTCTCTCTCTCTCTCTCTCTCCTCTCTCTCTCTCTCTCTCTCTCTCTCTCTCCGGTTGCTTTTAGGACAAATAAAACCTCTCTTTTCTGCGATAACATCATAACTGAGTGAAGGTAGACAGGTTTCTGTAACATTTAGCATTTACTAAATTCTTACACTTTTTAAGGCATGTTATTTTTCGCAGGGAAACGACTTCGTACTTTGTGGCCCGTAGAGACAAACTTCATGGACATCCACAGTGGCTGTTGACGGGCGGATGCTCGTGTCTCACACAATCCAGAGGGCCATTTTCTTCAAATGGACGTCTTGGTGGTGATGGGCTGTGAGCCTCGGACCGGTCTGATGTCTGCTTTCCATTACACTTGGTGGCAGAGGTACACGGAAATGAATCGGGGTTACTGCTGAGGAAGGGTCTTTACTCCCAACATGTTCATGAAAAGGATGAGGATTTAGGAGACAGGAGGTTCTTAGGGAGACGGGGCGAGCGTTTGCAGGGCCTGATCACTCCGTCTATGAAGGAGGGGTAAATTTGCTTTTAGACGATGGTGCTCAAACAAATTGTTACGCGAGAAGAGGATAGACGTTTGGAGTACAATTGAAGAGGCAAAAATATGTGGCCAAAATGGCAATGCGTTTTAAGCAGTAGTTACTGCGCTGTGGGTAAGATGATATTATCTAAATTTTGGTACAATGTTCTCCACCCATAGTTAGCGACCTCATATTTATGCGCTCATTTTGTTTTTCTGTAGAATGGGAATTAATAGATAAATTGTCTTCTGGTTGTTGTCAGTCGATTTTGAACCAAACTGGCAACAGAACCCAAACAGCCTATAAACAATACGAAAAAGAGAATCACATCAGGAATGGCTGGGGATGAATCGGTCAACAGTAGGGAAAGGGTTAAAACTGTATTGTGAAAGCAAAGCAAAAGAAGCAAGCCCAGAAGAAGAAGGCTGAAGTAGTTCATGGAAAAGGTGTCTCTGCGATTTAAGAATTTGTTAAAACAAGACAGGTAGGCAACAACTTAAGAGATTTAGTCGGAACTTGAAACGAGCCAGATTGGCAACAATACACGAAATGTTGTCGGAATCCATCTTGGTGTTAAAACAACATCGCAATTAAAATTGTAGGGATTTACATCTTACAAAATGATTATACTGTCGCACTGACAATCATATGTTTCGCATGTAACTTTTTCAGTTAGATACTAAAATATAGAAAAGTAACACCAGGATTTTCTTGGAAGAAAATGCCTTTTAGTTTTGGAGCATGTCTGAAATAGAAATAGAAAAATATGATGTATAAATCCACGCACCTTTAGTAATAGAACTCTCATTATTTGTATTAATAACCCAGTCAAGAGGAGGAGATGCATACATCTGTTGTTGTTGTTGTTTCTTTATGTATACAAAAGAAACAGAACGCAAACGTAAGATTATCGCTAGTTTTTTTTCATTATTGTGATGATGAATACTTATATAGCACCTATCCTCGGCTAGAGAGACCAAGCTCTAAGCGCTTTACAATCCACACTTGTTTACACAACGGGCTGCTCTGATAGTAGGTTATGTAGGCTTGTCTAGATGTTACCTATTTTCATAGTGGGTCAGCTGATTTTCATTTGTTTTTTCTTCTTCCTCTGAATTTTGTTTTCATTTATGTTATTATTATTAATTATTATTATTATTATTATTTATTATTATTATTATTATTATTATTATTATTATTATTATTATTATCACCCAATCATTATCATTATTATTATTATTATTATTATTATTATTATTATTATTATTATTATTATTATTATTATTATGAATACTCATATAGCGCATATTCTCGGCTAGAGACCAAGCTGTAAGCGCTTTACAATCCACACTCGTTTATACAACGGGCTGCCTACCTGGGTAGTGCCGACTGAAGAGCTGCCAGCTGGCTGTTGTTGTTCAATTAAAATGAAAACTTTACTTACGTATATGTCCTACAGATGTGTGTTACCTATGTGTTGAAGTCTCTGCCTACTGTCTTCTTTTGGCGCATCTGTAATTTCTTACCTTATTAAATTGGGAGGCACCCTATATGCCACAGGCTCTATTTGCCACAGACCCTATATGCCACAGGCCCTGTATGTCACAAAGGGATTTTCATCTACAAGAAGGCCCTATATGCTGCAGGCCCTGTATGCCACAGGTCCTATATGCCACAAAGGGATGTTTAATCTGCAAGAACGCCCTATATACAAATTGACCACGGGTCAGTCATGGCTTGACAACTGGTCAGTTTGACCATGGTTTGACCACTGGTCAGTTTGACTGCTTGACCAGTGGCCAGTCTGACCATTGCTTGACCACTGGCTTTTAAGGTCTGTGGCATACCGGGCCTGTGGCATACCGGGCCAGTGGCATATAGGGCCTGTGGCATATCGGACCCTACCCATTAAATTAAGATTCGATGTTGGAAAAAATGGTCACCTTACAGTATTTGTAGACCGAAATATGAACATGGAAAATATGTATGCAAGTGTTTCTAAACAACGTTTTGCTTTTGGTTGCCAGCCAGTATCCGACCGGAACTTCCTGAAAATAATGCTTCCATTAATACATCAGGTTAGACATAGAACTTGAATGGACAGAACAAGATCAGCCATTATTGGGATTGAGGGAATATGCATATTGCCCTATATTTTTATTGCATGATATTATTCGTTACGCGCTATTTCTATCAGTGTAGAATGGGGAGGGGGGGGGGGGGGGGCACAGACTGCAAATATTTCTCAATAAGCTGGAATAGCGACACAGATTTTTAATGTGAAGATTTTGTTTTCAAAGGAATCGCATGAAAGATCATGTTTACATATGCAGATTAAATTGTGAAGACATGCTGGCTATGTACATTGTAACATTATCGTAATAATAATGGCCTTCTAGAGTTCATGTATCATAATCCCGGACAAGCGCAATGGAAACTTTTATAAACCAAAGTCTGTGGTGTAAGCCACCAACTGCTAATTTCTATGACATTGCCGACTTCACATAATATGCTCTCTCTCTCTCTCTCTCTCTCTCCCTCTCTCTCTCTCTCTCTCTCTCTCTCCTCCTCTCTTCCTCTCTCTCTCTCTCTCTCTCTCTCTCTCTGTGCCAGCTGGTCCGTTGTTCTGTTATGTCGTTTTACTTTCCCCTCTGCAGAAGTTAACCGTATGTTCAAAATCCTTTGTACTGCTTGTTTTCTTTCCTTTTTTTGTTTTTTGTTCAATATCTTCTATTCTGCATTACTGTATGTATTATTTTACCTGAAGATATTCTGGGGAAAATATACCAGCATTTCACTGGCTCCTTCCACCAAGTCAAGATCAAGATGCCGTCATGAACATGTATGTGGAGCTAACCCTCAGGAATAACTCGCGAAAGAACACTGGCTGCATCAGCGCTGTTACTGACCTCGCCATGTGCTGCAATCTGCTGTCCGTCACTCATCTTTATCGCCTTTTTCAATGTTCCCTCCCACCCCTAAGGCGGTGTCAGTGCGTGCTGAAGTTGGGGAAAGAATTTTTAGCAACAGGTGCCTGTAGGTCCTTGGGACCAGCAAAAGGACGCAGGGGAAGACTTTTGTCCCCAGTATAGACAGAACTTATTTTCCCCCGTTTATCACATCAAGAAAACTGGAGGCTGCCTAACCCTCGCCAAAGGCTGTAGACAACTGGGCAGGGAGGAGAGAGAGAGAGAGAGAGAGAGAGAGAGAGAGAGAGAGAGAGGATTTTTATTTAACAATTCAACATGGGGAGGACAGAGGAGGAGGAGGAGATGGGGGTGGGGGTGTTAGGAATGCCTGATCCGCACACATTGTGTCCATATTTTGCTGATAACGTTTTCCCATTACGACCTTTGTTTTATTCTGTCTGTGTTGCATGTTGTTGGTGATGTTCCTTTCGGTGGCAAAGGTAAGGGGTGGAGGGGCGGGAGATGATTTGAAATGCACTCTTTATTTTGGCCTTGAACTATTATTTCGCTACCATTGAACGGGCTTAAAGTCTCATTCGAGTTGGAAACAGAGTTTATAACGTTGGCGAAAAACGAGCGCAATCGGAAGCCAGCAGGACACAATAACAGGCCGTTGCTCGTTCCGACATGTGAGAACGTCACCAAGGACCTCAAACATTCGTCACTTGATATCTAATGCTTCGGTTTAAATAGTGTGGGAATTTTGTGTGTGTGTGTGTGTGTGTGTGTGTATGTTGTGTGTGTGTGTGCGTGCGTGCGTGCGTGCGTGCGTGCGTGCGTGCGTGCGTGCGTGCGTGCGTGTGTGTGTGTGTGTGTGTGTGTGTGTGTGTGTGTGTGTGTGTGTGTGTGTGTGTGTGTGTGTGTGTGTGTTGTGTTGTGTCTGCCTGTGTCTGTGTGTCGTGTCGTGTGGTTGTGTGTCTGTGTGCAATTAAAGTTATCTTCCTAGGTCTATTCAAAGGATGGGCGCATAAAAGTAGAAAGAGATGGGGTAAGGTCTAACAAAAATGTAGCCTTACATTAACTGACTTCCAGTCTCCATTTCCAAAGGCTGTTGTCTGGGTGGAGGCATGTCACTATGTCACAGGCTCACTGAGTCACAGGCTCACTGAGTCACAGGTCCACTAAGTCACAGGTCCACTAAGTCACAGGCTCACTGAGTCACAGGTCCACTAAGTCACAGGCCCACTAAGTCACAGGCCCACTAAGTCACAGGCCCACTAAGTCACAGGCTCACTGAGTCACAGGCTCACTGAGTCACAGGTCCACTAAGTCACAGGTCCACTAAGTCACAGGCTCACTGAGTCACAGGCTCACTGCGTCACGTGAGGCATCACTAGTCACAGGCTCACTGAGTCACAGGCTCACTAAGTCACAGGTCCACTAAGTCACAGGTCCACTAGTCACAGGCTCACTGAGTCACAGGTCCACTAAGTCACAGGCCCACTAAGTCACAGGCCCACTAAGTCACAGGCCCACTAAGTCACAGGCCACTAGTCACAGGCTCCACTCAGTCACAGGCCCACTAATAGTCACAGGCCACTAAGTCACAGCCCACTAAGTGACAGGTCCACTATGTCACAGGCTCACTGAGTCCAGGTCTGGTCAACCAGGTCCACTAAGTCACAGTCCACTAAGTCACAGGCTCCTGGTCCCAGTCAACCATGACAGGCCCATAGCACAGGCCCACTTAAGTCACCAGGCCCACTAAGACAGCCACAGTCAGTCTATGGGTTGACAGCCTGAGTACGACCCACCGAGGTGGAGAACCGAGCACACTTCACCACGCAGACGGTGTCCAGTCTACCATGAACCATGCAACTCCCTGTGGTCGCTACGGCTCATAAAACCCACTGCTGATGATTCGAACCAGCCTCAGCCAGTACCGCGATGCTACCACTACCCGAAGCTGCTGCTATAATTTGGCCTGTGACTCAATGGGCCTGTGGCTCAGTGGGCCTGTGACTCAATGGGCCTGTGGCTCAGTGGGCAGTCCCCTGTCTGGGTCTTGGGGTGTGGTTTGCGCTCTGAGCGGGCCGCCTGCTCCATTCCAGCCACGCGCGGGGAAGTCACAAATGCTGACAACAAGCCGAACCTCAGATTTACACAGCTGCGTTGAGTTAAGTCTGCTTCGTCAGTCACCTAACCCTCTAATTTCCAGGAACCACCAGAGGGTGATGATGAGTCACAGATACTGGTCTAATCTTACTGTGACAGTGTGAATTATTTATGATGATTTAACCACATTGTGACGTGCTGATTCGTGGATCATAAGATAACAAGCTGTAACATTGCGTCTGGACCTTCCTCTAAAAAGATTAACATTTTATTATTTCACTTTTAGTATTATTTTCATGAAAGTAATAAAAGGTAAAAACCAAATGGTTAGATCTGGGTATTTCCATCAGCGTTTGTATGTCGATATTTGATTGAATATACGACTTCTGTAAAAGAATTCATAACGTATGTAAAAATTGTTGTAGTATGTAGCATCCATTTACTCCTGTTTGTGAAAGTCGCACCATTGTTTTGGTTCCTAATTTCAAGCGATAATATTAATGTGACGTAGATTGGATAACTCTAATCGGTGCCTGGCTTTGGAACTACCATTTTGTATGATATGTTGTCCTGCTTTTGTGCGCTACTATAGAATATCTGCCTCTCATATGATTTTTTGTTTTTGTACACTTAAAATGTGCTGATCCACAGTTTCAACCACTCTCAAAATGTATTTCTTTACTGAGAGGAAGTAGCAATGGAAAGCGGCAAGGTGCGCTGGTGGCAGAACTTGTGAGTAAAATTTGAGGACCAGACGTTCAAGATCGTAAAAACTGTGATGGGTAGTATTGACAGACAAGGGAATTCTCTGGAGGGAGTGCTCGTAGTCTTAAAGTCTATCCTCGACATTGACAATAATTTGTTGAAAATGGAGGTCTGCACGTTTGGAGGTATGCGCTTGATTTTTAAACAAACGTTTGAATGAATGAAAATCCGCTTTTGCTTGCTTGTCCAAACCCGCCATCTCAAACAGAAAACTGTGACATCCCTTGTGAGGGTGCCCGCATTCTTCTAGTGTTAACACAGTTATTTCTAAAACAATGACTTAAGATCAGCATATTATCGTTATTCAAAGTGACACTAGGGTGTCCCAGTCACAGAAGGTTTCTAGAAACTAAAGTTAGATGTAGAACACTTGTCGTTTGTCCGGGTTTATCGAGAATGCGTATTACTGAAACAAAAGGAGAAGACGCTGACAATGACGTAATCTGTGCATTATGTAGGAAATTCTTCCCTGTTCCACGGTGATGACTACAACAGGAAAAGTTTGTCTTTGCTGAAATCTCCTCGTCAACTCGGTCCGGAGATTCTGGTGTCGAAATGTCACTTACTAACACTGCAAGATCGTGTCGTAAGCCCACATCGGTGGAGTGACGTCACTCTCATCGAGCGATCTGCTCGTTTGATCTGTATTACTGACGTCGTATTCAAGAGACGTTAAACCAATGCCGAGTTCTGGCTGATCACTTCTTTTACTTTGATTACATGTGACAGTGCCCACTTTGATTGATCAATTCCTTCACATTTGATTACATGTGAAAGTGCCCATTTTGATTGATCTTAT
>CM031617.1:21208177-21210677 GCA_018398815.1 Conus ventricosus | reverse complement strand
TTCCAGAATCCCCGGAACATCCTACCCATCTGATCCGCATCATTGTGGCTAGTTCAGCAAGGGGCATGATGATTTAGGCTGTCTAGACTGTTCAAAGAGGAACGACAGGAAACATTTTCATCATGGACTAATCTTGGAATGGATAGTGTATGGAAGTCTCAGACTATGACACTGGGTCTGAGTTTGAGAATTTTAAAGATCAGATGTGCGGTGACTTTTCACATTGGCGTATTACAAGTTCAGCAGTGTGTGTGTGTGTGTGTGTGTTGTGGTGTGTGTGTGTGGTGTGTGTGTGTGTTGTGTGGTGTGTGTGTGTGTGTGTGTGTGTGTGTGTGTGAGTGTGTGTGTGTGTGTGTGTTGGCAGTCTTGTGTATCCCGCTTAAAGGATGCTGAAGGAAACAGTTTCTTCTTATCCCTCTAGAGTACAACAGACACAAGTATCTGAATTTATTTTCATTTGTTTTTTTCTTCGTTTTTAATCTTGATGTCTATACAACAAATATTTACCAGTACAGTATATTTGTATTTTCTGGCCTGATATTTTCAGTTATGTATGAACACAAAAAACAAAACCTCTCCAACTGCCTTTTAATACGGAATTCGGATCACGTAAAAATATCTTCTTCAAAAACGTTAGCTGATACTTTACCTGAAGCTGTCAATAGAGGCGAATTAGAAAAAAAAATCACGTAAACTGTTACCAGAGTTTCGAAATTCTAGCGAATGCTTTGGTCAGCAATAGAACCATTCCCCCCTCTCTCTCTCTCTCTCCTCTCTCTCTCTCTCTCTCTTCTCTCATCTCCTCTCTCTCTCCTCTCTCTCTCTCGCCTCTCTCTCTCTCTCTCTCTCTCTCTCTCTCCTCTCTCTCTCTCTCTCAAATGGAACAGCAAAGAATTCCACGTAAAGCATATAATATGTTATATGATTTAGATCTGAAAGGCAAAGTAAACTGGGTGACTCAACTGCGAACCTGTTTGTTTGAATATGGTTTTGGGTTCGTCTGGTACAATCAGGGGTTGGAAACGTTAACGATTTTATTCGTACATTTCCCAACGGTTACTAGACTGAAGTTGGCAAAAATGGAATGAACATATTCAGACCAGCAACAGATATGACATGTATAGAAATTTTGTGATACGCCTTCTTTGAAGCCCTACCTATTACTGGATTTAAATCCACATTTGAAATATATAACAACAAGATTCAGGCTTGGAATCTCAGAGTTAATGGTACATAGCTTTAGATACAGAACTGTCAACAGAAGTGTTTTAATTTGTCCAATGTGTAAAGAAGCAGAGGAAAATGAGGTGCATTTTGTTTTTTGCTGCCCAGCACTTAGACATATTCGACAAAGCCATATAAAACCTAAGTATTATCGACAACCCTCTTTGTTCAAACTCAGTTTACTAATGTCCTCACAAAATCTCACAACGTGCGGAATTTTTCACTATTTCTGTCTAAGGCATTTAAGTTTAGAGAATTAGTAACGTCTTAGTAATATGATTCTTTGGTTTTGTCCCTACCCTGTTTCTGTTTCTATATATGCTTATTGGTACTTGTTGAGATTTGTTTATGTATGAATTTGTGCCCACTTATGTTTATTGACAAACTGCTTATATGATGTTCACACACCCTTCACAAGGGGCCGTGGCCTATTGTGAATAAACTCATCCGAATCCGAATCCAATCTTTCTCTCTCTCTCTCTCTCTCTCTCTCTCTCTCTCTCTCTCCTCTCTCTCTCTGTCTCGTCTCTTCTCTCCTCTCTCCTCTCTCTCTCCTCTCTTCTTTCTCCTCTCTCTCTCTCTCTCTCAGTGGAACCGTTTTATTCTCTCTCTCTCTCTCTCTCTCTCTCTCGTCCTCTCATCTCTCTCTCTCTCTCTCTCTCTCCTCTCCTCTCTCTCTCATGAACCGTTTTTCTCTCTCTCTCTCTCTCTCTCATCCGTTTATTTTCTCTCTCTCTCTCTCTCTCTCTCTCTCTCTCTCTCTCTCTCTCCTCTCTCTCTCTCTCTCTCTCTCTCTTTCTCTCTCTTCGTCTAGTTTATACAGACATGGTGCAAATGCGGATGCAGCACCACGAAGCAGGAGCGCATAACTGGGTTTCTTGTCTGAAGAAAGTGTTGACAGAAACGGTTTAGAACGTGCTCTATGAATGTGTCTATGAATGTGTCTATGATGTGTCTATGTATGTGGGGAGGTGCGGAGAGAAGGTGTGAAAGGAGGAAAGTTACAGAGAAAGGGAGATAAGACGTGGTGGAGAGGACTGAGGGATGGGAGTACAGTGGGGGGGGGAGGGGGGGGTAAGAAGAATAGAAGGGTTTGAGGGCTGGGGGAGAAGGGGTGAGCGACGGTTAGGGATTGAGAGGGAGACAGTGTCTTCCACTATCAAGATTAAGGACACGGCAACACGTAACGTCGCGTTCTTCTCACTAAAGTAGCAGTTTGAAAATTGTCCCATAAGTAACCGAGCACCATTCCAGCAACTTACAGAGCAGCTTGGTG
>CM031617.1:21183177-21203177 GCA_018398815.1 Conus ventricosus | reverse complement strand
ATCCGTAAAAATAATGATTTTCTCCTTTTCTTCTTTTCATTTTTTTTCCCACAGCATCTTACCTGGAAGTTTGTAAGTCCATCATAAGCCAGTCGTGACATTCATTTGATACTGACTCTTCCCGTGTCACTGTGCGCCCTGGCAACGCCCGCACCGCTAGCCAGTCTATTCCCCAAGACAACTGACCTGTCTCCAGCTGATAAACCAATCACCTTGTGTCCTTTGTTCACCACATTTGTTAACGACATTCAGTGCACATAAGCTGCACGGTTTTCTGGACTAATTGGGCCTAGGCACGAGACGGTAAACAATTCTTTAACAACCCTCCCCCCACCCCCATCTCACATAAGCTGCACGGTTTTCTGGACTAATTGGGCCTAGTCACGAGACGGTAAACAATTCTTTAACAACCCTCCCCCCACCCCCATCTCACATAAGCTGCACGGTTTTCTGGACTAATTGGGCCTAGGCACGAGACGGTAAACAATTCTTTAACAACCCTCCCCCCACCCCCCATCTCACATAAGCTGCACGGTTTTCTGGACTAATTGGGCCTAGGCACGAGACGGTAAACAATTCTTTAACAACCCTCCCCCCACTCCCATCTCCAATCCTTTAAAAAGCTCACATAAGTAATCAATATTTTCGTCGACATACTCGCTTTATGCACCAACAATACCAAACGACGAGGAACTGGAGCACAGTTCTTGGCAACATTGTGAGGCTTACATACAATAACCTCCAGGCAAGATGTCAAATTAAGTGAAGAAAAAAAAAGATCGAAAAGGACAGAAAAGAGGATTATGATTCCACTGATTGAGACCTTTCTTTCTCTCTTGATTACAATATGAATGCTTTGTTCTTATGTTCTTATCTTCCCCGATGTTTCCCAGTTTAGACCAAAATCAGAATATAGTTTATTTTTGTAGAGAAGCCACAGGCACAAGCAGACGAAAGGTCGGTCTGAAGAAATGGGGTCGGCCCGCTATTGCGCGGGGCCGCTATTGCGCGGTGACTATTTGTCATTCAACCAGTCTCTCAAAACAGTGTAACAGAAATAGGGTTAGGGTTAGGGTCAGATGATATGTTCTTAGGTCGCGCAATAGCGGACCCACGCAATAGCGGCCCAGCCCCGAAGAAATAACAGATTTATTTCTGACACTGAGTTGTGCCAAACCCTTGGGAGAACATGTCACCCTGAGTCCGCGAGGATCTGGTCGTTTGATATTTTTGCTATTGTTATTTTTGCTGTTCTTGTTTTTTTTTTTCTTTTTTTTTTTTGTGTGTTTTATTGCGTACTGTTGATGCCAGTCTATGTAAATGATGTCTACCGTTAGTTACTATCGTCAAAAGGGGGAGCACTCCTCTGATTGTTTCAGGTGTTGTGTCCGCGCTGCACGAGCGGGATTCTTGCGTTTGTTCCTGGGTGAAAAAAAAAGATATTCTTATAGTAAGATTTTGCTCCCCCCCCCCCCCCTCCCCTCCCCTCACATTCCTACGCTTAACAAGTTGCTTTTAAGCCACATAATGGGATTGGTTACATATTTATATCTCTTGCGCTAGGTATTCAATGTGTGTGTGTGTGTGTGTGTGTGTGTGTGTGTGTGTGTGTGTGTGTGTGTGTTGTGTGTGTGTGTGTGTGTGTGTGTGTGTGTGTGTGTGTGTGTGTGTGTGTGTGTGTGTGTGTGTGTGTGTGTGTGTGTGATGACAGAGCGAGACAGAGAGACATTTATAGAATTACACGTGCGTGCGTGCGTGCGTGCGTGCGTGCGTGCGTGCGTGTGATGAATCTAGTCGCTCGATGACCCACAATGGCATTCATGTATATTATGAAGACTGTGTGTTTGTTTTATTCCTTTTCGTTACTTCTCCTTTAAAAGCATTGCCAGGTTCAAATCCTCTTTCACAGATTCACGTCAAAACACAAAAGCAATTTCGAAGTCCCTGGCACATACAATTTATTCCTGTCCCTAGCACATACAATTTATTCCTGTCCCTAGCACATACAATTTATTCCTGTCCCTGGCACATACAATTTATTCCTGTCCCTGGCACATACAATTTATTCCTGTCCCTGGCACATACAATTTATTCCTGTCCCTGGCACATACAATTTATTCCTGTTCGTAAACATATGTCAGAGTGACAGAAAAACCAGAGCTGTGCTGGGAAGACAAGATATTGACATTTGCCAAGTGCTGTGAAGTACACGCCTATTTTTGAATTGTATGCAGTAGCACTATTCGTACTGTCGATATCTTTTTTCAAACATAAGCATCACAAATCATTCATTCTGACCAACATAGAATGTATTGTGGAATTAGGATGTGCTTTCAAGATGTGTGTGTGTGTGTGTGTGTGTGTGTGTGTGTGTGTGTGTGTGTGTGTGTGTGTGTGTGTGTGTGTGTGTGTGTGTGTGTGTGTGTGTGTGGTGTGTGTGTGTGTTGTGTGTGTGTGTGTGTGTGTGTTGTGATTCGTGTGTGTCTTTCTCCTCACGCATTTCGAATATATACAGTATTTCCTTTGTTACTGTTTTTATCGTTTTATATTGACGACTAGTCTAATTATCAATTTAAAAACAAGAATTTTATATTTAAGACATTTACTCTCTTCTCTCTCTCTCTCTCTCTCTCCTCTCTCTCTCTCTCTCTCTCTCTCTTCTCTCTCTCTCTCTCTCCTCTCTCTCTTCTCTCTCTCTCTCTCCTCTCTCTCTCTCTCTCTCCTTCTCTGTTCAATCTCTTCTCTTCTCTCTTCTCCTCTCTCTCACTCTCTCTCTTCTCGACATGAAGGTTTTTTTGATTATCACAATTTATGTGAACTGTTTAGAGAAGTTCTCCCTAAATTCCTTCAACCTTGAGGTGCGTGTTGCTTCGATACGCTGTTTTTACGTTTTCTTTAATTAAAAAAAAATCAATATCCTCTTTAAAGTGGCTATTCAGTTGCCCACCACGTTATTGACCAGGAAGTAACGCACGTAGTAGAATCTTTTTCTTGTCCAGCTTGATTAACTCAAAATAGAAAGAAAAAAACAACAGAGTCCCATTGGAAAATGTCATCCGTTTTCCACCCAGAAGCGGGTCAGTAGAAAGAAACTCGTGGAGGGCGTGCCAGCAGAGTCCTCAGAAGAGAAGCCCCCTTCAAGCAAGTGTTTCGGCCCTTATCTCCTGACACTCTAGGGGGTTGGGCCACACCCGGTTCATGACTCCGGATGTGCCTCTGCTGCCCCTTTTTCCCCATCTTGGGACAAGCCATGGCTGGGATTCGAACCCATGACCCTCTGGACATGCTCATTTTCCACTTAATGACTCGCACTCTAACCACTGAGCCACTGGAGCACCTGATATTTGTAGGAAAGTTAAGCCTTATGATGTTCACTTTTGTTGCTTCTTGACCAGATCCAGATTGAACACCTCTCTGCCTCTTCTGCCATTGCTTTCAGGGCTCTGGGTTTTTCCCTCCCTGCAACTGAGAGCTGTTTCATGAGGCTGTATGCAAACGTTCCTACAAACCCCCCCCCCCCCCCCCCACACACACACACACACACACACACACCCAGCTCCAATTTCTGCAGTGAGGACTTTGACCTGATAGCCTTCTCTCTTCAGGCTTTTTGCCCCATCAGCATACTTTTCAGTCTTGTAGATTTGAGCTGCCTCCATTCTGTTCTCATATGGCACCGTGAGCTCGATCATGATCAGCTGCTTGGTTGACAGAGTGGACTACTATGTCTGGTCTCATGCCACTCTTGCTGATGATCTCTGGGTGACTCTTCCATTCTGGGAGGTCTGCAGTGCACTCCCAGTCATCTGCCTTGTCCAGCAGACTCTGTCTGCATGTTCCGAGTGGCACTGTTGTTCATGGCCATAATTTGCTGCCTCCTGCCGTGAAGAATGTTGCGGGTGCTTTTGGAGTCCTGATTTCCCCTTTTGTGTTGTTGGTACTAGCCCATACTACTTGTACAATCTCTATGAGCAGTTGGTTGTGCCTCCATGAGTACCTTCCTTGAGCCAGGGCTACTTTACATGAGCTTAGGACATGCTCCACTGTTTGCTTTTCATGGCAGAGGGGGCATGCAGGATCGTCTGTTATTTCCCACTTCACAAGGTTTGCATTTGAGGGCAGAAGGTCATATGCAGATCTGAGAATGAAGCTGATCCTGAGAGGGGCCATGTGCCAAGTGCCAGTCCAAGTGATACGTCTTTGGAGTGCATTCTCCCACGTTGTCCATTGCCCTTGCTGGCTCTGCTGGACTGCTTTTGGATGTTTTTTTGGTCTTCTTCTTTTCTCATCTCCTGAATCATCATGTCTCTTTTGGCTTTTCCTTTGGCCTTTGACCACCATTCAGTTTTGGTCACCCCCAGTCCTTGTCTGTTGGTCTGTGTGTGTCCTGTTATTTCTCTGATCTTGAGACTTTCTTTTTCTTTCTCATCGCCTCTTGAACTTTCCAATTTCTGCCTGTCTTCAGCTGGGGCTTGATTGCTTCTACCACCTTGTCTCCTGAGTCCTCCAGCATGCTTTGAAGTCTGATCTTCCCTGCTTTGTATTCCTCCAGGATGGATTTCAGTGGTAGTTTCAGCTTTGCTTGGCGACAGTACAGCGCTATGTCAGTCAGACAGGGTGGGACACCAAGCCATTTCCTTGTGAACTTGTTGATTTTGGCTTCCATTGCCTCCACTATGCTGGTGCAGATGTCGTATATCATCAGAGGCCATAGGAGCTTTGGTATCAGCATGAACTGCAGACACCAGACCTTGTATTTGCCAGGGAGCCCACACTGGTCAATGGTCTCCAAGCCTTCTTCCCACATCTGTTTGGTTTCTTTTGCTCTTTGTGTGTCTTTCAGCGTATCATCATACCATCTTCCAAGGCTCTTGATTGGCTCTTCTGTGACTGTTGGAATGGCCTGGTTGGCAACACTGAAGACCACAGATTCGGCCACTTTTCCTTTCCTCAGTGAGAGACTACGTGATTTCTTTGGCTTGAACTTCATTCTGGATGAGGCAACTATGTCGTCCAGCCTCTCCAGCACATGACGTGTCTCGTCTTCTCTGGATGAAATCACTGTAGTGTCATCCATGAAGGCCTTGAGAGGGGGCATCTTGTATCCATCACCAAGGTCTGTTTGTCTTGCGTTGCTTGTTGCTGGTTTCAAGATGACTTCCATTGCCAACACGAACAGTATTGGGGAAATTGCACAGCCCATTGCAATGCCCACTTCCAAGTTGATCCAATCTGTTGTGTACTCCTTGGCAGAGAACCGCATTGAGAAGCCATTGAAGTACTTCTTGAGCATGTTGCGGATGTTCTTTGGCACATGGTACATCTCAAGAGCCAACTGTATCATTTCATTTCATATGAGTTTGCCAGATCAAGCCACACTACGTCCAGGTCTCTCTTTTCTGTTTTTGCTCTTTGGATTCCGTCCCAGATCATTGTGGCGTGTTCTGCACAGCCAGCCACGCCTGGGATGTCACCTTTCTGGACTGACACATCCAAGTACTTCTTTTCCATGAGGTACTTGGTCAGCCTTGCTGCCATGACAGAGAAGATTTTCCCTTCGACGTTCAGTAGTGATACTGGCCTGAACTGGCTGATGTCACTTGCGTTTTGCTCTTTGGGGATGTACACGCCATCTGCCGTCATCCACTGGCCTGTGATCTTCTGGTTTCTCCAAGCTCATCGCAGCAGCCTGTGGAGCCACTCCAGCACCTTGGGACATTTCTTGTACAGCTGGTAAGGTATTCCGTTTGGCCCTGGTGATGATATGGCTCTGGCTTTGTCGACCACCTTCTTGATTTCCGCCAACGTTGGAGGCTTGTCATTGAACTGTTCCTCAGGGTTGGTTGGCCGCACCAGACCTTGAATGTTGAGTGGTGTTTTGCTCTGTGAGTCAGAGTATGTTTTCCTCAGATGCTGCACAAGAACTCCTTTGTCCACACTTAGGGCCCCAGATTTTGGCTGCTCAAACAGTGTTCTGGCAAACTGGAAGGGGTCTCTGAAGAAGCGCTCTTGTGTCTTCTTCTTTTTGCTCTTCCTCTTCCTCGCAGATTACGCTTTGCTGAGGGCGCTTTCAGGTCTTTCCAGAGTTTTTCCAAACCTTGTTTTTCAGCTGGCAGTGTGGTCTTTATTTGCTTCTTGAGGTTTTTCTTTTGGACCCTGATCTTGTCCATCTCTTCTTGGCGTCTGGATTTCTTTGGAGGCGTTTTCTCTTTGGGTAGTTTTGCTCCATAGGCGTCTCTACATGTGGCATACACAATGTCCCCATATGTGGCTAGTTTGTGTTCCAGGGTGCTTCTCCCTATCAGTGCATCGAGTCTTTGGACGATTTTTGCATCCAGTTTCTCCCAATCTTCAGTTTCGTTTGCTCGTGGCAGGTTGAGTTTCAGGCGCCTGGCATTGAGGGCCTGTGCAAATTCCTCATCTGAACCAACAGCGTGGATGTCCTTGGCACTGTGGTTTAAATCCTGGCCTTGGTCTTCCGACGTCTTATCTGCTGATGCAGTGCGCTGCTGCTCATTCAGATGAGTCTTCACACATCCCATCTTTGTTCTGTGGATCTTCATGCCACGGGTGGTAACGAAACGCTTTCCACAGACACATCGATATTCCATTTGGTCACGTTTATCACTAGCGCTGTTTTTTTTTTTTGTTTTTTTTCGTTCTTTTCCAAAGTGTCCCCTGGGCCAGAGCCTCTTTGATAGATTTATGTTAAAACACTACTACAATTTCGATGTCGTGAGCACAAACACTATATTTCTGGACTATAATCTGAAAGAGTAAACACAAAACTTAAAGAGAGCGGATCGTGGAATATACCTCTAAGAAACTAAGAGCACATAAACCCAGATTTAAGTTACATGCTTTTCTCCTGATCGTATGCCACACAAATGTTCTTTTTGTGGGTTTGTTTAAACATCAGATTGAAGTCATTTTACTCAGGAAGCACAGAATAGATTAGGGAGAAGGAACAGGTTCAATTTAATTTGATGCAGGACATGTTCAGGCTATATATTTTCTGTTTTTATGCATGTTACCACCATACTGATACAACAATTCACATCAGTGAACCTCTTTTACATCACTGTCTGTCAGGGACATAGACCTTCGAAGCTACCATCGTTACCTCGTCCTCTCCCTTCTATGTATGAATGAAACCTAGAAAATAACGATAATGTGCGCTTCAAGTAACAAACTTTTGAACACTTTCCTTTGATAGACAGATGAAAAGATCTCTCTCTCTCTCTCTCTCTCTCTCTCTCTCTCTCTCTCTCTCTCTCTCTCTCTCTCTCTCTCTCTCTCTCTCTCTCGCACACACACACACACACACACACACACACACACACACACACACACACACACACACACACACACACACACACACACACACACACACACACACACACACACGCAGAACGTTTTTCTTTGGCAGAAAGACGAAAAGATCACACACACACACACACACACACACACACACACACACACACACACACACACACACACACACACACACACACACACACACACACACACACACACACACACACACGTGCGCGCGAGCGCACGCACACAACGCCCCGGGGGCGTCAATGCAAAACGTTTTACAGCTGTAGCAGGACCACTTCGTGTGTTTATATTGAGAGTGAACAGTCGTGGAGACGGCTTCTCCACTACAGGCAGTGCAATGCGACTTAATTCAGTCCAACCACTTGGTCTTTTGCTCCGGCCTCCTTCCTTCTCCTCTTGCTGCTAAGTTGCGGCAGGAACACTTCTTCACGTGTCTATATTGGGAGTGAACGGTGATGGAGATGGCTTCTACACCACAGTTTGTGCAGTGTAACTTCATTTAGTGCAGCCCACTGGTCTCCTGCTACTTTTCTATTCTTTCACTCCTCCTTCCCTTCCCCGCGCATACTGCCATACATACCAGCTCCACAGGAAGGAGGAATTCTACTCTTTTCTCCCCGCCAGCCTTCCTTATCCAGCTTGCATTCTGCCCCTTTTGTAGAAGAAATAAAGGGTGGCAGCTTCTTTTTTTCCCTTTTTTTACTTTTAGGATTTGTGAAGGCTTAAACTGTGAGATGAAATGAGACACGGCGATTATATTTCAAAGAAGATGAGAGACAGATTATCTTCAATGTGTGTTGTCAAGGATTATCCAAAACCCTTTTTCTTGAATGTCACACTCTCACTCACACAATGTCAACAAAACAACCAGTCAGACAAAGAAAAGAGAGTTCCCCCTTTTAATTAAAACTAAAGTTTTTTAACACTCTCTACACACAAATTCTTTCTTCTTTTTCACCAAAAGTTATTTAGTCATAAACAGTTTAGAAATGAAATCGTCACTCCTCACGGACTAATACAAAACTTTTTTCATCTGTTCACGCCCACTGTGCCACATCCAAACATCTGTTGCATAAACAAAGTTTTCTGATCCTCACAGACCGATGGCATCTCTTCAATGATCTCCAGTCTTTGTGACCTCTTGTCGACTTATACAACAAACCACAAACTGATCTTGTGCCCCTCTCATTCAAAGACCTTTGCGCTAGTCTAGCGTTTACGCAAATTCCTGAAAGAAGAAGAACAATTGTTTTATTAATCATCACAAAGAACATTTATATTCTTTTTTCTCACCTTTCGTTTTCTTCATCATGCTAACCGGGTGGGTTTTTTATGGCATTCTGCGGCTTTTAATTTACAGCGAAAAAAGACACATGTGTCTTTTACAAAAACCTGCGAGACACGCGTTCATACAGAGCCTCCCTTGCAACTACGGTGCCGCCGACCAGTCTTCATCAGTCAGCATCCACTACACAGCCTGCAGGTAACACAGCTCCCTGAGCTCTCTGTTCACAGCTCAGCATGCATGCTGCAGTTTCCTTCAACAGGTGAACGCAGGCACAAGACTAACATACTTTGCTTTTTATAGCCTGCGCAAGCAGTACATGTTTTCTGTCGGCACCCTTGGTGTCCGTCGAGACGACGAAGACCATCTAGTCATCCTGGGGTCGGGGGTGAGCGCGTAGATGGCTAGTCAGGCCGATCTGCACCCGGAAAGACCTATCACAGTACGGACAGGGGATGGTGGCAGCAGTTGCAGATCTGTTGCCACAGGTCTTCCTGACCATCCTGCGCTGTTCAGCCGCAGCAGTTCTGTTGCTTTCACAGGTCAACTGACCTCCACATGTCTCTGTCCTGGGCAGTCTGCCCCCATGTTGTGTGGCTGATGTTGAAGGCCTTCATGGAAGATTTGAGGCTGTCTTTGAAACGCTTCTTCTGGCCTCCATGAGAACGTTTGCCTTGTTGTAGTTCGCCAAACAGTAGTTTCTTTAGCAGCCGATGGTCGGCACTCTTCCCCAACAAACACACAGAAGCAATCACCGGGAACCTAGGCACAGTTCATGACACTCAAATTTGAGTCTCTATAGTTACGGACTGTTTACTTCCAATCAGCTTAATATCCAGTTTCCATTGCATGAGAAGGAGAAAGTGAAAAAGGATGGACTATGGCTAATAAGAGAGGCAACAGACCATCAACTGTTTCTTCGTAAAGGCGAGGAGGGTTAAAAGCTGAAATGAGGTGTGAAGGGGGTGGAGGTTATAGTAAGGGATAGAAAGCAATTATTGATCACGCTATCGGAACTGCTAAACGAGGGAACCCGGGGTCATGCAATCAAGTGACATGTCTCGTAAATGTAAATGGGAAAACAGATATGGCTTCTGTACAATTTAGCTCCAAATTTAGCTCTCTCTCCTCTCCTCTCTCCTCCTCTCTCTCTCTCTCTCTCTCTCTCTCTCTCACTCTCTCTCTCTCTCTCTCTCTCTCTCTCTTCTCTCTCTCTCTCTCTCTCCTCTCTCTCTCTCTCTCTCTCTCTCTTCCAAGATGTTTCTTTTTTGCTGATCGCATTCCATGTGATTCACTTGGGAAGCTGCCTCGAGAAATAATTGCCTTGGACTCTGCAGTCATGCAATGATTTGCTTCAGGCGTTTTCTTTCTGCAAAAAAATTCTCAGTATATTTCCTAGCTCCCAACCGTCGACTACTTTTTAGACCTGGAAGAAGCTAAATGTGGTAAGATTGTATTATCCAGCTTTGATTACCTTTTATACAAAAAAAAACGGTCCAATGAAGCATGCATCGCATTCCTACCTACAACTGCTTTCCTTTTTGTTACATACATTTTTATTCTTTGAAGGTATCCCCAGAGACATAAACTCTTTGACAGATTTGTGTTGAAACATTAAAGCAAGCTCGAGGTTATTAGCACACAGAATTCACGCGTGCACCATAAACTAACTTCAAAGAGTAAAAACAAGAGAGTAGGTGAAATAAAAGCCAGGGCTGATCATGGAAATCTATCCATCAGAACTAAGGAGCAAATCATGCCATTCTAGGGTGCATACACATCTTCTGAAGTGCACTTATTGTGGTTTTGTTTAAACCTCACAATCAGATAATTTTCTTTAGGGAACATAATAGTAAGTGAAAAAGAACACGTTCATGCATGACTATTTTGAAATATGTTCGGTTCATATGTTTTGTATTTTCATTTATGAACCTACAGCCTCTGTGTCAGAAGGCACTCATCTTGAGGCATGTGTCTTTGTGTAGAACATTCCTTCGTGGTGTTCCCGACGGAAGAGCCACAATCTCATTATACGCCTGTCAGTCCAGTACAGAATATTCATACTCATGACGATCAATGTATGTTGGTAGTTACTTATATAAAGACGACTAACCATCGTTTTGTGTCGGTGCGCACGTGATTTGAGTACAAAGTACAATTTAAAAAAATAGTTCATGTCGTTTGCTTTCCGAGCTGATCATTATTTTCCAGTTGGTTTCAAAGCGAGGTGACTACAGGTGGACATTGAAACATGAGAGCAATAGCAGAAATGATGAATTGCTGAATTGCTGAATTGCTGAATTGCTGAAATGCTGAATTGCTGAATTGCTGAAATGCTGAATTGCTGAATTGCTGAATTGCTGAAATGCTGAATTGCTGAATTGCTGAAAGGCTGAATTGCTGAATTGCTGAATTGCTGAAATGCTGAATTGCTGAAATGCTGAATTGCTGAATAATGCTGAATTGCTGAAATGCTGAATTGCTGAAATGCTGAATTGCTGAAATGCTGAATTGCCGGACGAATCGAACAAAGAAGTCACAAGATAGGCACAAAGCGTTTCGGCGTATCGGCCTTCTTCATGCAGGACGAAAGAATGAAAACTTCGAAAACAAAGGTAAACAGTCACGTATCTCTCCGATCTCAGGGAACCAAAGAAAAAGAGGGAAGAGGCTGAAGGGAATAAGGTTCGGTTTAAAATAACATTCATAATAATAATAACAATAATGTTAGAAATAGAGTTTGTTTAGAACTTACCGCCAATGACATTGACAAACAAAGCACATGACAAGACACGATGCATTTCAACCACTTGGGTCTTCTTCAGGCGAAAAAATAAATCACATTTAACATGTGGGACAGTACAAACAAAGAACGAAAAAAGAAGAAAGAAAAATGACTCATCCGTTGTCGTCCATGTGGTCGGTGGGCGGAAATGACATGGGGCCAGGGGATTATGGGAGAGGAAACGGAGGGGGGGGGGGGGGTGCGTCGGGGGAGGTGTGTGTGTGTGATATGATAGGGTTGTGTGTCTAGTTTATTGGGATGGTGTGATATCTTTGTGATGGTTGTGGTAATGGTGGATTGATAGTAATGGTAAGGGGAAAGAAGGGGGGGGGGAACTGAGGGGGGAAAAAAAGTGGGGGGGGGGAATTTAAGGGGAAGGATAAAACAAAATTAAGATTAAATAGATGGAGGGTTGCTGTAACTACTGTATGAAGTGAGTGAAGGGGATGTGGTGGTGGTGTATGTATGTGTGTGTGTATGTGTGTGTGTTGGTAGGGGATATTGCCCCCAATCCCATCTCATTGCCAAACTGGGCACACTACACCCCCAAGGCATCAATATCCAACAATAACCAAACACACATACCCACCACTTCCACATCAGTTGGCAATATCCCCTACCAACACACACACATACACACACACATACATACACCACCACCACATCCCCTTCACTCACTTCATACAGTAGTTACAGCAACCCTCCATCTATTTAATCTTAATTTTGTTTTATCCTTCCCCTTAAATTCCCCCCCACACACACTTTTTTTTCCCTCAGTTTCCCCCACCCCCCCTTCTTTCCCTTTACCATTATTATCAATCCACCATTACCACAACCATCACAAAGATACCACACCATCCCAATAAACTAGACACACAACCCTATCATATCACACACACACACCTCCCCCGACGCAACCCCCCCCCCCCCCCTCCGTTTCCTCTCCCATAATCCCTCTGGCCCCATGTCATTTCCGCCCACCGACCACATGGACGACAACGGATGAGTCATTTTTCTTTCTTCTTTTTTCGTTCTTTATTTGTACTGTCCCACATGTTAAATGTGATTTATTTTTTTCGCCTGAAGAAGACCCAAGTGGTTGAAATGCATCGTGTCTTGTCATGTGCTTTGTTTGTCAATGTCATTGGCGGTAAGTTCTAAACAAACTCTATTTCTAACTTTGCTTCGTTCGCCGCCATCAGTCACTCCATTTTGAAAAAATAACAATAATGATGATGATAATGATAATAATAATAGTAATAACAATAATGATAGTAGTAATAAAAGTAGTAGTAGTAGTGGAATAGCAGCTGCAGCAGCCGCAGCAGTAGTAGAAGTAATAGTAGCAACAGCAGCAGCTGCAGCAGAAGCCATAGTAGAGGGAGAAAAAGAAGTTAATTTGGGGGGGGGGGGGGGGGGGGGGAAGAAGAGAAAAAAATAGTTCCGATAATAGGTAGAAACAGAAGAAGAACAAGAACAAGAACAAGAAAAGGCGGAGGAGGAATTTATGCCTTGACATTCTTTTCACGAATACTTTTTTATGTGTATACACCGTAATGATAAATGTTCATTTTGAAAGGAAAAGATTTAATTCAACACTTCTTATGGAACTATGAAAATAATCATAGTTTCTGGAGTTAGCAAGAAAGAATCATAAGAGAAAAAAGTGTCCAATAATCTACTAACCTGAAATAGCTCCAAGTGGTAAAACCTTTTTCCTTGACCGGCTTTGATCAACTCTTATAAAAACCGAGTCCAGTAAGAAATGCCATTACTTTTCTACCTACAACTGCTCTCACGCTTATTACAAGCGCTGGTTTTTGTTTGTTTGGTTGGTTGTTTGGTTGTTTGTTTTGTTGTTGTTTTTGTTGTTGTAGTTTTTAAGAAAGTGTCTACAGTGTCAAGGCTTCTGTGACAGGTCTATGTTGAAAGACTGGAACAATTTGGAGGTCTGTGGCACAAATAATTCATTCTCTGACTGTGAACTAATCTAAAAGAATTTTTTAAAAGTCTGGCTAGCTAGAATGGGAGTGTCAGGAGGCTGGAGGGTCACAGTGCTGATTCTGGAAATCTTTCCATCAGAAACAAAGAGACGTTTGTGCCAGTTAGAAGCTGCATGCATAACTCCTCATTGTATTGAGCAAAGCTGTTCTTATCGTTGATTTGTTTATTTATCAGACTTAAGATTTTTCTTCAAGGAACACAAAATAAACACGGAAAATGGAGCATGCTCTTGCTTTGGTGTACTGGCAGATGTGCCACACTGTCTGTATCTTCCAGTTAATCAGGTATATAATCATGGATCTAATCATATCTTTAACTTTTTGTGGGCAGTGACTTACATTATCAAGAAAAGAATCACCACTTCCTCTTGATAACCACATAATCTGAGCATGATGTCAATATGAGAGAAACACGAGAATATAGCCAGCATTACTAGTTTTCTTTGTTTATTATTATCTAAGTGTTTACTTTCAGCAATATATTTCAGCTTTGTCCCTGCTTTAAAAGCAGTTCTTATCATCCATCAGATTGTGTTAGGAACACGTGATTTGTGGAAATGATGATGCAGGAACCCTGTATCAGCACCTGTGTAACTGAAAACGATTGAACAATAAAACAATATATCACTCATCCCTGAAGTGAAAGCAAATGATGGTTTTAGTGATCCATATGCACATGATAGACTGACAGCAGTTTCACGCCCATCATATTTACTTTTACTATCTGACTGTATGAAGATATTGAATTAAAAACAATAAAGGAAAAGCAGTAAGAATCAGGGCAGGAAGAGGGAATTGTTTCAGAATTATCATTTATTCAAAACGTGTTCCATTCTAAAGGTATTTTGGATGTTTTATGTTTGTTTGATTTTTCTCTTTTTTTTCTAGTGTGTTTGTTTGCTTGTTTGTATTCTCGCTTCTCAACAATGTTATTGTCTATACTCCAGACAACTTGCTGATCGTTAGACAAATTTGCTATTCTACCGGAGACATAAATAGTGGTCAGATCAATAAATGTAAGACAGGAATCAGAGATGGCGAGAAAACCAAACAAGTGGGAAGAAAGGAGAAGATTTAAAACAAAAATAGGCAGAATTTCGTGTATATTCAATACACTGGTCTCCACAGGAGCAGACGTTCTTAGCAAAATAAGTTACATCAGTGATCAATCAACTTATGTTATATGACTACCAGTGAATTACACCCCTTTTGTTTACTAGCCCTCCACAGTCTCTATGCGCATGGAAACTTGAACATAAAACTTGCCCACACTAAACAAACAAAAATATATTGAACGTTTTCCTTTGGCAGCAAGATAAGATAAGGTCGCGCAAAAGAAATATGCCTTAGGAGCGACAGTGAAAATAAGGCTTCAAAGCTGCTCCAGGAATGCTCATTTACTTGTTCACGCCGAGAATGAATGATCGTTGAGGCCGCTTCACCACCACAGCCTGGACGATGTGGCGTAATTCAGTTCAAACATTGTCTTCTGGTGTTAGCTTTCCTCCCCATCCCCCCCCCCCCCCCCCCCCCCCGGCCACTTTCACTGCGGAGTTCGCGCAGGAACACTTCTTCACATGTCTCTAATGGAAGTGACTGGTAACTGTGATAGCTTCATCACTGCCGGCTCTGCTGTTTAACTTCAGTTACTTCAGACTGTCAGTCTTCTGCTACTTTCTTCCTCTTTACCGCTGTCTCCTCCCCCACTCCAGCTACCATCCTACTCAGTCATAGAGAAAGGGGGAATGTGGTTTTGATTCTTTTCTCACCTCACCTAGATCACACCCTGCGTCTTTGATAGAATAAACCAAAGGTTGGTTATGGTCAAATCAAACGAGACGGCGATTATATCGGAAAGAAGCTGTCAAAATATAATGCATGAACCCTTTCCTGAAACGTACATCTAATGTAGGTCTAATGTTCTATTTCTACTGTGTGTGAAGAAGAAACTAAAGGAGGATTGATTAAGTAAAATGAGAGAGAGACGCTTGATTTCCAGCAGTTCCATTGTGATGGTGAAGACTGAGGGAAAAAGCTGGAAGAAGGTACAAAGGGGCGAGGTAATAGTAAGTTGGGTGGGATTAGGTAAGGGGCCGGAAGCCAATGACCATTTAAGCCATCTGGACTGCTAAACAAGAGAATCCAGGTACATGTATTAAGCTTAGAGTTGGCATACACATAATGAGAAAATAGACGTGGTTCTAGACCTTTTATCGCACAGCATTGTAATCTCTCCCTGCCCCCCCCCCCCCTCTCTCTCTCTCTCTCTCTCTCTCTCTCTCTCTCTCTCTCTCTCTCTCTCTCCTCTCTTTCTTCTCAGTCTCATCCCCCCTCTCTCTCTCCACACTGAGGCACGCACACACACACACACACACACACCACACACACACACACACAACACACACACACACACACACACACACACACACAAAACACACGCACACACAAACACACGCACACACACACACACACGCACGCACACACACACACACACACACACACACACACACACACACCACACACGCACGCACGCACGCACGCACGCACGCGCACATACACACACACACACACACACACACACACACACACACACACACACACACACACACACACACACGCACGCACACACACACACATGACGAGACTTTTTTGTCGATCACATTTTATGTGAATTGATTTCAGAGGCTGCCCTCTAGAAACGATTGTCTTAAAACTCTGGAGACACGCAATGGCTTTGATACAGCGTTTTTCCCCATGGAAAAAAGCCAGCGTCTTTTAATGTCCTCCCCCAAAAAGTGTGTCATCCAATTGCCCACCACTTTACCGACCCGGAAGTAGCTGCACGCGGTGAAACCTTTTTTTTTCTTGTGCAGCTTTGATTAAATCTGATTAAAACAGGATCCAGTGACAAAAAGAATGCCGTTACTCTTCCGCCAAAACTGATTTTATGTTTATTGCAAGCGCCGTGTTGTTCTCTTTCTTTCAGACTGTCCCCAGGGTCCAATCCTCTGTGACAGAATTATGCTTAAACACTGAAGCAATGTCGAGGTCTCTGGCACAAAGAATTCATTTCTGGACGGTAAACCAACCTCAGAGGGTTTTTTTGTTTATGCTTTGCTGGCGGGAATGGGGTGTGAGTAGGTGGGAGAGCGAGCCAATGTTTATACTGAAAACGTATCCCCACCCCCTACCGTGCAAGTACAAATAAATAAATGTGTTTCAAAGTCATGCACACCGCATACTTTTTTTTTTCTCTCCACCACCCATGCCTTTACTAGTTGTTTTTTTGTGTTTTTTTGTCTTTTGTTTTTTGTTTCTTTTTTCCCCTCCTTTTTTCTTCGTCTTTTTCTCTTTCTTTTTCTCTTTCTTTTTTCTTTCTTTTTTCTTTTTTTTCTCTTTCTTTTTTTCTTTCTTTTTTCTTTCTTTTTTCTTTTTTTCTGTTTTTATTGTAAAGGCGATCTTTTTTGTTTCCTTTTCTTTTTTTCCCCCTTTCTTTATCTCCAACTCCCACGCACCATGCAAGTTTGTGTGTTGTATTGCTTCAAATGGGACATTTTCTTGCTGATTCTAATGTTTTGACGTTTGATATAGAGCGTCAGGGCTTATTTTGATCTAGTGTTTTTGTGTAGTGACACTTTGACACCGTATATAATTTTAAAAAAATAAGGAAGACAGAAAGGCCCGGACACTTCCTGGAAAACCATCTTGAAACGAAACACGTAAATAAATATGCAAGGATGGAACCAGAAGTGCGCGAGGAAGGACAGAAGGAATGGGAAGAACAATAAGAGAAAGAGAGAGAGAGAGGGGGGGCGGGGGGGGGGGGCGGACACACACAGGTGTAGTAAAGATGGAGTACAGCTCGTCTCGCGAACCGGCCTATTCCCCGTGAAAGCTATCTCTATAGTGAAGAAAGGAGACCACAAGGAAGACACGAGGAAAGCCTTGCAGCAAGACAATCATTTTTTTTTTCTTCCTTTTTTTTTTTCTTCCAACCACAAATTCATTTTTGTTTTTTTCTCTCTCCTCCCTCTCTCTACCGCGCCTCCATCCCCTAGCCGCACACGACATGCGTGTATGTAGCAACAGTGTTCTTATTGTGCCATTTTTATATCACAACCAAAACCATTGTCTCCAGAGAACAGAGAGAGAATAGTCAGTGTGCAGAGAACAACGTTCACGCGTAGCTCATTTTCATGCATGTTCATTGTGTGTCATATCTGCTTCGATTCATGTCTCTGACAACCTCTTGGGGGAGATCACTCACTCCAGGAACTTGCGCTGGTTGACGGCTATACTTTTCATGGAATCACCAGCACATGAACGACAATTTTATATCAGCCAGTTAATTCAGAATGTTGTTTCTATGATCATGACGATATAACATTTCGTGAGCAGACGAACAATATAAAGAAAAAGAAAACACCATAGAACATTGCCTTGCTTTGCAATGCGCATAACATGAGCATTTAGATACGCTCTTTAAAAGTCACGAGTGGATGAAACGTGTTTGACCTGCTTATCGTTGTTCTTAAATTATTTGTAAAAGCAGCAAAGCCAGTTCTGCTGAAGGGGCTGAAATTTTAAAAGAAATTAAAGTTAGGGTGAAATGGGACATCTCGACCACACACAATATAACTAAAATTTCTGCATTCCTGCTTTTGAACGATGTGAGTGTCTATACTCAGACATTCGTTGACAGAAAAAAAAATGTATGGCACCCGAGACAGAAATGAAAAGTGACTGAAAGATTAACTCCCAAAAAAAATCAGGAAGGAAATTCGTGTGTAGAAAGGGTGTAGATTAAAAGAAATCAGGCCAGTCATGCTTGTATCTGACATACGTGGTATCCTACAGACCTTTCACACCCGTGATAAATCAGTCTTCTCGCAACAGTGATTGCCAATGGCATTAAGCTGTCATTTTATTTTTCTACTCAGTCTTTACCTTGGCAGAATCTTGTACATAAGAAACCTCCCCCACACTTCACGGACGTCAATACTTTTTAGTGTTTACCCTTGGCGGCAGAATGAAAAGATCGCAACACACACACACAAAACACACACACACACACACACACACACACACAGAGAGAGAGAGAGAGAGGAGAGAGAGAGAGAGAGAGAGAGAGAGAGAGAGAGAGAGAGAGAGGAGAGAGAGAGAGAGAGAGAGGAATGGCTATGGAGAAGGCTGCAAAGTAGCAGCGGGAACGCTTCTTCACGTGTCCATACTGGGAGTCAATGGTCGCAGAGATGGCTTCACTTCATCGCTGCAGGTTTTGCAATCCAATTTAATCCAGTCTACCCGGTTACTCTCCTTCCGTTCTCCCCTTCTTATCACTCCTCCTCCCTAAACCACTTCTCCTACTATCCCCTCAAGCCACAAGGAAAGGAAGAGTTCCGCTGGTTCTTGTTGATGATGGCGATGTGTTTTTTCTCCCCCACCACCTCTTCCTACTTGCTTTCATGTTATCAACATAGCTGATTTTCAGCTAGTCTTTTCCCCTAGAGGTTAGGCAGGGCCTGAATGGTAATGCGAGACAGAAAGATGTCTGTATTTCCAACGGCCTGGGAGAGTGTAACGTCTTGCCTGAAGAATCACAGTCATTGATTTGCTGGTATAACAGCCCAGCTGAGCATAAAGCATGTGCGTGTGTAGTGGTCACAGACCTTGATGACAGTAACAGGCTGATTTGCTAGTATAACAGCCCAGCTGAGCATAAAGCATGTGCGTGTGTAGCGGTCACAGACCTTGATGACAGTAACAGGCTGTTCTTGCGGACGTTCACAAAATCACGAGACCTGTCTTCTCAACAACAAAAATATACATTTAAATTGCAATCAATTTTTAATATCAAACAGTCGAACAGAATCTTTTTTCCCATTGGAGGAGTAGAGAGGGAGATACCGGGAACGAATGAATTACAAAGCGAGAAGCATCACTGCCAGTGTCTTCATGATCGGTATGGAGAAAGTAGAGAGAAGAAATATAAGGGAGGGAAAGCTCTCTAACAGAAGGGACCATATTGGCCGTCCCTGCGTATTATATCCAAAGGTGAAATAGCTCAGACTAAACTGAGCAGATGGAAAGCCACTCCGCTTTATGAATATTGCAGACTTTGGCAGGCTCAAGCCTACATGCTAGGACACTGGGTCTCACCGACATACTAACTTTCACTACTTACAGCGTCGTAGTTTTCTTTCTTCCCCTGCCTAAACCGGAAACGTTCATGACAGTGCACATGCATGCGGGGTGTGTGTGTGTGTGTGTGTGTGTGTGTGTGTGTGTGTGTGTGTGTGTGGTGTGTGTGTGTGTGTGTGTGTGTGTGTGTGTGTGTCTGTGTGTGTCTGTGTGTGTGTGTGTGTGTGTGTGTGTGTGTGTGTGTGTGTGTGTGTGTGTGTGTGTGTGTGCACCTGGCACTCATGCGCATCTATGTGTGTGTGTATGTGTGTGTGTGTGTGTGTGTGTGTGTGTGTGTGTGTGTGTGTGTGTGTGTGTGTGTGTGTGTGTGTGTGTGGTGTGTGTGTGTGTGTGTGTGTGTGTTGTGTGTGTGTGTGTGTGTGGTGTGTGTGTGTGTGTGTGT
>CM031617.1:21173592-21179677 GCA_018398815.1 Conus ventricosus | reverse complement strand
TAATCGTGAATAAGAAACTATAGTCCCTGATTTCCCACAAGCAACCATGTAATTTCAACCTTTAGGGCCAATCTTCTGCCCCTAGAGTTTGTTTTACGCGACAGGACTGTTTTTAGCAGTAAAATGCACCCTACTACAGAAAGTAAATGAATGGGATATCTATAAGTCTCCCAATAAACCAAATCATTGGGTGTTTGTATTGAAACTCCGAGAAACTTTTTCAATGCATACAAACGAATCTTTTCAATTTATATAGAAACAGTATCGAGACCCCATAACTCAGCTCCGTATTGCACCATGGGCTGAATTTGAGAGTCGAACAACTTTAAAAGCAATGAAAGAGATTCATTACTGAGCATACGCAGTTTCTTTAGAATACAAAGTAAGAAATGTTTAGCTCTGCTTACAAGATCTTTGCAAGCAAAGCTGAAACTTAAACGTGTTGAAAAATATATGCCGAGGTACTTATAAACATTTACTACTGGCATAAGTATTCCGTTGTACGTCCATTTTTCTCGTGCAGCAAGATGTCCACCTTTTCTGAATTCTGTAATATTACTTTTTGCCATGTTTACCTTCAACTGGAGTGACGCAGAAGCTCTTTTTAAACTGTTTAATTGATTTTGGAGACCAACTATTGTTTCTGACATCAATACAACGACATCAGCTAAGAGAAGAATAAACATCTCCAAAGCATCATTTATAAACTGAGCGCCGTGCCTACCGTTATTTATTACTTCTAAAGTTAATTCATTAACAAATATGGAAAAGAGAATAGGACTTCAGACATCCCCTTCTTAACTCCCAAGGTACAGTTTATGTAGTCTGTTAGAGATGATCTGCATCTCACCCTGGCCTTCACAGAATCATACATGCTCAAGGTACATTTATATAACTTACCTCGGATTCCATGCTTAACCAAAATTGGCCATAATACACTTCTATTGACAGAATCAAATGCTTTTTCAAAATCAATAAAAGCTACATATAATTTTCGATTTAGACAAACTGTTTTTTGAATAAAAGCCACCAAAGCAAACATTTGATCTATAGTCGAATAGTTCCGGTTAAATCCAGCTTGATATTCCTCCGTCATATTATTCTCTTCAACCCTTCTTGAATTCTATTTATAGTAGCACTATGTAATTTACTTCTAATGTTGCACACAGAGATTCTTCTGTAGTTGTTTGGGTTGTTAACATCTCCTTTTTATATGATGGGAGAACAATAGACTCGGTTCAACTTTCTGGAAACACACCCTTGCTAAATAGAGCATTCAAAGATAAATGCTAAAATGTTAATCACCAATTCGGATTTGCATGCAGTCTTTTTCATTTCGCTGATGATGCCTTCTGGACCCGCAGCTTTACGATTTCTATGGTAAGATGTTGCTAAATATGTGCACTGCTTTGGATTTGTGCATTTTGAATGGTTTGTGTCAGGGCGACCTCAAAGTTTGCTACACTTACATCTCTGAGGGTGGCAGCAGTGTGAACGATTATTTTGTAATGTCGTGTGATATGTTTGTTACATTTCTTGCTGATTGTAAGTTATGTGTAGGTGCACGTATTGAATCTGACCACATGCCTTTGGTGCTGCATACTAATTTATACAGCGAAACCCGGACAATGCAAAAGAACATGATGTTATCAATCTTGTTGAAAGTATGTTTGGAATGAAACTTATGCTGATTTGCTCTATAATACAGTGGAATCGACAGAATTTCAGCAAAGAATGCATATGTCAGTTAGTCTCATTGAGGTTAATGTTAATAAATCTTTACATCTTTTTAACATTCTATTGATAACTTCTATTGAGAGCAAAATCGGAAATGAAATGAGGTAGGGAACAGTAAACGATAACGTAAACAAGTGGGGTATTTTTACTCCCATAAGGAAACATAACACAGAGTAACTTTTATTCAAGACTGGCACAGCCTTTTAAACTTGAATAAAGTCAGACAATACTAGAGAACAATCTAATAGTGAGGAAAAAACAAGCGCAGGCCAACAACTGAACTGTCTTCATAATAATGACCTGGCAAAGATGAAGACAGTTCAGTTGTTGGCCTGCGCTTTTTTCCCCCCACTATTAGATTGTTCGTCTATGTATTTGTCTGACTTTATTCAAGTTTAAAAGGCTGCGCCAGTCTTGAATAAAAGTTACTCTGTGTTAGGTTTCCTTATGGGAGCAAAACATACCCCACTTGTTTACTGTTTTTCTATTGAGAGCTTCAAGAAAAACTGGCGATGATTGGTACGATAAGGAATGTCTTTTAAGTAGAAGAAGTACACGTAAATTGTTAACCAATTATCGTCGAACTTTATTTGTACCTGATCATGTTGAATATTCTAATCCCAGACGCAACTATAAAGAAATCTTGAAGAAAAAAAAACAAAAACATGCAATGAAATTATGTTAGATGAATTAGTCGCCTCCATTAATAGCCAAAAGAGTTTTGGGAGACAATGCCCAAAATTCAGAAAAAAAGAATCCAGTCTCAAAATGATATTAGCCTTCATAATTGGTGTCATCACTTTAAGAAATTGCTCGAAAAAAATGATGGCCTTGATAACAGTGTTAGGCAGGGAGATAATAGTGATGGAGATGATGACAATTATGATAATTTAAATCGCCCCATATCGAAAGAAGAGAGAGAGAGAGAGAGAGAGAGAGATGAGAGAGAGAGAGAGAGAGGAGAGAAGAGAGAGAGAGAGAGAGAGAGAGAGAGAGTTTTTAGTTTTCTTTCTTTCTATTACATACAGACTCCCCACCACTCTCATGAATTCTGGGTACCTAGTCACCATACTCCTAGCATTAACGAAAGCATCGATCGTAAGCTATTTTTCTGCAGAAGAGAGAGAGAGAGAGAGAGAGAGAGAGAGAGAGAGAGAGAGAGAGAGAGAGAGAGAGAGAGAGGGAGAGAGAGAGAGAGCGAACGAACAAACTTTAATGCTAATAAGCTGTTAAGCCCATTAAGCAAATCAGCGCGATGTACAATCACAAAACGCGACTCGATTCGATTTCATTGACATGGAAGTCACAGCAAGGTCTTTTTCTTTCACTTTACATGACAAAAACGTGTACGGGAAAATGTCACTGGTATGCGTTCACTGTCAGTTTTGTAGATGACGGTCACCCCAGGTAAAACTGGATCATTCCGTGGAGAGCGTGCAGCCGTCGTAGAGCACGTGCTTTGATTCCTGCATGCTATGTGTTGCGCGTGCGTCTTCTTTTCCGGAGGCTGGCCAGTCCCTTTACTGGGCACAGCGTCCGAAAGCGTCCGCACTACCATTAGGGCAAAACGCCCCAAAGCGTCCGGCATTGATCGGGTCCGTTCGGCTGTTCCGTATATGGAAATTTCTGTACAGATCTCGCGAATTCTCGGCGGAAGTGAAAGCAAGGAACCTGCGACATGTTTCCTTGCCGCCATTTGCAAATCTGTTCAGTTTGCAGCGATTTTTCGTGATTTTACTGAGGCGATCGACTTGTGAATTTCAACATGGAGTTTTTTGATGAATCGGGAGATGAAGAGCCGCTTCTAAACTTTCGTATGGAAGATATTGTGCTCCATGAGGTAGAACCAGGGTCGGATATCGACGTTAGCAGTGTAGTAGTGTGCACACATCTGATCTCAGTGACTGGGACGATCATGGTGAAGGTTTTGACTCCGAAAATCGACGATGTCGACGATCGTGTCGATCGTCGGCCATGGGATCGAAATGGATGGACGCCTGTCACTTCACCAGTTGTTGTTGAGGAACTTACTCAAGAAACTGGCCCAGATGTCAATGCAGAGGACAATCCAACTCAACTGGAGTTTTTCCATCAACGTTTTGAACCAGCAATGCTGACGAAAATCGTTGACAGCACCAACAATATGCCACTGAAAAAATCGCTCTGAAAGAAAATGGTGATCCTCAGTGGAGAGAAGCAACTGCTGCAGAAATCAAAGCCTTCTTTGGAGTTTTGATTTTGATGGGCATTCACAACTGGCCAAGGGATGAAATGTATTGGATCACTGATGACAGGCTTGGTGTTCCTGGCATCAACAAGGTGATGCCCTTGAAACGGTTAAAAAAATCCAGGAAGTTCTACACGTGTGTGACAATGACAATTTGCCAAATCCAGCTGATCCAAACAGAGATCACCTCTTCAAAGTTAGGGATCTTGTTCATATGGCCAACAGAACTTTCCAAACCAAATTCAAACCATCATGTGAAATTAGCATTGATGAGGCAATGGTGCTATTGAAGGGAAGGAGTTTTCTGCGTCAGTACATGCCTGTCAAACCCACCAGACTCCAATTCTGGGTACCTGCTACAGTTTGATGTTTATTGTGATAGGAGAGCTGACGGCACACATAGGGGATTAGGATATGATGTTGTGATGAATTTAGTCACACCTTTCCTAGGAAAAAATCATCACTTATAGTTTGATAATTTTTTTTCATCTGTGGACTTGATGACAGAACTGCTGCGACGCCAAACATATGCGTGTTCAGCTGTGCGCGTAAACCGTGTAGGCCGTCCTGAAGCCATGAAAAATCATAGGAGACTGGCAAAAGGGCAACACCTTGTCTGGCAGAAAGAGGGAATGCTAGGTACCACCTGGCATAACGAAAGAGATGTCAATCTGCGGTCAACCAACTGTTCACATGAGTTGGATGCTATGCAAAGGTGGGATCGACGTCAAAATCGTAGGGTGGATGTGTCAAGTCCGAAAGTGGTGAAAATCTACATGAGCACATGGGGGGGTGTGATACAGCAGACCGCGGTGGGACTACACTACCATAAACAAATCCCACAAATACTGGAAGTACCTGCTGTCTTTTGTGTTTGATTCGTGCATCGACAATGCAAGCATCTTGTTTGACAAGACTGTTCCTGTCAAACCAAAGACCCGCTGTGCACTCCTGGACTTCCGCCTGGACTTGGCAGATCAGCTGATAGGGGGGTACACGTGTAGAAAAAAGAAAGCAGTAAAAAGGCAGTTGCGGGCAGTGGACGAGGACAATATCCGTGGACATACACTATGAAATGTGACTGCAGAAAGCGTGCATATGTAATGTGCAGCAGATGAAAGTGACTGCAGAAGCGTGCATGAGTCGTAGGCAGATGAATGTGATTGCAGTAAGCTGCAATGTGATTGTTCAGCAGATGAAATGTGGTGAGCAGAAAGCGGAAGTGGTGATGTGCAGAGATGAAATGTGTCAGAAAGGTGCATGTGATGTTGCAGCAGTGAAATGTGACTGCAGACAAGCGGCAGATGTGATGTCAAACCCATCAGAGACGCAACTCACTGGCCGTGCCTTCGAGTCCAGTTTGGCTGTGATTTTGTCATTGAATCTCTGCATAGGCACTTGCTTCCTAGCAACTATGTGCTGTGGTTGAGACGCAGAGGGATTGCAGAGGGACGGTAAATATGACGCATAATGTTAAATAGTGTTTGAATGTAACTGTTGTTGTGCTGCGTGTGTTCGTGCTGCATTCCAAACGAACAGAAAGAATCAACACCAGGTAGAATACTCTTTCTTTTGCATTCTGCATGTTTATCTTTTTTGACTTACAATGCATGCTTCTGATTGCAGGATATTGCACGGTTGAGGAGAAGGATCTGCCCTTTGAGAGGGATTGCGATGGTTCCCTTATGCAGCTATGAAGGTTTTCCTATTACAGTACAATTTTCCCTTTTCGTCTTCTTCAAACTCTCTCTCTCTCTCTCTCTCTCTCTCTCTCTCTCTCTCTCTCTCTCTCTCTCTCTCTCTCTCTCTCTCTCTCTCTCTCTCTCTCTACTCCCTTGAGTCACGTGGTTTGACACGAAGCGACAGGGTGTGTCAATAACTTAAATGCATGACTTGAATGCATGCTTCTATTGCAGAGATATTGCATGTTGAAGGAGAAGGATCTGCCCTTTGAGAGGGATTGCGATGGTTCCCCCTTTTTAAAAAAATATATTTTTTTTTATTTTTCTCCAAATCTTTGCCAAATCATTATTATAATGATGGAAGAATTGTTAACCTGCACTTGTTTTCCCCCACTACCTAATTGTTCAGCACAGGACTAACCGGCTTCAGTCGTAGAAC
>CM031617.1:21153592-21158592 GCA_018398815.1 Conus ventricosus | reverse complement strand
AGGTAGAGGTATATAATCTCGAAGAAGAGACCTAACAAACAATTAAAATAATGGAAAAATACAGAAAAGAAACAAAGAAACAAAAAGAAAACATTTATAGGAGACCGTTCATATTTCAAACTGTTCTTCAAAGATGTTGCCACGTGCCATCCAAGAGACGCACAGGAGAGAAAGCACGAGAGAAGATTGCCTGTGAGCACAGTCCATTAAGACCGGAGCAATGGGATCTTCTGACATGGAGACAACATTGGCTGGACACACACACAGGAACAGCGTGGGAGGTCGCGACACGTCCAGACATCTTACAAAACTAGGAAGACAGACAGAACAACACAGATGTTTGCCCAGACCAGTATCCTGTAACCGGCAATTACTCCCTACCGACTCCATTGTATTCTTGATTTATACTCAAAATATGAAGCATATGTCAGAACCCTTCATCTAACTAAACTGCCACTGTTTCCAATACACTACAGTGGGGTTCTTGCCGATTTCTAACTAAATGTTGGTACTGAGTAGTGATTGCATGAATAACCCTCTCCCATTCCACCTTCTGAACGTCATGTTGGTCACTGCGTTCTTCTTCTTCTTCTTCGTCGTTCGCCATCCCGTTAGATGGGCAGCCCCGGGGTCCTCGATGAAGGCTGCCGTCCGTCGCAGTTCCTCCAGGGTGCCGTACAGCTTGGCTTCCACTGCTGTCGGTGTTGGCCAGTACTTTTTCTGGATGCTGCATACGTCATACAGACTTGAAGGATGTGGTCAGTTGTCATTGGTCCCTCACCACAAGGGCAATTTCCACTCTGTCCAATCCCATATTTTGTGTGCATGTGGTGGAGCAGGCGATTGTGTCCAGTCCTCAGGGGAAGACTTGACCTGTTCCCGTCGTCCCAGCAAATGGTATGTGTCTTCTGGTTTTTATTGGGTGCAGGAGGCGCCATTTTTTTCCCTTGCTGTGCCTTGATGATTGTCCAAATTTTTCGTCGTATGACACCAGGTGGTTGGCCTGCTCCTTCTGTGCACCGTTTTTTGCCAGAATGTCCGCTTTTTCGTTGCCTTTTATGCCACAGTGTGCTGGTACCCATTGTATCACCACTTTCTTCACTTGGCACTCAGGGCAAAAGGGCTAAGGTGAGAGGGTTTTCTTTGCAGCGGGATTTTTTGAGGGCTTGGAGCTTGCACTGAGATTGTGCTTGTTTCTGTCCCTACATCGTACAGGTTTGCAGATACCAATACGATAAAAGGCTTTGAATTAATTTGAATTCGTCCAATGAAATCTACGCACAAATCTTGACATATTTACGAAAACGTGGAAGAATGGAATTTGTTCTATGATAAAGAAAGCGAGAAATGAAATCGTGGATTCATCCTTTAATTTGGAACTTTCCCAAAATTTAAATGGATTCGTCCAGGGGTCTCACCTATCTTTCCATCAAGGAAAATTTAAAAGAACACCAAAAAAGAACCAACAAAACACCAACCGCCCAAACCAACAAATAAATAACAAAAACAAAACAAAACAAAAAACACATACAAACACACAAACAAAGAAAAAGAAACACTTCGTCAAGTTCGTGCTGAAAATATTAATTTAAACGACAGGTTAGGTCGGAGGAGGGTTTAAAATGTTGTGTTCTCTTCAAAAAATTTTGGGGCAAAAGACGTGGCAATTTTATTTAAAAACAACTTTGACTTAAAAAGCTAACCCCCTGGTTTACAGTCAAGGTAACTGTGCTATTCTTGTTTTGAGACAATGAAAAAAGGCATAGTGTTGTCAAATATGTATCGACCAAATAGGAAAGACCCACATCTTGACAAGTAGGAAAAAGAAGGAACATGTGGATCTAACTTGATATTAGGCGGGACTGGAATCCTGTAATTATAGATTACAGAAAAGTATAGAGTTGAAAATGATGCAAAATACCGAAACCCAGCCCAAAGCAGTCTTTTCTATGAGGGAAACAAAAGAACTGACCCACATAGGGACGAAAACCAATCCAGATTTTTTGAATATGCTGGAGAAAAACCCCCTTTTCTACAGAGCTATCCATTTTTTTATTCTTGAAAACCTAAAATTTATGTTGCAAGTGTTAAAGATGCAGATTCTTTGGGAAAACAATACTTACCAGTCTATAAATAAACATCAACAAATACAGACCATAATGGAAAAATTTAAAATGGTACATTTTCATTACTCAGAGACGAAAAAGATATGCTGATTTGGCAAGAGAACCCATAGAGGAAAATCAAAGAACAGCAGACAGCATCGGCTTATGCAAGATTAACTTTAGCAACGTATTGGTCTTGAAATCCAGTTGACAATTAGTGACAGCTGTTTATATAAGGCAAAACCACAGCTTTTAGTGTGCGAAAAAAAAAAAAACAAAAACAAAAAAAAAAGGGAAAGAAGAAACAACTAGCCGCCGTGGCGAAGGGGTTAGCGCGCGGACACCCGGCTGGGAGGTCGTGGGTTCAACCCATCAGAGTCATGTGGGTGTTTCTGCCCAAACCGGCTCCTACTCAGAGTTGAGTTTGCTGCGGACTCGGGTTGAAAGACTGGGACCACACAGTCGAGTTTCACCCACATAATGGATGCGTTTCTAAGAGTGTTGCTCAAATTTCCTGACCAACACTGCAGGTCCTGTATCTCTCGGGCCTGGTTGACCCGGGATATATTATGAAAGGAACGGTTTAGAGTTACAGCCCGTCATGTAGTCTCAGACCGAAATGGAAATCCGAGATCATCTTAATCATCCTCACTCTCATCGATGAGCCATTAAAAAAAAATGTCTCAAATTCTGTGGCCCTTCATGCCCGCTTTTCATGGTGACCTCAGTTTCGATGTCCTCTTCACGTCTGTGGCCTTGGTTTGGTTCCGTCGGGGTCACCGCTTTTGGGCGAGTCCATGGGGGCTGTCGTTGGACGGACGTGGGGGCGCCCTCCGAGGGAGAGTAAACTCACGCCGGCTCAGCGACTAAGCAATTATTGTCGTCAGTAGGGGGCTTAGTAGGTGGTGCCCTGGTATGTTAGATCAGAACGGTGGCACTGAACACCACCGGTGACTCGGCAGCAGTGCAGTGTCTCCTCCGGGGTTGCCTCTTAACGACTTGACATTGACTGTCCTGTTGATTGTCGGTACCAGGGCTGCGGCGGGGCTGACCGGGCTGGTGGCTGTGGACGGGGTGTCGGAATGAGCGGCGGGGTGAAAATGCCTCTGAGGTGGCGCAGAGATTAGGACAGCAACAAAAAAAAAAAAAAATAATAATAAATAGAAAAAAACACACACACCACACGAAAAAAACAACACTTGAAGTGGGAAAACACGATTTAGAAAAGGAAACAACCGTGGATTAACTATAGCGATCTTAAACAAAAGAAAGAACTTTTTAAAACTACGAAGAAGAAAATACAAAGAATTGTCCGAAGATCTAAGGCAAGGTGACTGCACAGGGAGAAGAGGCAAATACTTTTGTAACATGGAGAAAAAGCCTGCTGTGAGTAAACAAATGTTAAAACTAGTCAAGAGAAATGGAAAATTTTATCCGAAACTGACAATAAGCTGGAAGCACGTAAGCCTATGTAAAGAACGAACTGAAAAAATGTTGGTATGAGCAAAACATGTACAACACTTACCTCGACTAAATGAATCAGAAGAAAAATAATAAGGGGGGGTCACTTTCAAGAGAAGAAGGTACAGAAGTCCTAAAGGAGATACGTAACGATAAGAGCCGTGGAACTGACGGATACAATTATTCTTTTTAAACAAACTCAAAACTTTGTTCTTAGATAATTGAGTGAAGGCTCCTGAAATGTGAAATGTCAGGTAGTCAGACAGAAGGTATAGTAACATGTCAGTAAAAAGAGGATAAATCAAAATTGTTGAATAATTGATGAAAGGTGAAATATCAGTTAGTCAGAGAAAAGGAATTGAAAACATATCGATCAAAAGGGGATAAAGCAAATTTTCGAATAATTGGAGACCAATATTTTAGATAAATATTTCGATTGAATAGGAAACCACAACATAGCAAACAGAATGACACACACAGACACACAGACACAGACACAGACACAGACACAAAACACACACACACACACACACACACACACACACACACACACACACAAACACCAAAACCACACACACACCACCACACGCTGCGGCGCGCGCGCTGCGCGCGCGCACGAAACACACACAGACCGCACACACTCACACAGAAAGAGACAGAGACAGAGACAGAGAGAGACAGTGTCTCTCCGTCACATAAAATAAGAAGCACCACAGTTCTTTGGGAAAGGAGGAAATGACGTGCACAGGCAGTCTCAGTGGAGTTAAGGATGTGCAAGTACAACTTTTTTTTTACAGCTGTGTTGGTCATGAATAGACCTAGGTCACTACTGCAGTCCGAAAAGAAAGACCTCGGAACTGATTTTTCACCAGGAACGGTCTACACCGGGATGCGATTTCGGACAGAATCCCTAATGACAAAGTACTTCGTGTCGGGGGAATGAATGGCTCCCGCGCTGTCCTTCCCCTGTACTTCCACTGTGTAGAGTTCTGTCGCACTTCGTAATGGGCCGCAGGAATAGTGTCGGTTTTTCGTGTATAGAAAGACAGGAATAGGACAGCGGTCCAAAGCTCGAGCTATGTATATTTTAAGTTTTAGCAAGGTTTTAAAAGGGTTAATTGACGAGAAATAGTATTGAATATGATTTTTTTTTAAAACTTCGGTCTAAATCACTTTTGCTTGGTCCAGCTGTTTGATGGAAGTTGCAGGCCACGAAGGGAACAAACACATCTAACGTACCTATATATAGGTTCTACTTCACAATGATCTAATTCTTGGGAACTGTAAATCACACTTTAAAAGAAACAAATTACAGTAAATAGAGGTAAAGAGCAAGCGATAAGCATTACACATCAATTACTGCCCAGTCTTCCGCCCCTTCCCCCGCCCTCCCCACCCCCTTTTTTTCTTTTCTTCAGACAAGATCCTTCAGAC
>CM031617.1:21148592-21151092 GCA_018398815.1 Conus ventricosus | reverse complement strand
TATGGGTTGTTGTCATAGTTCCTGTGAATATTATTGTCATCACTAATTTATTGGTCTATAACTGCATGTTCTTGGGATATTGACTGCCTACGGTTTGTGGCCAGAAGTCTTGCGTGTAAGGCGCCTATTCATAAACACACGCAATGACTTACAATCATTATGCATTCACTTAGAAACTTGGCCTTGACAAGAGGGACTTCGTTTAGGATATTTAAATTGAAGCATGCCAGAAATAAGATAGATACAATTGCGCTTTTCTTCTTACAATGGAGCTTTCGTGTGTTTTGCATAGCAGAGTCTTGGTTAACCGATATGCTTCAAGTTTCTAAACTATGAGACAATCCGATCAGACCCAAAGGCACCTAAAACAACAGGATTACTTCTGTACTGCTACACCACGAACCTTCAAAAGAATAGCACACTTCGAAAAATACAATAAAGAATACCTCTGGATTGAATTAAGTCTTAAACTTTGTAAGCCTGTAATGGTAGGATTCCTATGCAGAAACCCAGATGAAGTCACTGACTGGTACGACAGGTTTAACTTGATGACGGATGGCGCAATTTTGGAGTCAAAGGAAATAAGTCTTTTTGGTGACTTTAATATAGACTTGGCAGTGTCAGGGACAAAAAGGAATCGTACTTATACTACGTATGGGTTGAAACAAATAATCGATCTTCCTACTCGAATCACAGAACAGACGGAAACTCTTATTGGTCACATTTACGTCAACACAAAAGTTAACATAGTGGAAATGTGTTCAGTACAAACATGCTGTAGTGGCCATTCTTCTGTATGCCTAACTTGGATGAAACAAAGGTGTCAAAATTCCCATGTCTGGACTTTTTGAAATTTGTGTTATAGATGCTTCACACATTTCGATCAAAATACTTGTCTAAACGATTTACTTCACTCAGAATTACATTACGTGTTTCAGATCACGAACCCTTAGGATGCTGTAACCATTTGGATAAGTACATTCAATTCAATAGTTATATGATAAACAAGTACCCTTTGTAAGAAAAAGAGTGAAGCATGCCATTAAACCACCATGGCTAACAAAGGAGATAGACAATGAGATACACAAAAGGGATCATATACTCAAGTCAAAGGATAAAGCGTAATCTTAAATAAAGGAATAAAGTAACTTCCATGAAGAGAAAAGCTAAGAAACAGTATTTTCAAAATGTAGTGTCGTCTCAAAATTCGAACTTAATTGGAAAGCTTTCAAACTCTTGATCAACAGTAAATCGAGAGTAGAAAATCCAATAAAAGAAATCTCATCGGAAGATTTAAACTTGCATTTTACAAATAACTAAAATATGATTGTACAAAATAAAGCAAATGATAATGATCTACATGCATTAGAGAAATACTGTTGTTGAAGAAATATTTCTTAGTGTTTCGACATACCACAATTGTCATTAAACAAAGTATTCAATAATTTACTACGCTTAAACCAGTCTGGAACAACAGATGTAAATGGAATTGATGTAAAATACTAAAAATTCGCTTCACTGGTCATTGCTGATACACTAACTTACGTTTATAATTTATGTATTGATAAAAGCCATGTTCCCATAAAATTTGAACAAGCGAAAGTTATACCTTTATATGAAAACAGGCGATCGCACCTATCCCTCAAACAACGGACCTATCTCAATATTATCCCCCCTTTTTTTAGAAAGCACTCTAAAAATATGTTCAAACATACCTGTATTCTCATCTAAAATATGTGGAATTTAGTCATGAAAATCAATAGGGTTTTTTGAGAAAAAACTCTTATACAACTCATCGATAGATGTTTTACAAATATTAACAATACGGACCTTACTGGAATTCTTTTTGTTGATTTTGCAAAAGCATTTGACGCTTTCAGTCACTCACTTCTGATAAATAAAAAAGCTTATGTGTTACAAAGTATCGAATCAAGCCTTGAAATTTATTATTTCTTTTCGCACTGATCGTCATCTTGTTGAACTTCGTTAAAAAAAGATCAAAGTTACTCCCACTTAAAATTTGGTGTCCCTCAAGGGTCAGCAGTATGGACCCTGCTCTTTTCTATTTATATAAATGACTTGCCGTTGTATGTACAGTGTTGTTGTGAACTGTTTGCTGATGATCCCTCATTGCAATCATACAGTAGTAATCCTACTGACCTGGTAAGTAATCTGCAGACAAACATCAACAAGTTGATTACATGGACAGAAATGAATCATATGTCCCTCAATGCTAATAAAACACAATGCATGTATATCACAACACGACAAAAACGGCAGACAAAGCGGGTTTTTTTTATTCGCACCATTATATGCCCAACGACAAAAGATTTAGTAGGTTACATCGCCTAAAGTCCTAGGAGTTATCATTGACAGCGACTTACCACATTGCTGATCTTGAAAACGTATTCCAAAACAATATATCAACTTGCATAAAAAAGTTTCTGAATGTTGCTACATTGCTGATCTTGGAAAACGTATTTTCAAAAGAATATATCAA
>CM031617.1:21133592-21138592 GCA_018398815.1 Conus ventricosus | reverse complement strand
AGCTGCCGGCCCAGATGGAATTATAGGTGAAGTTATAAAAACTGCTTGCCAGTCAAACTTATTTTTAGAGTTTTTGGTTAAATTCTTTAATTCCTTATTTGACCAAGGGATATATCCCAGATCTTGGTCAGAATCCATTGTCATCCCATTGTTTAAAAAAGGAGATGCAAACGACCCAAATAATTACAGAGGTATTTCATTGTGTAATGTGTGCAGTAAATTGTATAGTGCGGTTATTAACATGAGATTACAGGAGTGGGTAGAAGAACATAATATTACGGGAGAATACCAAGCTGGGTTCAAGAAAAACTATTCTACTGTTGATCACATGTTCACATTGATAGCATTTATACAAAAACAGTTTTGTTTAAATCGTAAATTATATGTTGCCTTTATTGATTTTGAGAAGGCTTTTGATTCGGTAAATAGGACTTTATTGTTGGCCTGTATTGCTGAAAAAACGGTGTTCATGGGAAACTTTATAAATGTGTTATAAGTATGTATGAGTGTGTGAAGGCAAGAGTGCGATCTGGTGCAGGTTTGACAGAGTACATTACATGTACTTCTGGGTGTGAAACAGGGCGATGTCTGCAGTCCTGTCTTGTTTTCTTTATTTATTAATGAATTGACACAGGAAATGATGCGTCATGGAAGGCACGGTGCACATTTCATAAACGATGCTCTAGACAGAGAGAGAGAGAGACAGAGAGACACAGACAGACAGAAAGAGAAAGACAGAGAGATAGAGAGACAGAGAGAGGGACACAGACAGACGGACGGACGGACGGACGGACGGACGGACGGACGGACGGACCCACAGACAGACAGACAGACAGACAGACAGACAGACAGACAGACGACAGACAGACAGACAGACAGACAGAACAGACAGACAGACAGACAGACAGCGACAGATTGATAGATAGATAGACAGAGAGAGACAGAGACAGAAACAGAGACAGAACGCATTGGTGATTTTGACAAGAAACTTTTTATCACTCAATCTTAGTCCAAAATCTTCTTAAACTTTCCTGGACTTTACAAGAACAAAACAAAGCAAAACGCAACAAATAGTCCAAGGGATCAAAGAGACAACATGAAATCGAGAGCGAGCTGAGGCTGAACAAGCAGGTCATGGGTACTCTATTGCCTTGAATGGCACATTGCTTTTGTTTTTGTTTCAATTACTGTGGCGTATTTATATTTCTTTGTCTTCACGTAACAACACACACACAGCGAGTGTTTTTTCAGTCTTCAAAAAGCAGTCGTTTTTTTTTTCTCCTGTTTTTTCTTTTTGTTCTCGAGAAAGGAAATCTTGCTTCGAAGAGAATCATTTATCTCTCTGGTTTTGTCCATCACATGGTAATGCTGTGCAGGAAAACCCAAACCCGTCACAACCAAGTCCAACACACACAACACACAACACAACACCACACAACACACACCAAACACACATCACACACACACACACACCACACACACACACACAACCAACACACACACACAACAACCCCACGCACGCACGCACGCACGACTCACGCACGCCGCAGCACAGCAACCACACACAAAACACCACACAACACACCAGAAAGAAGAGAAAGGAGAGGAGAGAAGGGGAAAAGAGGAGAGAGAGAGAGAGAGAGAGAAGAGAGAGAGAGAAAGAGAGAGAGAGAGAGAGAGAAGAGAGAACGGGCAAAATCTTAAAGAAGGGACTTGGAAAAAAACTTAATAAAAGAAAGAAAACAAAGAGAGCAAAAGAAAAAAAGAAAAGAAAAAAAGCAAACAATCAAGAAGAAAACAAAAGCTATTAACAAGCCAAAACAAAAAAAGGAAATAAATCAGAACAATAAACACTTATAAAAGGCTGTTCAAATTTCCAAACTGTTCTTCAAAAGAGTTTCCAAGTAATCTAAAGAGAGGACAGGATATGAAAGCACAGGGGAAAATTGCCTCTGAGCACCGTCCATTAAGAAAGGAGCAATTTTGATCTTCGACATGGAAGTAAAAAAAACATGGTTTAGACTCATGACTAGCGAAAGGCTAGAAAAATGGTGTGTGTCTTTAGGTGAGATGCTAAAACACACACACACACAACCAACACACAAAACACACCACCACACACACACCACACACACCCACACACACACACACACACCACGCCACGCACGCCCAGCACGCACGCACGCACGAAACGCACGCCCCGCAACCAAAACCACGCACCCGCGCGCGCCGCGCTCGGCAAACTACCACAACACACCACACACACACACACAAAACACACACACACCACAACCACACACACACACACACAAAACACACAATGAAACGCAGAGAGAGAGAGGGGAAACAAAAAAAAGAAGAGAGAGAGGAAGGAGAGAGAGAGGAGAGAGAGGAAAAGAAGAGAAGAGAGAGAGAGAGAGGTTAGAGGTAAAGGTTTTATAATTTTCGAAGAAAAGACCTAAAAAAACATTAAATAATGGAAAAATACAGAAAAGAAACAAAGAAACAAAAAGAAACCATTTATAGGAACCGTTCATATTTCAAACTGTTCTTCAAAGATGTTGCCACTTTGCCATCCAAGAGACGCACAGGAGAGAAAGCACGAGAGAAGATTGCCTGTGGCACAGTCCTTTAAAGACCGGAGCAATGGGATCTTCTGACAAGACAACATTGGCGGGAAACAACACACAGGAACAGCGTGGGAGGTCGCGACACGTCCAGACATTTTACAAAACTAGGAAGACAGACAGAACAACACAGATGTTTGCCCAGACCATATCCTGTTAACCGGCAATTACTTTCCCTAACCCAAATCCATTGTATTCTGATTTATACTCAAAATAGAAGCATATGTCAGAACCCTTCATCTAACTAAACTGCCACTGTTTCCAAACACTACAGTGGGGTTCTTCCCGATTTCTAACTAAATGTTGGTACTGAGTAGTGATTGCATGAATAACCCTCTCCCAATTCCACCCTTCTGAACGTCATGTTGGTCACTGCGTTCTCTTTCTTCTTCTTCGTCGTTCGCCATCCCGTTAGATGGGCAGCCCGGTGTCCTCGATGAAGGCTGCCGTCCGTCGCAGTTCCTCCAGGGTGCCGTACAGTTTGGCTTCCACTGCTGTCGTGTTGGCCAGTACTTTTTCCTGGATGCTGCATACGTATACAGACTTGAAGGATGTGGTCAGTTGTCATTGGTCCCTCACCACAAGGGCACTCCCCACTCTGTCCAATGCCATATTTTGTGTGCATGTGGTGGAGCGGGCGATTGTGTCCAGTCCTCAGGGGGAAGATTTTGACCTGTTCCCGCGTCCCAGCAAATGGTATGGTCTTCTGGTTGTTTTTGGGATGCAGGAGCGCCATTTTATTCCTTGCTGTGCCTTGATGATTGTCCTAATTTCGTCGTATGACACCAGGTGTTGGCCTGCTCCTTCTGTGCACCGTTTTTTGCCAGAATGTCCGCTTTTCGTTGCCTCTTATCCCACAGTGTGCTGGTACCCTTTTGTATCACCATTTTCTTCACTCTGGCACTCAGGCAACAAGGGCTAAGGTGAGATGGTTCTGTTCTTTGCAGCGGGAGTTTTTTGAGGGCTTGGAGCTTGCACTGAGATTGTCGTCCCTTTATCTGGCTACATCGTACAGGTTTGCAGATACCAATACGATTAAATAAAGGGTTTGAATTAATTTGAATTCGTCCAATGAAATCTACGCACAAATCTTGACATATTTACGAAAACGTGGGAAAAATGGAATTTGTTTCTATGAAAAGAAAGCGAGAATGAAAATCGGGATTCATCCTTTAATTTGGACACATTCCAAATTTCAATGGATTCGTCCATGGGTCTCACCTATCTTTCCATCAAGGATAATTAAAGAACACCAAAAAAGAAAACCCCAAAACACCAACCGACCAACCAACAATAAATAACAAAAACAAAACAAAACAAAAACACATACAAACACACAAACAAAGAAAAAGAAACACTTCGTCAAGTTCGTGCTGAAAATATTAATTTAAACGGGCAGGTTAGGTCGGAGGAGGGTTTGAAATGTTGTTCCTTCAATAATTTTAGGGGAAAAGACGTGGCAATTTTTTTAACAACAACCCTTTTAACTTAAAAAGTTAAAACCTGGGATACGTCAAGGTTAATGTGCTATTCTTGTTTAGACAATGAAAAAGGCATAGTGTTGTCAAATATGTATCGACCAAAAAGGAAAGATCCCAACAATCTTGACAATAGGAAAAAGAAAGGAATGTGGATCTAACTTGAATTAGGCGGACTGGAACTGTAATATAGATTTTCAGTAAGTATAGAGTTGAAAATGATGCAAAAGTACCACGGGAAAAATCAAAGCATCTTTTCTAATGATGGATCAAAAAGAAATGATCCACATAGGGAGAAAACCAATCCAGATTCTGAATATGCTGGAAAAAACCCCCGTTTCTACAGAGTAATCCATTTTTTAATTCTTGATACCTGAAATATGTTGCAAGTGTTAAGATGCGATTCTTGGGAAAACAATAAAATTTTACAGTTCTATGAAAACAACAAAAAAAATACAGACCAAAAAATGGAAAATAAAAAGGTACCTTTTTATTTACTCCCGAGACGAAAAGTATGCTGATTTGGCAAGAGAACCCATAGAGGATATCAAAGAACGCGACAGCATCGGCTTTTGCAAAATTAACTTTAGCAACGTTTTCTGGTCTTGAAATCCAGTTTACAATTAGTGATCAGCTGTTATATAAGCAAAACACAGCTTTTAGTTGCGAAAAAAACAAAACAAAAACAAACAAAAAAGAAAGAAGAAAACAACTAGCCCGCCGTGGCGAAGGGGGTTAGCGGGCGCGGCACCCGGCTGGGAGGTCGTGGGTTCAACCCAAACGAGTCCCTGTGGGTGTTTCTTGCCCGACCGGCCCACTCCCGAGTTGAGTTTGCTGCGGACTCATGGAAAGACTGGGACCTCACAGTCGAAATTTTCACCCACATAAGGATGCG
>CM031617.1:21121601-21124101 GCA_018398815.1 Conus ventricosus | reverse complement strand
GTGTGTGTGTGTGTGTGTGTGTGTGTGTGTGTGTGTGTGTGTGTGTGTGTGTGTGTGTGTGTGTGTGTGTGTGTGTGTGCGCGTGTGTCCTTTCGCCTCTGTGTTGTAGTCGTGCATTTGTATATGTATTGGTATGTGTATTTGCATTATGTATATGTGTATGTATATGTATATATATGTGTATGCAGGTGTGTGTACGTATAGTCATATATACATGTGTGTGCATATGTGTACATACGTATGTGTGTGTGTGTGTGTGTGTGTGTGTGTGTGTGTGTGTGTGTGTGTGTGTGTGTGTGTGTGTGTGTGTGTGTGTGTGTGTGTGTGTACATTGTGTGGGTGCATGTTATTTTCTCAAATTCATAGTACCTAGTATTACTGTTTTGTCACTATAATGTTCTGTGTTTGTCAGTTTGTTTGTAACTGAAAATGAAAAACAAACCTCCTTGTAAACTACTACTTTTTTTCTCTTTTTTTTTCCCCACTCATTCAAACTGAGTAAAACACAAAGAAAAATTGCCAGATTGTAACAATTGTATATTTACTATTCATAATTCATTTATTGTTTATAACTATGCAGCCTTACATTCGTACATGTACTGGACACGCTTATGTCAAATTGTTTGTTAAATTCATGTCGAAGGATGAGTGCGTGAAGAAGGGAAGAAGGTGAAGGAACTGTAGAGTGGAGGGATGAGAGAGGAGGAATAAAACATATTAAAAAAAAAAAAAAAGTTAAAAGCAATGGCCAAATTCAGGCCCAGTTAACAGTAAAATATCTGGGGAAGTAAAAAATAGAAAAACATCAATATGCAGATCTCAAAACTGTTGTATCAATTTGTTTTTTAAAAGCGATTGCATTTGTGGCAATCTTGATGGCACCCGGCAGTGAGTTCCACAGCCGTACAGAACTGGGATATAAAAGAATGTAAGTGGCTGTCAATATTTGATGCAGGTATGGTATAACACTGACCGCCACTCCTGGTGCTACTTTTATTCAATACTAGTTGTTCCATTGGAATATCAATTACTTTAGCTCTGCCTTTGAAAAAGGTGTTAAGTTTAATAAAAGCTCTTCTCTCTTCTAAGGGTTTCCATTCTAATTTCCTCATGTTCTTCCTAGTATTCCCCTTTTCTCTGATGTGGTTCCCTGTTACGAACCGTGCTGCTCTCTTCTGAATCTTTTCAAGGTTATCAATGTCCTTTAGATGGTAAGGATCCCAAACTGAGCAAGTTAACATAGTGGAAATGTGTTCAGTACAAACATGCTGTAGTGGCCATTCTTCTGTATGCCTAACTTGGATGAAACAAAGGTGTCAAAATTCCCATGTCTGGACTTATTGAAATTTGTTTTATAGATGCTTCACACATTTCGATCAAAATACTTGTCTAAACGATTTACTTCACTCAGAATTAGATTACGTGTTTCAGATCAGGAACCCTTAGGATGCTGTAACCATTTGGATCAGTACATTCAGTTCAATAGTTATATGATAAACACGTACCCTTTGTAAGAAACAGAGTGAAGCATGCCATTAAACCGCCATGGTTAACAAAGGAGATAGACAATGAGATACACAAAAAGGGATCATATACTCAAGTCAAAGGATAAAGCGTAATCTTAAATAAAGGAATAAAGTAACTTCCATGAAGAGAAAAGCTAAGAAACAGTATTTTCAAAATGTAGTGTCGTCTCAAAATTCGAACTTAATTTGGAAAGCTTTCAACCTCTTGATCAACAGTAAATCGAGAGTAGAAAATCCAATAAAAGAAATCTCATCGGACGATTTAAACTTGCATTTTACAAATAACTAAAATATGATTGTACAAAATAAAGCAAATGATAATGATCTACATGCATTAGAGAAATACGGTTGTTGTAGAAATATTTCTTAGTGTTTCGACATACCACAATTGTCATTAAACAAAGTATTCAATAATTTACTACGCTTAAACCAGTCTGGAACAACAGATGTAAATGGAATTGATGTAAAATACTAAAAATTCGCTTCACTGGTCATTGCTGATACACTAACTTACGTTTATAATTTATGTATTGATTAAAAGCCATGTTCCCTTAAAATTTAAACAAGCGAAAGTTATACCTTTATATGAAAACAGGCGATCGCACCTATCCCTCAAACAACGGACCTATCTCAATATTATCCCCCTTTTTTAGAAAGCACTCTAAAAATATAGTTCAAACATACCTGTATTCTCATCTAAAATATTTTGATTTTAGTCATGAAAATCAATAGGGTTTTTGAGAAAAAACTCTTATACAACTCATCGATAGATGTTTTACAAATATTAACAATACGGACCTTACTGGAATTCTTTTTGTTGATTTTGCAAAAGCATTTGACGTTATCAGTCACTCACTTCTGATAAATAAAAAAGCTTATGTGTTACAAAGTATCGAATCAAGCCTTGCAATTTATTATTTCTTTTCGCACTGATCGTCATCTTGTTGAACTTAGTTAAGAAAAGATCAAAGTTA
>CM031617.1:21109101-21111601 GCA_018398815.1 Conus ventricosus | reverse complement strand
TGTATGTTTGTGTATGTATGCATGTAAGTATGTATGTATGTATGTATCTGAACAGAACTACCGATATGAATAGCCAATGGACAGTGCTCCAAATCTTCTCAGAAAACTCATTTATATATGTTAAAGAGAATATGAATACTGGAAGCTTGATAGTCATAAAGCCCACTGATTACATATCAAGATGGATTCAAAAGAGGAAATCGGCAATATCTATCGTAATAGTGAACAGCACTTTATGTCAATATGTCAAAACAAATACAGAGACTATTGCCGAACAACATAGAATTCATTACGAAACAAAGAAAAAAAAAACACTTCACCGAAAGATTAAACAGCAGCAAACGAAGAAGACGACTGGGAATCAGAAAGTTACATACTTTGTTGTACTGCTCTCGGCCCTCCCCACGCTCACTAAGGGTGGTAGTTTTGACGCAGATTAAACCTTTAAAGCACGAAAAGTGGATTTGTAAGCCTGACGAAGATAAAAGAGAGAAAAAAAAAAGAAAAACTAATGGAAAAAAACACACTCAAAAACAGGGTGGAAAAGGTGATCCTTGGAAAATGAGTTTCCAAACGTTTCAGACCTTAAACCCTTTCTCACATTGAATATTGCACGCGCGCGCCGCCGCGCACACACACACACACACACACACACACACACACACACACACACACACACACACACACACACACACACACACACACACACACGCACGCACGCACGCATACACACAAACACACGCGCACACACACACACACAGAAGAAAGAGAGAAAGAGAGAGAGAGAGAGAGAGAGAGAGAGAGAGAGAGAGAGAGAGAGAGAGAGAGAGAGAAGAGAGAGAGAGAGAGAGAGAGAGAGAGAGAGAGAGAAAGAAAGAGAGATTGAGACGGACCGACAGATAGAGAGCGCCAGCGACGAAATTGACGAAGTATGAACATACAAATCGATCCACAATTATGTAGATTGCCAGAGAAACTGACACCCGACAAACGCCAATAATCAAGTCACAACTAGTTCGTTTTGGTCCACTGCGTCTAATCATGTGCCCGTGCTATTCCGTTTTGATATCACATGGATTTTACTTTCATTCTCTTTCTCTGGAGTCTCGTATGTCAATAGTCGCTTCCCAGCGCTGATTATGCGAATTAGCTGGACGTAGACGGCTGTGTTCTTTTCAGCCTGTCCCTATAATCACTCGGAAACATTGTCGCCTGGATTTTCAAGAATACGCAGTGTCAATGAGAGCAAGTCTGAAAAATGGCATGAGATTATGTATGAGGTTTGCATGTTTTTTTAGTCATCCAAGTAGAATGTCTGAAATAGGTAGGAAAAAAAGTAATCTTTGTCTCTATTAATGTACAGAAAATAATAGCCACTTGACGATCTCATATATGTTTGATTGGAAATTATTTGTTTAGTCAATGGTTAAAGAGTGTAATCAACTTATTAGAGCTTATGTAATTTAATGTAATGTGAAGATGTGTAATAAGAAGCCAAACATTTCGATCAAAGGCAATTTTGACATTTTGTTAACTGTGCAGTGTGAAATAAAAGTGCAGCAACTGAGATGTTGGGTGGGTTGTGTTTGTGTGTACATGAACACGATGAACTGAAAGGACGCGTGCTTCAGTGGACGTGGAATTATGCTTTGCCTATTCTAAAAAGATTATTCATATGTACATTGTATGTGTTTACGCAGATTTGTATTATGCTAACAAATACAAACAAATCTCCTCTTTTCTTTTTCAGGAACCATATTGTTAATCAGATGGAATGAATTAACACATTTCTGTTTATATTTTCTCTCTGCAAAACAGGGCTAAATCAAGATGCTGTTAAGCTGGGTAAGGGGCGGAGGAGGCAGAGAGGGTGGTACCCTGGGTGGGAGATTTTAAGCTGAAAGACTTGAAGACATGATTGAAGGAAGCAATATATGACGGAGTGGGGATGGCACAAAACAAAAACTAGGGGGAGGAGGGGGACTCCAGACTGTGAACAGAGATAAGGAACCAGCCTGAAAGCAGAACTCAGAGAACTGGAAGGAAGGTGGTCACTTTCGTACTCTGGAATAAAGAAAAGATGTATTAGTCTGACGGCTGTCTGAGTGACTGTTGCGTACGGAATATTTCATCCTCTATTTCTTGTTTCGCATTTTTTTTTCTGGCCGCTGGAACTGGCGGATGGCGGAGTAATGATGAAGAGTTCTCTTTTGCCTTGATAGATTGCCATTCTCCCTGAAAATTGGACCGAATAGTAGGGTAAACAGTGTGCCAAAAAAAAAAAAAACTACAAAAAAACCCAACAACAAAAAGTAAAAATGTCAAATATTCAAACATGTCTAATTCAAATTAATTTGGTTCCACTTGTAAGGTCTGCGCAGTGTCCATCAGTATGAGGTGGAAAATTCAATTCAGTTGTCCAACAGCACAGACCAAAGGCCCTAAAAATAAATAGCTAATGTCTCTGATATCATTGCCATTATTTTTTCTTATGGATATT
>CM031617.1:21104101-21106601 GCA_018398815.1 Conus ventricosus | reverse complement strand
TTTGGATCGTAGGCCTTGGGTTGACTGTAAACTTAAGAGTTTTCTTTGAATCGTGGGCCTTGGCCTGACTTTGTAAACTGACAATTGTCGTTGGAGAACAGGCATTGGGCTGACTCTGTAAACTGATAGTTTTCTTTGGAGGGCAGGCCTTGGGCTGACTTTGTAAACTTAGAGTTTTCTTTGGATCGTAGGCCTTGGGCTGACTTTGTAAACTGACAATTGTCTTTGGAGAACAGGCATTGGGCTGACTTTGTAAACTGATAGTTTTCTTCTGGAGGGCAGGCCTTGGGCTGACTTGTAAACAGATAGTTTTCTTTGGCGAACAGGTCTTGAGCTGACTTTGTAAACTGACAATTGTCTTTGGAGAACAGGCCTTGGGCTGACTTTGTAAATTGATAGTTTTCTTAGGAGAACGGGCCTGGTGCTGACTTGGTAACTAAGCTCACTATTGACGGACCTGTTCTGAGGACAGCCGGAAATGATCGACTTTCATCAGTAGGCCCCCCACAAAGGAAAAGAATCAAGATCCATCAAGCAAGTGTGACCTTGCTGGATACGACCAACTCTTTCATAAAAGAGTGTTTTTACCACTATCGGAGAAAGAGCATACAAAGCCGACATAATATGTCAACATTTGCTCGTGTAATGCTAATAAAAAACGGTTAGAGGTAGGAGTTACCGCATGAGCAGAAACAGCAGCAGCAACAAGAGCTGGAGTAGTAAATATGTGGTGAAGAGTTGTAGTAGCAGCAGATGGCAGAAGCAATGCTGATATCCTCAGTAGTAGCAGCCCAGCACTAGAAGCAGAGCAAACAGTCACAATGTTGACAGCTTTACTAGTGGTAGCAGAGCTCATGGTGGCAACAAGTACGAATAATAGTAGCAACAGAAGTAGCAGAAGAGGTAATACAGAAGCAGCATCTTTTTCCAGCAGAAGCCCAGAAAGAAAAGCATCAACAGCAGTCATTCACTCTCGCGAACTAAGTCGGACGTCTGTGACCCGCTTTTGTTTTTTCAACCATCTCTCTCCTCCATCGCTGTGGGTAAGAATTCTCTTGGTATGTTGCTGTCCTCCTTGAGTTGGTCTATAAAATGTATATGGTGGTCTGCCTCTCCATCTGTCTCCATGACTGGGTTCCCACAGGATGAGTCTGTGGATTATTTCCTCTTTACTTCTTAAAGTGTTTACCGAATCTGAGTCTTCTTTCCGCTGCTGCTGTTGTTATTTTTGGAAGGTTTCCTTGTAACGTCTCGTTGTTGACATGTTGCTGCCATGTGATGTTCTTCATAACTAAGAACATCTTGGTATTTGCCCCGTCTTTTTTTCTTTCTTTTTCTTCAGGGTTTCTGTCAACGCCCAAGTGCTAGAGCCATACAACAGGATTGAATCCACCATGGATCTGAAGAATTCCACCTAGATGCTGCTCTTTAGGCTTGATTTCCAACTTTCATCAAGTGTTTGTATTGTTGTGCAGGCCTTTGGTATACTGACGTTTATATCTTTACCAGAAGACATGACTCAGGAGCCAATACATAGAAAGCCATCGACTTGCTTTATGACACTACCATCAATTGGTACGAGGTCCCCTTTCTCTTGATTGAACAGATTGTATTCTGTTATGATGTCATCGATGTGCAGTCCAATGTGTTTGGCAGCATTTTTTGCTCGGTTGAACAGAAGCTGGGCTTGCTACAGGGTGCTTGACTGAGAGGCAATGTTGTCTGTAAAATCGGTGTCGGTGATCACAGTGGCTGGATGTCGTATAATCTTGGCTCTTTTGAGTGTGAAGCCAGTGTTCTGCTCGTCTGTTGTTGCTTGTCGCGTAGCATAGTCAAGATCTATTATGAACAGATACGGTACGAGGGTGTCTCCTTGTTAGACACCAGACAGTCTCTCAAGAAAAAAAGGGTGTCACCATCTGGAGATAGGACCTGAGCTGTTGTGTTGGTACAGATGATGTTTATGGCAGACGCGACTAGATTAGGAACTCCGAATGCAACAAGTATTTCTATTAGCTGTCCTGTGCTTATGGATCTAATTGCAAAGTGAGACGACTGCAGGCGGAAATCTAAACAAATCTTAAATAAATGTTAGCGAACCGCCCAGAGAAACGTGGACAAACGAGTCACAAGACAAAACACAACGCGTTTCGACCTCTTAGGTCTTCTTCAGGTGAGATACAAACGAATAAAATAACGAAAATTCACTAAGCTTTGATCGCTTCAGATCGCTTCAGGGTTCAGATCAAGGAAGAAGGCGTTGAATTTTATTTGTTTGTGTCTCAGCTGAAGAAGACCTAAGAGGTCGAAACGCGTTGTGTTTTGTCTTGTGACTCGTTTGTCCACGTTTCTCTGGACGGTTCGTTAACATTTATTTAAGATTTGTGCGTATGGAGTCAATGCTTTTCCGAAGTCCACAAATACTGATACTGCAGGTAAATTTTTTGTTTTGAGTCCCTCAATCAGTCTGTGCAGTGTCAGTATCTGTGCAATTGTTGAT
>CM031617.1:21084101-21096601 GCA_018398815.1 Conus ventricosus | reverse complement strand
TGGTATACCTATGTGTTGGTCATAAAATCAGATGATTCTGATTGAAATCACAGTTCCATATGACTAGTTTACATCTAAAATATTGAGAAGTATGTCAGACTTTACAGCAGCTTGAAGGAAACTGACATGAAACCTAAACGTTCTCGCCATATATAGAGGTTGGAGCTAGGGTTGTAGGCTCACGAGCCATTTTAAGGAAAACTACCAGGGCTGCAGTTCATTATTGAGATTATGCACAGAGTGCTTTCCCTTGGTAAGACACAAAGCTCTTTTCTAGCTGCCTCTGCCAAGGCTTTTAAGGTTCTGGGCCAGGATTCATGCTGGATCGATAGCAAACGTAGTGCATGACATATTCACATGAGCAGATGGTGAGTACTCCCACAGTGTCTCCATCTGCTTTTGATAAGTTGTCAGCCTCTGATTTGACAAATACTCATTAAAGGCTTCTAACATATCTCCTTTCATACCAGCTATGTTAAGCATCTTTTCTGAAGACTTCTGTAGTCAAGATTTCCAGTTCATGTTACGTTTAATAATATTAGAAACAAAGAAATGCAGGATACATTCACTGAAAGTTGACGCATGATCATCGTTACTTTAGAAAACCGATAACTTTGGAACGGTTTTGGTTACATTATTATGTTAAATGACGAAAAATAAACGTAAATAGAAAAAAAGATTTTGGTATCTGCACTATTTAGCTGGTAAAAGACGGACAAACGTCAGCAAACTGCTGACAAGATATACTTTTATGGAGTAAATTTTCCTTTAAGCATGTACATAATGAGCAATCTATGTTTTGTTTACGATCACACGTTTCATATGCTTAATCTGCGTGACAGATTCTCTTATGGGGAATACAAACATCATAAACGCCCGTCGGATTTCTGCATTAATATCAACAGTGAAGCAACGTTACATACTACTTATCGTGTCAAGGGTTCTGTACTAGCGTGCATCTATTCAATCCTTCTGCCCTTATTAGAAAACATCAGCCAGTTTTTGTTTTAAAGAACAGAGTAATGCTCTGCTGCTGCTGTTGGTGTTGTTGCTGCTGTTTATAGAAACATTATTGAAATGTTTGAAGGCAAATGATTTGATCATTTCTCTGCGGCAACAGGCAAACTATACACTATAAGTTTCAGTTCCATACATACGTATGACTTGCATTCAAGCAAGAATAAAATTCACGTCAAGATTCACGGAATCAATATCATACAATTATATAATATATCAAAATAATGTGTATAACAACCTTTTTCACAAGAGAAGCTACATGGTAATAAGAAAGGGAAAAAAAGACACCTAAGCTTGAATCTGATGTGAAAACCAAAATGCCAATATACATTCACTATTTGCATCTCAGAACTTGGAAAAAGTCATATTGAAGTGCCACCTTTGAGGAATAGAATTGTGCTTACCTTGAAGAAATTGAAATTTTTGTTTCATTTCGATAAATGAACAACAAAACGAAAGTAAGAAAGAAAGAAAGAAAGAAAAGAAAAGAAAGAAAGGAATATGAAAGGAGTAAGAAAGAAAGAGAGAAAGCAACTTCAGCTCTGGAACTGAAACAACTACATGGCTATAACGCTTAACTAATGCTGCATGTCGTTCCAGTAAACGTAGCACGTATGCAGGTAGAAGCACACGGAACAAACAAGGTACCTTTGATGAAAAAAAACCTTTTGCTATAAAAACACCGAAAAAGAGGAAATAATGGGTTAACTTTTGTGTGGTTATATGAAGTGTTTTCCCGTAATTCTTTAGCCGAATCGTGAAGACTACTGAGATCACTCTGTAATCTACTGCTGCTTCATATATTTGTCGTTCTCGTAGGTAGCATCAAACCTGGATGCTGATTAGGAGTGTGCACTGAGTTCTCACGAGAGAGAGAGAGAGAGAGAGAGAAGAGAGAGAGAGAGAGAGAGAGAGAGAGAGAGAGAGAGAGAGAGAGAGAGAGAGGTGTGTGTGTGGGCTTGGCAAGGAAACATTTCCTAATATAGACTCTCGGTGACAGAGAGAGAGAGAGAGAGAGAGAGAGAGAGAGAGAGAGAGAGAGAGAGAGAGAGAGAGAGAGAGAAGAGAGGGGTCTGTGTGTGGCTTGGTAAGGAAACATTTCTAATATAGACTCTCGGTGACAGAGAGAGAGAGAGAGAGAGAGAGAGAGAGAGAGAGAGAAGAGAGAAGAGAGAGAGAGAGAGAGAGAGAGAGAGAGAGTGAGTGAGTCTGTGTGGGGGCTTGGCAAGGAAACATTTCCTAATATAGAATCTCGGTGACAGAGAAGAGAGAGAAGAGAGAGAGAGAGAAGAGAGAGAGAGAGAGAGAGAGAGAGAGAGAGAGAGAGAGAGAGGATCAAGGAAAAAGAAAGGAATCAATATCCACATTACAGACACTGTCAGCGAAGTGACAGCCAACAAGCGCCCACAATTAGTCATTCGTTATCAGAACTTCTCAGTCCACTGCACGTAGTCCTATTGCCCCTTCTAACCTTAGTTCTTTATATAAAATGATTGGCGTTGACCATTTGATCTGATATATTATCTGCTGGTCTATTCGTTGCAACACTGCTCATGCAATGGAGAATTGGCGGGACCGTATTTTTCTGCCTTCTTTTCAGACCCTTCATAGTGTAACCATATCGCGGCGTCGTCTGGATTTTCCAGAAAGATAATTATATCAATTTGATGGAGTTTTGGAAGACAGGCATGACGTTATGCATGAGAGAAATGGCCCAGGTTGGCTTAGGTGTCGATTAATGAGACATGTTCCGTGTCTGAAACAGCTGCGTACACATTGTTTTCGTTATCTGACATGCACACGGAATTCAGTGTTACATAAGGTATTTATGTTAGTTGAAAACAAATTGTTTTAGTTCGATGTCAAAGCTTTATTAAGTCCGGAGAATTCCTAAATATGAAGATATGCAATAAAATGTTAAACGTCGTGATATCAGTTAGTCAAAAGGCAGAGAGCCGATCGGATCGATCTGAAATGATGAAAAGGAGTACAACATTAAACTCTTACAAGTAGTAGATAAAAATGCATGGATGACACGCCCTGATGAGATGCTGCTGTAACGATCTGTGCCATTCAGTACAAAGTGTGCATGGATGACACGCCCTGGATGAGATGCTGCTGTAATACTTGTGCCATTCAGTACAAAGTGTGCATGGGTGACACGCCCTGCATGAGATGCTGCTGTAATGATCTGTGCCATTCAGTACAAAGTGTGCATGGATGACACGCCCTGCATGAGATGCTGCTGTAATGATCTGTGCCATTCAGTACAAAGTGTGCATGGATGACACGCCCTGCATGAGATGCTGTGTAATGATCTGTGCCATTCAGTACAAAGTGTGCATGGGTGCACGCCCTGCATGAGATGCTGCTGTAATGATCTGTGCCATTCAGTACAAAGTGTGCATGGATGACACGCCTGCATGAGATGCTGCTGTAATGATCTGTGCCATTCAGTACAAAGTGTGCATGGGTGACACCCCCTGCATGAGATGCTGCTGTAATGATCTGTGCCATTCAGTACAAAGTGTGCATGGGTGACACGCCCTGCATGAGATGCTGCTGTAATGATCTGTGCCATTCAGTACAAAGTGTGCAGGGGTGGCACGCCCTGCATGAGATGCTGCTGTAATGATCTGTGCCATTCAGTACAAAGTGTGCATGGATGGCACGCCTGCATGAGATGCTGCTGTAATGATCTGTGCCATTCAGTTCAAAGTGTGCATGGGTGACACGCCCTGCATGAGATGCTGCTGTAATGATCTGTGCCATTCAGTACAAAGTGTGCATGGATGACACGCCCTGCATGAGATGCTGCTGTAATGACTGTGCCATTCAGTACAAAGTGTGCATGGATGACACGCCCTGCATGAGATGCTGCTGTAATGATCTGTGCCATTCAGTACAAAGTGTGCATGGATGACACGCCATGTCGACCTGCTCCTGGACACAGAGAATGACACTGGTCCTCTATCAAGTGACAGTCGGTCACAAATTTATACGGACTGTCCCATATGCTACCAAAAGAATGGAAAGGGAGATGTTGTTGGATTGCGCTGTTACCAATATTTGCACAGTCTGCGAACTCCTTATCACGTTTATTTAGCAGTGACGGAAAATCTCTCTGCCTGCACGTGCAGTTGTTTTGTGTTTTGTTGTTGTTGTTGTTGTTTTTTCGTTGTTTTTACCAAGTTGTATTTGTTCGTTTGCTTATTAGTTTGTTTGGTTTTTGTTTTGTTTTTTAATGTTCAGTCAGAAAAAGCCCGTTTTCAATGCTTTCACGCTTGTGATGTTTATTGGTGGCCTAGTCTTTCAACATTTATTTCCTAACTTAGCTAACACACAGGACGAAAACACAAACACAGCATGATTCACACACAATCAAACTTTTATTCAGTGAGAAACAACGCTTTTTAGCCAACGGTTAGGTAAGAAGGCACGTGTAGTAATATATCACCCACCTCCCACTTTCTTGTTGAGCAAACCACCAGCAAATCTCAACACAGCGATGTTAGTCACAAGTTGGATCTTTCAGTCTCGTTATTACATTTTCTTGTTCGTTTATTCATTTGCTTACTTATTTATCTTTTATTTACTTTAGTTATTTATTATTTATGTATTCAATTATGATTTATTGATTGATTGATTGAAATTTACTATTTCGTTTATTTATTGATTTATTTATTTTACTTATTTATTTACTTATTATTGATGTTATCATTCATTCATTCATTCATTTCTTCTTTTTTAACACAGAAAGAAGACCAAGACTAGGACAGGATGCGATGAGTTAAATGGTAAGATGTCGTGTCCTGACCGTGGACGACAGGACCAATGCCCCATCAAAAATCTCTTTTGCACAGCACCTGTTAGGACCACAGGGAACTCAATGGCAATGATGTGCCGGTGTATGAAAAAAGGGGAGCCAGCCTGGCAGCTGTCATGTCCCAAGGAGACGACGGTGATGCCCGTTTACAATAAAAGAGAGACCAAACAAGGCCGGAAACGAATTTACATCAAGTTGGTCCTGGAAGGGGAAGGATCTCATTTTTTTTCCTGAGTGGGGTTAGTTTAAGGTAAAGTGGAAAGACAAACAGAGAAACATACAAAGCGGCGACAAAAGAAGTAAATTCCATAATTTCACACTCCTTCAATCTAGTTTGAATGTTCTTGTAATCTCTGCTAACCAGTCTACATTCCATTCACGCTGTCATTACCAGGCACCCTTCAATCTCACGATGAAAGAGACTGGCGTCGGCAGCATGAGCATTGGAATCGACAACGACAACGGTGACGACGATGCCGATGATGACGGCGATGACCACGATGACGACGACTACAACGATGCCGTAAAATTGAAGACAGCTTACACTGTACTCAACTTGTAACACAGGGCACACACGGAACACGTTCAGATCGACACTTCTATTGCTTCTTCTTCGTGTACACAAAACGGTCAACGCTGCAATCGTAGCCTGCTAAGCCCGCTGTTGAAGCACCCGATACGCTCGCGACGTCGACAGCAGTTGAGACGCTGAAGAGGGAAAAGGGAGGAGATTGAGGGCAGGGGAGAGGAAGCAAGGGAACATCGAGAAGAAGGGACACAGGGCAGACTATGGGGCCCCGGATTCCTCATTCCGGGGGGAGGGGGGGGGGGGGGTGCATAGGCGCCAGGCAGGGTGAGGAACGCCCGGTCACCCAGACTGCCCCCCCCCCCCCACCCCACAGCATGGTGTGGAAAGACAGACAATTCCTGCAGCTAAGAGTTGTTTACCTCCACCACATACCTACTTCACACACATAATGTACACTCCTTATATCCGTATTGAGTGTGTTAGGTATTCTCTAAGTGTAAGAAATCTGGAACGTTCTTCAATAATCCCTTACCCCTTTAATCGCCGACAGAATACGAATATAACACTGTAGGTATTGGTGGGTACACAGAGTGCTCTTTTCTAGGTCACTCGATCCACATAGGGATGTACAAAGTTATCCTGAACAGGAATCAATACCATACTAATAGTGGGCACTACCTATAGTTCAAGGCGCACTAAACAAAATCCCAGTAAAACAACCACCTAGTGTCATCAAATCAGGAGGTTGCACTCCCCCTAGAGGTTAAGTATAAAAGTTACTATGAAGCGGACTACTTTTCCCTACACACCCTATCGCAACCCTCCCCGCTTCAATGGGATGACCAGAATCAACCAGACAACCCATGAATACTCCACGTTCTCACTTCATGTTCACTGGGTTATCAGTAATTACAGTGTCAGATAATTGGTGATTACCCCATTTTTTTAAACCATTCACTGGGGTAACATTTCAACATCCTACCACCTACCCCACGAAATAGAAAAGTCATGCCTCAGTCACCTGCTCACAAAATGTGTTGTAAAACATGAACTAAACAGAGGCAAACCACCGTGCCCACTCCTCTCCGTGGACGGTGAAATAATGTAAAACAAAATCAGTATGTCAACTCCTCCATCTAACAAAGAACACAGACGGAGTTGTATATGGTAACAATTGGTAAATGCAACGCTTTCTAAAATAAATACATTACCTGCTGAGCAATCATTTTATGAAGCTAGATCAATCTCAAATGCTTATGGCCAAGATGATACAGGAAATAGACCGCCGCCCCTCTTGACAGAAATGAAGTGTCACTCCAAGAAGAGATGGGTGATACGGATAACGGCACATTACCAGTGCAGCTCCCTTTATACAGACACCGAACCAATAATAAATCCATACTCCTCTCCCTGTATCAAACAATGTACGGAGCGGGTTATACAGAAACCTCACATACCGTGAAAAAAAAAATCTAAAGCGAAATCATGTACAGTTAATGGTACAATCGCAAGAGAGAGAGAGAGAGAGAGAGAGAGAGAGAGAGAGAGAGAGAAGAGAGAGAGGAGAGAGAGAGAGAGAGAGGAGAGAGAGAGAGGAGAGAGAGAGAGAGAGAGAGAGAGAGAGAGAGAGAGACGAATGAACAAAACTACCTACGGATTTGTTTTCATCTGCCTGAAAATTATGATTTTCGTTATATACTTTGTGGCCTGGTGACCTAGTGCGAGTGAGCCTAGAACAGGACCCTGTATCTTCCACAGGCGGCCTCCCTACCTCTCTTACCATACGAGTGCGGTTTGAAGGTCGCTGTGTGTGAGAAAGGACTGCAGAAATTCCTCCAGTGTCCTTGAGCATCTGTATCAGACATACCAGTCATCCTGAATCATCAAGCTGTCTTTCGTGTCGAACTTACGACAATTCAAGCTGACTGTAGATTTCGTCAGTCTGTTGATCATCATTGTCCGATGTGAGGGCATAGGTTTACACTAACGTGATGCTGAATGGTTTCCCTCGCTGGTAAATGTCATGCCGCTGTTGGAAACGGGCTGTATCCCATTCCACAGTACCTGGTGTCTTTTCTAAGTTCATAAAGACGTCAAGAGGAGCAGGAAGACGTGCACAGACTGAGTGAGAAATGTCTGTGTACAGGCCAGGCTCAACAGATTTAAATGAAGAGGAGTGGAGACAGGTCGTGAAGTTAACCCTGCCGGATGGATGGAGCCGAACATGACTTGTGTATGTTTGAAAGCAATTCTTCCTTCTCATGTACTGTTTTGGTTTTCATGCTTGAATAGTTCGTACGTTGTCAATGTCTCTAGAGCATATACTGGATCCTTGGGACGGATTTATAATGTGCAGTGTAGAACTCAACAAAGTGAACATTATTCTGAATAAGACCTTTCTTTTTCAATGTCTTCCCTCTGTTAGGATTGGGGATGGCATAGACGTCTGTGAGACTAAGGGTGAGGGAAGGTAGAAGCTACAGTTATTTCTAGTATCTTACGATGTTAAGGCCTCATATGTTTGAAACTGTAAAGTTTGTGCTTGTTTGGTGTAACATGCTTCCCGGAGTCGTGCAACACACGCACGCACCACTGCCAAAACAAACTCTGCAAACGCGCGCAATCACTCTTTTCACCCAAGGCGCGTTAACTAAATACACAACACGAAAAGTTGGTTTTTTCATTCCCCTCCTCCTACGGGAGAACAAATATGATTAGTACAAACCATACTCAAATCAACTGATCCACACCTCCTCTCCAATGGGGAGGCAACACAAAATAAACACAAACACACCTCCTCTCCAAGGAGGTAACACCAAATAAACACAAACACACCTCCTCTCCACCAAGGAGGTAACACCCAGTACTGTTTCCCCTTCAATTAAAACGTTCATAAAAAATGGGGGATATGTCACTATCCATCACACCGTGTTTATACTATATACCATTATCTTATAACCTCAACACAGGAGATCAATCAAATCACGATTCACAACAGTTGAGGTTATATAGTAGAGTCATAACATTATCGGGGAATGCGTCAGAGTCATTCTTCACCAACACAAGAGAATGCGCCAAAGACATTCTTCATCCACATGGGTTATTGTCTTCTGATACTGATTCAGGAGGTATCCACTCCTCTCTCAATTAGTCAAATTATGAGGTCTCAATTCCCCTCGACATCTTCTTACCAAGTTTCTTCAGTCCCCATAGATACCACCAAAACAGCCCTCTCCGGCCCAAAGGGGCACTGCCTGGCTGGAATCCTCCTCCGTGAGGGGTAAAAACAAAATTTTGCCCCCAATTTTTTTTCCAGAAAAAAACAAGGGACTAACTTCTCTTTGACACACTTGCAAAGTATATATCATACAAAATTCAACCAACCAAAAAATAAAAAAACATATGACAAGCATTATCCCCCCCCAAAAAAAAACAACAACAACAACAACAACAAAAAAACAAACAACAACAACAAACAAACAAACAAACAAACAAACAAAGGACGTCATGTCAGAAAACCAAGTCTGAGTTCACAGGATTACATCAATAGCATAAACTAATAGCATTTTAAGTTTTCTCAATCAATCGCTGTCCAAGTAGTTGAAAGTCCATGTTGTGATCACACACATAAGCAACCATTTAGACCTACAGCGTTGAAACATTTTCTCAAATGAATCACAATGAGAAAAAAAAATCAAAAGCAATCATACACCAAAATAATGTTTGTAATTGCACTCAAAATAGTTCAAATGATTGCCAAGGAATCCTGGCAAACATGTTAATCAAACCATAATCAAACATGGATTCTCAGTACACAAATGACACCAAGGTAGATATGTTAATGTGTTACAGAATGCCATATGAGTATATCAATGACAACAACAGAAAAAAAAACTTTCATTTGGCACACCAGATCATGTGTAAAAAAACAACTGTCATACTGACACACAATTTCAAGTAGCAAACTCTTCATGTATTCCATCCAGCAGATATGTCCGTAAAATAACAGACAGGTAATGATTATCTAGTTATGCTCTAGATAATAGATCAGCCAACAGGTTGGCCGTACCTGGAATGGGTTCAATACGGAACCGGAATTCCTGCAGAGAGAAAGCCCATGGCAAGAGACGACTATTCCTGGTTTTTGATGTTTGCAGGAAAGTCAACGGTCTATGGTCCGTTTGCAGGATGAATTCTCTCCCTGTCAGAAATCTTGCGAATTTTTCGCAACCCCAAACAATTGCCAGGCACTCTCTTTCAATCGTGGAGTACTTCCGCTGACTAACGGAGAACTTCTTACTGGCATACTGAACCGGATGAAGAAATCCATCTTTGTGTTGAAGGAGCACAGCTCCCATGCCCTGTGAACTGTCATCTTTACGGAGGATGAAATCCTCCGCAAGTGACGGTAGTAACAAAACAGGAAACGTATTCAGCGTTCTTTGTACATGTTCAAGAGCAGACCGACACTCTCTGGTCCAAATAATCTGTTTATTTTTGTCACCTTTGGTCAGGTCACTCAACGGAGCAGTAACAGATACAAAATTGGACACATGACGTATGTAGTAAGACAACAATCCTAAAATGGCACGTACCTGTATTTTGTTTTTCGGTACCTGAGGAGAAAGGATTTTGTCAACCTTTGACTTCTCTGGCATCATGCAGCCGACCGTGATGTGATGTCCTAGAAACTCTAAAGATTTGAAACCTGCTTGTATTTTTGATGGTCTCGCAGTCAGTCCAATGTCTCTCAGCTTGCTGAAAACAAAACGTAAAGACTTTAGTAATGGAGACCACAAACTCTGTTACAACAGAATATCATTTAAAAAAACTGCCAGCATTACACTAATGCAAATGGAGGGCACGCATCCTGCGTATAAATGTAGCTGGAGCGTTTTGTAATCTGAACGGCATCCTGGTCCACTGGAACAATCCAAAAGGAGTTTGAAAAGCAGTCTTTCCCTTGTCACATTCCTTCATGGGGATCTGCCAATATCCCTTATTTAAATCAATTTTGACAAAAAACCTGCCATCCGACAAATGACAAAGGAGACTCTCAACATCTGGAATGGGTTCAGCATCAAAGATTGTTAGTTGATTAAGTTTTTGATAATCAACACAAAACTTGACAGAGCCATCCGGTTTGCTTACCAACACAACAGGAGAACTGTAAGGTGAATTGGAAGGTTCAATCCACCTAACTCCAACATGACCTGCATCTCTTTTTGTATAATTTCGTGTTTGGCAAATGGCAAAGGATAAGGTTTCACACGAACGGGCACATCACTTGACAAAACAGTGGCATGTGGTTCAACTCCCTTCGCAGAACCAGGTTTGTCTGTGAGAATATCAGAAAAATCCTGCAGGATAGTTTTTAAGTCACCTTTCTGTGCCGACGTCAAATCGTCAAAAACCACAACATCTTTGTATGTCTCTCCACGAACTGTCAGAGTGGGTAATGCAGATGAAGTGTCACAGTCAGTGTCAGACAACAAACCAACAGACGCAGTCTCTGCCCTGTTAAATGCAGTAGGTTTGTCCTGAAATGGAAAATCAATAACAGCATTCACAGGTAAGACATCCGACAAGTCAGATGACAAAGACGGAAATGTTGAGGTGGCCTCAACAGACATGTTGATAGCAACGTTCACTCTCTGCACATACAACTTGAGCCTGTTAATATGGGATGCCTTAATCTGTCCATTTATGCCAATGGCATAATTCACTGGTGACAACTTTGACACAACAGAAAAAGGACCTTTACACTGAATTCGTAACTTGTTGTGATCATCAGTCAACAAAACCGGAAATTTATCACCAACTTGAAAACAACGTATCCAGGATTTTCTGTCTGCATACCTTTTGTATTTGTCAGTCATGCTGTCAGCAGTTTCATGCGCAAGCTGACAAGCATTCTTGATCCTGTTTTACAAATCAAAAACATATTGATAAACATTTTTAGTATCAGACACAGATTCAATATTTGTACCTGTCCATTTGTTTACCAACAGATCAAGTGGGCCCCGAGGAGAATGACCAAACACAAGTTCAAAAGGGGAAAATCCCAATGACTCATTCGGGAGTTCCCGGTATGCAAAAAGTAAAGCAGGGATGTACCTATCCCACTCACGAGGGGCCTGAACAGAAACTTTGCGAAGCATAGCTTTCAATGTTCCATTGAACCGTTCGACCATCCCATTTGACTGTGGATGGTACGGCGTTGTGGTCACAGACTTCACTGACAACAACCTGTATATTTCCGACATCAAATCGGAAACAAACTGAGTGCCACAACCTGATAGAATCTTCTCTGGAAGACCAACACGGGAAAAATAGAAAGGAGAGCTTCAGCAACAGTAACGGTATCGATCTTCTTTAAAGGAATCGCAACCGGAAAGCGTGTAGCTGTGTCCACAAGAGTTAACACATAAACGTCCCTCATCCCTCTCACACTCATCCTCCAGTCATCAAAGTTTCTCTCACCACTTGCACTATAATCGCTTTCATTCCTTCCTCTCTGTATCCATTGTCCATTTGTGCCAAATTGTTTCCTGGAAGTATTTTCATATCCGTAGTCTTCTTGCTGCTGGTGCTGTCTAAACTGTTCATGTTGACTGTCATTCTGTTCTGCTCGTGGTCTGTATTTCTCTCTTACATACAGTTCCCACCCACCCACCCCACCCCCACCCCACCACATAGTACCCCGACTTGCCTTGTGCCCTCAGATCAAGTAGTTGGTCAGCTTGACGTTTCGTCCTGTCTTGTGACACTCGTATGCCTTCCTTCTTCATCTTCTCGCGCGCCTCTCGGTTCTGAAGAATCTTCATGGCGTCTCCCCACCTGAGGAAACGCACGATCACAGGTATGGGTCTGCCTGCTGAAGGGTCTGGTTTGCCTAGCCTATGTGCGCGTTCTATTGCGTCGTCGGCCCATGTCTCTTCTTCCATGTATTTATCTAGTATTTCTCTGATCACCTCATCACATCTCTCTCTCTCTCTTGCTATCGTCTGTACTCTCTTTGATACCGAAAAACTTTAAATCATTCCGTCTGGAATAACTTTCAATTCGGTCCATTTCTTCCTCCATTTTAGTTAGTCTGCGTGCCATATAGTCTTGCGTTGCCCCTAA
>CM031617.1:21056601-21079101 GCA_018398815.1 Conus ventricosus | reverse complement strand
GAAGAAGAAGAAGAAGAAGAAGAAGAAGAAGAAGAAGAAAAGAAGAAGAAGAAGAAGAAGAAAGAAGAAGAAGAGAAGAAGAAGAAGAAGAAGGAGGAGGAGGAGGAGGAGGAGGAGGAGGAGGAGAAGAAGAAGAAGAAGAGAGAAGAGGAAGAAGGAAGAAAACGAAGGAAGAAGAAGAAGAAGAAGAGAAGAAGAAGAGAAGAAGAAGAAGAAAGAAGAGAAAAGAAGAGGAGGAGAGGCTTGTTTAATCGTAGATGATAAAATAATGATGACGTTGTGTATCAGTGCTACTGGAATGTTTGCTTTCGCAGTCGCTGTCTTTTTTCCAACATTACATTCAGGGTGTAGATGAAGGGGTTGAGGGCTGAATTGAGCGGCAACACAAACACGGCCAGGGCCACATTGACCTCCCCTGCAATGGGGATCTCAGCAGATGCCAGCATACCGCACAGTCCGATAGGAAACCAGCACAGAAAGTCAGACATAGCAATGGAAAAGAGTCGTCTGGCAATGATGGATTCTTTCGACTTGGTCGTTTTACTGTTTGTGATTTTCGTCGGTTTGCTATGTTCTGACATTGAACCAGTTCTCACTGACCAAAAGATGAGGGACTGACCAACAGCAATCAGAATGAAGAGGATCAAATTACAGAAGATCATGACACTGAAAGAGTAAGTGTGACCAGCAAACTCAGCTCTGGTGACAGGCAGAGGGATGCAAATGCCAGTCTGACGATATATTCCAGTGGGATGTCAGTGGAAGCAGAGGTATGATGGCCAGGATGAATCCCAGAACCCACATCACACCACAGACAATGTGAGCGGATGTGGCTGTGAATCGAATATGACCGAAAGGAAAATGAAGAACCACAAACCTGTCCAAGGTGATGAGAAAAATAGGAAAGCTGACACTTCGCATGACACAAATGCCAAAACCCCGGCAACACTACAAAGAGGACTTCTTTTCCAGTCATTTTCCTTCCAAACATACACGCCACCATATATCCTATCTGCCATTCCAATGAAAGCTAAGTAACCCCCATTAAACAGTCAGACAAACTCAGACGAAGAACAAAGACGGGAAAGCCGGTCTTCATTCTCTCTAAAGAACAACACGTACGGTAAGTAAGGCTACATATGTTCCCCATGATCCCAAGTACGCTGAACACTAAAACAGCCAGCTGGTAAATACCAGATTTCAGTAAGTTATCGCAGGAGGAGATTTCATCATGTGGAGCTGTACAATTACCTTGAAATGATGCAGGTAAAACTGCAGTGCAGCAGATTTTGAAGTTGCTAGCAGTGACAGTCGTGAGGCAATGCATACCTTTCATAAAATTTGAACTAAAATCAGAAGCAGCGTTACCCGCAAATCTAAGACACGAAGATTAGAGAATACACTGTCTCCTTGAATGAAATGGGTTCTGCTAAGTGACAGGTCCAGAACCTCAAGGTGTGGTGACACAGATGATAACACTTCCAAGTCGATGGCAGGCATCCAAATTTGTGACATGTTCAAAACAACCAGGGCTGGCAAAAGCACCAGCTCCATGCCAGACCACAGATCTGATATTGGATTACCTGCAAGTCTCATTATTCGCAGATGACGCATTTGTGCAAAACGACTGAAGTTGACGTGTCTCAACAGATTGTCTCCTATATCCAGGCTGTGAAGATTCGGTAATGCCAACTCACTGATGTTAGTCCAACCACAGGCTTGAACAACCAAGTAAATCAACATGGTGTTATTGACAATATCAGCTTGATCAAGCCCGCTACCACTTGCATCCAGATATCGCAGCTGGAGGAATGAGCTTACGAGAAAGTTGTGGTACATGTGAAAGAATGGCCATAACAAATACAGGACCTAGGGCAGAGCAGGTTAGTCACTGGTTCATCATCATGATAGGGACAGTGAGGCTGACCATCATGCAGATGATTCAAGTGGACACAGATTGTTCTCTCTCTGCCACGACATCGGTAAAATCCAGGGCATGTGAAATTCTCACAACCGGCTTCATCCTCATGACCTGGACAGTCAATGACATCGTTACACCTGACATAGACAGGTAGACAGTAGCGTTCATTTGGACATTGGAAGTGAGTGTCTGGACAGTGGGCTGTGTTGTCTGATAGAGGTGTCACAATTAACCCTCCAAGACCGTCAAAATCGATCAATGCTGGTGGCCTGATAGGTTGGTGATATTCCTCGTGATCAAGTTTGTGTCTCTTCATGTCTTCGTGCCCTTCACACACTGAACACAACGCATGTCAGAACACATTCAAAATAGATTACATTTTATCTTTCCAGTTTCAATCACTGTGTTTCAACACATTTGAGAGTCACGGACAAAATAAGAGAGAGAGACGAGAGAGACAGAAGACAGACAGACAGACAGACAGAACAGACAGACAGACAGACAGACAGACAGACAGACAGAGGAAATGTCTACAATATTTTCAGGTATTAGTAATTAGTTAACTTTCCAAATTAATTCGTACCGCCTTTCGGCTAGGTAAAGTCAAAGTTAGACCCAAATCCAAGCCCGGCTCTTCCCCAAGTTGAACCCACAAACAAGCTTGATCTTACCAATATTATACCAATCATTAACAAGCCTGATCTTACCAATACTAATCAATCATTACCAAGCCTGATCTTACCAATACTATATCAATCATTAACAAGTCTGATCTTACCAATATTACATAAATCATTAACAAACCTGATCTTACCAATACTGTTTCAATCATTAACAAGCCTGATCTTACCAATACTATATTAATCATTAACAAGCCTGATCTTATCAATACTATATCAATCATTTTATACCCCTCTTGCCGCTTTCAGGACATACTGCGAGAGATGGAGACTAAGAGAGACAAAAATATGATGCAAACCCATTTCTGTGCACTGTCAGTGTTGGTTGAATTTGCACAGAAGTTTTCATCATCTGCCTTCTGCACAATCCATACAAACATCACACACTAGACTGTACGATATAAATTCATCTGAAGCGCCACAGTAAAAATACTGGAGTGTCGGTCCTATAGATAATTTACAGTAATTGTTGTACCATTTCCAGAACACTGTCTAGACTCCTACAGGCGACTTGAATGGTCACAAGCCAGCATCATGTGAGTCAAATGCTGCAGAGGACATCTCACGAGGGAACCGGCCATGGTGTGGAAATTGGGGGCACTGCAAGGGTGACGAGAATGCTGTTGTCCTGACTATCTGAAGAAGAAGGAAGTTCACACTGAACACCTGCTCCGAATGGGAGAATATACCGAAAGTCAAAGAACAGGTAATATGGCCTTCGACATTGGTGAATTGTTAGCAAACCACCACGACCAAATCGGACTTTTGTGAATCGTGTATTTAGATACCAAGCCACACTACCGCTTGTCCACCTTGCCAATTTTGCATACCTAGAATAAAATGCAGACACACACACACACACACACACACACACACACACACACACACACACACACATACATACACACACGCACACACGCGCGCGCGCGCGCTGGCGCACACACACAGACACACACACAGACACACACAGACACACACAGACACACACAGACACACACACACACACACACACACACTTACACACACACCACACACACACACACCACACACACACACACACACACACACACACACACACACACACACACACACACACACACACACCACACACACACGGCTACTCACACACCCACGCACCCCCCACCCCACTCATACACACGTGCACATGTATGTACTGAAACATTAACACAACGATGCACACATCACACACACACACACAGCACACAACACACACACACACACCACACACACACACACACACACACACACACACACACACACACACACACACACACACCACACACACACACAAATATGGATCTGTACGCATGAAACCCTATTTCACTCGCATACATTCACCCGCCACCTTCGCCAACACCACAGTCTTTACCATCACCAGATTCACCATGGACTCCATCACCACCATCACAATTTTAAATACACAAACAATATAAATACCAACAACGAAAACATGCATGTGACCTATAGAAATACAGTTAGGACTATATTACATCAAGTAATTCAAATTGTAGTTCCACATTCCATCTGATACTGCAGGCAATAGATGTAGCCACATGGCGCCTGCAACCCCTGCTTGCCTCAAAGATGTGGTGACGTCAGTCCACTCTTTATATGTCTCTAAGCTCATGGGTGACGTGCCACCGTACTTTCTGCAGGATCTCTCGTTGTAGTCAAATATGTAACACTTTCCTTCAATGTGAACCTGAAAGGGGAGTACGGGGGCAATGACACAATGGTCGCACACGAAATACACTAAGATGATTATTAACCATTCATATGATTAGATATGTGTGATCTACCCATGGGTCAAATCCCTTGCACCCGCATCTTTGATCACCAGTTCAAATGTTCCATTTGAGAATAATGTTTGTAGTTTTAAATTTCAACTGAAATCTTCCTTGATTTTACGTTGGACTACATGGGTCTGTTTGTAAATCATAAAAATTCATTGCACTATTGCACCTGCTGTAAGACTTTTTGCCCGCTCTTGAATCATGCATGGTATCATTGTTGTAAGAAATCGTCTAGAACAGTTTCTCGCTTAGATCAAACGGGTTTGTGGTTATGTTGTCACACTGAAAATAGACACAATGATATTCAATGTTGACAAATATTGTATCTCTGCTGCTTATCATGTTGCCCCAGAAGGAGACCCTTTGTACAATTCAATGGAATTTGCTGGCAGAATTTTAACGGGAGAAGAACATTTTACGAAACATGTATATGAAGATAACGCGCATTTCATTATAGTGTGTGATCTTAGTGCTGGAGTAGCTGTGCACAAGCTAACAATGAGGACTTGGCCAATTATGCTAATGACATTGACTAATTTGAGAAGGATCTAATTAATCAGTGGCTGGGAGCCAACCGGTGCATCTTCTGATATAAATCTGTATGTAAGTGTATGCTTTAAAATCAGTCTTCTTTGTGTCATTTGTCTTTATATCTTGATCATTCGAAACAAACGTATGAGCAATGTTTGGTTTTGAACATTAATAAGATTCCACTTTTTTTTTGCCAAACAGTGTGTCTTTACATATACTGTTTAGTCATCGTGCCAAACTCCGACCACATCAACAGATGTGGTGTTTTCACACACATTCTGTTTTCAGTTTTCAGGTAGATATGTTACAGTAAACACTGCTGAGATCGTGTTTTTTGTGAAAATTGTCCAGTAAAAAATATGTTAAAGCAATCTCTGCAGACTATGTACAAAAGGAGATACATGCTTTTTGTAGGATAAAAAAATCAAAACAGTATTATATATATAATATATATATAATTATATATATATAATATTAATATATAATTGTGTGTGTGTGTGTGTGTGTGTGTGTGTGTGTGTGTGTGTGTGTGTGTGTGTGTGTGTTAGTTAAACAAAGATTGAGTGTGGTGGGGAAGAAAGAGAGAGAAGAACTTGACTCAAATCAGAAGCAATGAACCGGCCTTTGGCACAATACACGGAGGTACCAAATGAATGAGTGTGGGGACGGAACGGAGTCAGGAGATATATCATATATACTAGATATAAGGTACATATGATATATGATGTAGTATATATATCATAGGATATATATATATATATATATACGAACGTTTTGCTTAGCTTCTTTCTTTGGATTCTTTATCAAACCGAGGGTTCCCTTTATTTTCAAATTTGATACATGTACTGTCTGTTTTTTTTTTTTTTAAATACAAGATGATGCATTCAACAATTACCCAACAAATCTTGTCAAGGCTGACTCAGTGTTTGTCTCAATTTCATTGAAAGCTTGGTGAAACCCTTCTTCTGTTTCAGGGGAGGAAAAATTAACAAAAAAAACTCCTCTTCCTTCTCCTTTGCCCAACATAACTTCCCCCCCACCCCCCCCCCAACACCCTGTTTATTATTTTCGTTTTCTGAACTGGTACTAGTACAGTAACTAAACGTGACTGAAACTGGCAAACGCGTAGACTCAACCCGATCGATTTTCCTGAAAGAACAAACAAAATCATGGTCACGTAATTCAGTAGGACATGATAAAGTAGTCAAAGACATTGCCACCTGTGGGACAAATGTACGTAAGGTCGTCAGAAAACAAATCTGTCTCACACATTCCGTTGAGAATAGAACGTTGAAACATACTGCAGAATTAAATTAGTTGACAACCAAATACATTAACTTTTTAACTTTTAACCTTCAAAACGTCTTGACGCAAATGCTTCATCATGATGACTAAAAGGGCCAACATCCACATTGGTGAAACCATTCACACTAGCTGTTCGTGCATTCAAGTCATCACAAATAAACAAGCAGAAGTCTTCAAATCTTTTATATATGGTATTAAAACAACTTTCTTGCTGCAACTCTGTTTTAATTCCAAAACCATTCTGCAGAATGTTGTATGCACTAGACTCTCTTCGAGGAATGTACGTACCTATCAACATCATGTCCTTGGCTGTGCCAAACAACGATCTGTCTCACTGCAGACAAACTCAGTTTTCGTAATCGAATTTGATCGCCATTATCCACTCGCTGAATAAACTTCTGTATTCTTTTCTTGGAAAGGACGATACAAAACAAAAGTCCGAAAATATATGCGATTGAAAATTAAAATCTACAAAAACTTCTGTGAGACAAAAAATATCGAAAGTTTTCAGAAAGCTTGTGAAATCATCAGAATCTAGACGATGAAGTAAACCCTCCACATTCTATGTAACCACTTTCAGTTTCCTACCTTTATTGATTGTTCGTGGGCAGTGGCCACACTCTGTTTTCATGAGGTGGTCAATCAGGAATCTTTCCTACTGTCATGACGTCTCCCGAAGCTGCTGACATCGGAGGTTTGCCTGTCGTGGTGCGATGCAGGAGGACGAGATCGAAATCTTCCTCTGACCGCGTACAATGAACCCAACCCTGTCCCAACACTGGTCCTGATGACACCCGGAGCTGGTGTGGTCTTCCCCGTCCTCTGTGTCTGTCCTCGCTCACCATGGTAGAGTACAGCCTGTCGTCCACTTGCTGATGTGTGGCTGTGCTGTCGTCAATGAACATGCAGTTGTCGTGTCCACTGCCGGCTGATCCATTATCTGCCTTTTTCCAACACGCCTGCCACTGCTGCCTCTCTGTTATGACTTGTTGGGGAGGGGGAGGGGGGGGGGGGGGGGGCTGGATATCTTCCTTTGAGTGAGCGAGGAGCGTCGCCGTCAAACTACACTATTTCATTTTTCTTCAGGTAAAGGGTAAAGACGCCATCTTCTGTTCGGAGCTTGTCGTATCTTATCACAGCCCTCTTGTTGTTGTGACAGCAAAATGGCCAGCGAAGTTGTAGATCTTGAACCCTCAAACTCTTTTTTTGTAAAAAAAAAAAAAAAAAAAACGTTTTCGCTTCACCAGTTTTATCAAACTTGGCTAAAAAATGTCGGTGGTCTTGTATGCCAACTGGCATTGTCAAAAGATGTCAAATGAACTAATTTACAACAAAAATAGTATGATTTGACAGAGCCAGAAGTTGCGTGGCTGCTTGCCTTGTGAACAGTTCTGAGGAGGAGGAGAGAGAGAGAGAGGAGAGAGAGAGAGAGAGAGGAGAGAGAGAAGGAGAGAGAGAGAGAGAGAGAGAGAAGAGTAGAGAGAGAGAGAGAGAGAGAGAGAGAGAGAGAGATAGTGGGCATGAACATTATGCATTCATCTTCTGTAGAATTTATCATGGTCATAGAGATTTAAAGAAAAGTGTAAATAATCTCAGAATGGAAGAATAAGTTCATCTCCATTGTGTTTCGGAAATGATTTTTGTTGTTTTCTCTGTTTGAGCGGCTCCAACTTCCTTCTTTTTCAACCATTTCCATCCAGATGTGAGTGTGCTGTTTTTAATGTGTCATTTTCTGCTGATCTGGATTTTACTGTAAATACTTGGATACGTTTCCATTTCTAATGCGTGCATGATGACTGTTACATACCTCTCTGTCTTTGTCTGCACATCCTCCCACTACTAACAAGCTCTTTTGACAATGACAAAGAGTGAAGTGGTTCTCTTTCTCTCTCTCTCTGTGTCTCTGTCTCTCTGTCTCTCTCTCTCTCTCTCTCTCTCTCTTTATCACACAAACCACACACACACACACCACACACACACACACACACACACACACACACACACACACACACACACACACACACACACACACACACACCACATATACACACCACAACACACCACACATCACGTACACACACACACACACACACACACACCACACACACACACACACACACACACACACACACACACACACACACACACACACACACACACACACACACACATGCACTTACGCACGCACGCAAGCAGGCACGTACACACACGCACACAAACGCGCATGCACGACGCGCGCGCAACACACACACACACACACACACACACACACACAACACACACACACACACACCACACACACACACACACACACCATATATATATATATTATATATATATATATATATATATATATATTATTACGAGCGCGCACGCACGCGCGCACTCATGCACACACAGTGCTCACACTTCAAAGCATGGACATTTTGAAATTGAACCATCTCAACTTTAACAACCTGGCTCAGTCCGCATTTCTCAGATGCATAGGAACAATGGGCCTCATCTTCATAATTCCCACACTAAGCGACCAGGCCACAGGGGAAATGGTGGACCAGCTGAGTCTTAGACAACATTGAGCAATTCCATCCTGCTCGTTGCTGTGGGTGTGACCTCTTGTGGGGTAAACGTTTTAGCTTGGAGTCATCTGAATGAATCGAGAATCGAAGTCTGGCCCGGAAGAACCCATATCTTTGCTTCACAAAGTTAGCGGGTTCGCTAACATACTTGATGATTATGGAAATGCCTTCTGTGCCTTTGTCTGAGAAAAAATCCTCCGGACAAAGGAAAGCCTTGAAAATGGCTGGTACCATCAGAGATTCGAATGATGTTGTTTTCTCTGATCCATTGCGACGAACCACAATATCCATCTGTTCATAGTTGTCCATTGGGACAGTGAGAAAGGTCGCTTGACCTGCCGGTGGGGTGAGCATGACATTCCCAAACGTTCCAGCAATGTACTGGATACAGGTGTCCCAACCTGATGTATGGACATAGCCTGTACAGCAAATGATGGTCCCGACTAGCTTAGGAAATATTTTGTTTTAATATAAAATCATTGATTATAAGATAAGCAGACAAGAACGGGTAATTCATGTCCAAATCCCGGAAAGCCTGTGTATAACATCATACCATATTGTATACCTATATTTTCACTACACGCTTGCGACTATACAAAATGATTTACGATGTCGATCTCTCTTGAACAGTTGCCTTCTTCATTTCACTCTTTGTCATTCTTGGAGTTTCTGGCTAAATTATCATTCTACGAACTGCAGAATTCCCGATCTTAATCTGGTTAATGACTCCATTTATATGATAAATACAACTAACGCTTATGACCATTGTTATCCGGTAGTCCGTTTCCGCAGAATAGTAGTTTCTAGCCGAAAATGGAATGAAAAGCTCATGTCGACAGGCGGGAGAGGAGAAAAGCCAGCATTGGGTAGTACCAATTTTCAAAGAAAAATGTCTCTGCTCAGACAGTCATGGATAATCAAATTTATACGCGTGAAAAGAGTAACATATCTGCTATTCATCCATAATAACACTCATTTTATGGTATTCGGTGTTTATTATCGCAGTGGGAAACAATGTGGTACAAACTTTTTAAAAGTCCGTTCATTCTCTCACTTGAATTGCCAATGATTTAATACAGAAAAAAAAGAAAAATACGAAGATTATCACAAGTGACATGCTTCATTTATTTCTTTGGTTGTAAGACTTTCATGAATTGTAAATATGTTTAAATGCTTGAATGGACGGCGAGGCAGACAACGCGGAAACTGCGACAGAAAGCACACATTTCTGTCGCACCAGCCTCGCGAGACCGGTTTTGTCTGCGGCACCGTGTTGCTGGCTTTGCGGTCCGGGTTTCTGCTGTATGTAAAGTGCTGTGAGAATATGATGTGGGAAACAAAATAAAGGGACGAAAATTCCTTCGTTTCCTCTGTGTTCTCTTTGGCCGTCTGTTGACCCTTTGTTCCTAGATCTAACATCATCTACCTGTCTTTGCATGCTCTCCTTATAAATCTACACCATCACAACTGGCGCCGCCGAACAGGACTGAAAACAGAAGTGACCAAGGATGCCATTTTCTTTCGACTCAGAAAAGCAAGCGACAAGTACAACATAAGAGCGATGCAGGATACCATCCCCATCCACTTCACAACCAAGATCCCTGCCTGTCCCACACCACCTTGTCAGGCACAGACTCTCCTGGACGACCCAGAAGGCCATACCCTCAACTTCTGTGGAGCAGCAGACAGACCAGGAACCAGGTGATGCTGGCAGCCACCTTTACCGGGCTGCACCCCAGGCAGACAGGCCCATCCTGTAGCCATTCACCACTTCCAGAGCCGTACAATCTGCTGACCCATCAGTGCCAGGATGAACCAGACCTTCCACCATGCTTGCTGAATGAATGTGTAAGACCTCTGTGATCGTGACTGTGTTCCAGAGTCTTGTTTTACTTATTTTCAGGGTGCCATTGTGCACCAATTTCCAGAGACTGTTCTTATGATGTCCAGCCATCAAAATACCGTAATATGAACTGTTTAATATAGTTCTAAGGTTCATTAAGATTGTGTTGTGACACTTTTTAATTTGGTCTGAAATGTTCTCTCTGGACCACAACACTTGCAAAACAAAATCGGTTTAAAAAAGATTTCTAAGTTCTGCTTATTTTTTCAGCTGAGTCAAACTGATATGTGATCAAATGTATGTTATGAAAAACATCGTGCGTGACTGTTAGAGATTTAGGGTCTTTATTATGTAGGACTTGGAGGAACTTTGTTCAAATCACAAACCCTTTAGTCATGGTGCTTTATAACTTCAGATGTCATGCTAGACGCAAGGGAATTTTTGTTCACATAACACATCCTTTGTGGTCCGAGGTGACTAATCGTAGAGACTAGGGTAGGCAGATTTACTGATCTTCACCCCGTGTGTTTGCTGCAGGGTGAGCAGATACGCAGATCTCCACTCTGTAGTTTCATTGATCTTACGTTTTTTTGCCTCGGGAGAAAACTGTTCAAAGTAACAATCCTAGTAAGTCATTAGGTAAAGTGTCTTATGGGGATGTCCCTTGTTCTCAAAAATCAATAGTAATGGTGATTGAGAACAATGTTGTGTGCCTTGGAGAAAATGTTGTCTAAAGCGACAAACCCTCTCTAGCTGTAAGCAAATTGCCCCCAATTCACAACTCCTTTCTAGGTGCTGGACTTTTTAAAGATTTTACTCAAATAAGGAGTCAATTCTAGTCATTTTCTGGCATCTGACTTTTAGAAATTTTGCTTTAGTAACGAGTCCTTTTTAGTCAACACGAATCCGCTGACTTTGAGAAGCCTGAAGTCTGACTTGTTCAATTGGTTTGTGTGTTGTACTTTGACAACCCTAATAAAAGTCATTTTCATGTCAGCGAGGACGCTGGATGTAACGTAGTAAGGGGGTGGGGGTGGGGGGTAGCCTGAGCTACAATGAGCAACATTTGTCTTGGTGAATTTTAGCAGACGAAATGTTTTGCTCGAGAGTTTATCTTCCCCTTACCTCTTTTGATTGACGAAGCCTGATTTGTTTTCGGTGTAACTCTCTGAATGCAAGCTTATTTACTATTTAGAGTAAACAAAGCATTCTCACCCCCCCCCCCCCACCTCCCTATCCCATCGCTACCTCCTCCTCCTCCCCCCTCCCCCCCTCCCCCCCTCCCGCCCCCCCCCCCCCCCGAAAAAAAGATTGTTTGTCTGTGCATGTTTCTTCCCGAAAATCAGTGATACTAATTTGATAGTGTGGTATGAGGACAGACTTCGCACAAATGTTTGTTCTTGGCAAGCTGACCAGCCATTTGTTGCCTGGGATGTGAACGTAACCAGGAACCCACGGAAAAGCAGTACAGTAGCTGTAACAGTTTGAAGAGATGTATGGTTTGAAAGAAAATCGGAATTGAAGGAGCAAAACGTGAAACGGGTAAAGATGACATATAACGATATAAATCAAAAATTGTTTTGTGTACACCAACTTTTTTTTTACAGAACGGTTTGTTCTATTTGGACTACATGGTATGTGTTCCCATCTGGTATCTCAATAGCATTCTCTATACCTTTAGAAGATCGCACACAAACACGTCCGTACTTACAATCATACACACACACACACACACACACGCACACACACACACACACACACACACACACACACACACACACACACACACACACACACACACACACACACACACACACACATTATACGCGCGCGCATATATATATATATATATATATATATACGCGCGCATATTATATATATATATATATATATATATATATATATTATATATATATATTATACGCGCGCATTATATATATATATATATATATATATATATATATATATATATATATATATATATATATATATATATAGAGAAGAGAGAGAGGAGAGAGAGAGAGAGAGAGAGAGAGTCATACATGCATACATACATACATATATTACCTGCAGATGGCGTCAGATACACAAATTCAAGGTCATTTATCTCACTGCGTTTAAGGGCAGAGAAATGCAGTAACAATGAACTCTGTAACCCACTGTGAAATGTCAAATCCAAATGGATATTTAGTTTTACTATGCTGTATTTACTAGATATATGAGAAGTAGCCAAAGGTCGATTGCAATCCCAGCGTGTCATCCATTCTTTTTGGCTACCTGACATCTGCCACATGGATATAATATAATGTTTGCATGTTTGTAATTTCAAGCGCACAACTTCTGTAGGCGACACTTCTATAGTCACTCTACACATTACATCGTGATTGCTGGGATGTGTAGTAATATATCCGGATGTGTAATTTGTTATTACGAAGCTGGAATCTATTTTGTGGGATAAACATGACGTCAAATTGAAATTTGTCACCGACATGTTGTGGGCCATCTCTGTGTTACGAATACTGTTTGTTTTCTCCTTACTCTGCTCGTTGAGTAACGGTGTCTTTGTTGGGGAGCGATGTGAAGAATACTGTCCATCTCTCATTGTATTATTGATCAAAGCAGACTTAGCTTTAGCCTTGACAGAAGAATTCTTATATCTGTCAACGAAGGCCATAGGATTGCTCTGGTTGGTCTCGCTAGGGTCAAGGGTTGGATCCGTCCTGTTTTCACACAGCACTGCACGTAAATAAAACAAGACCATCCAGACCTGGAGATAAATTTCCGTCATCCTTGTTCAGTTATTGGTTATCGATACAATTTCGATCACTTGTATATGTCGACGTAATCTGTAGGATGAACAGACTAAAATACGCTGGTTTCTTCTTGTATATTCTCATCAATAATTTCTTCTTCATACATTAATTGATTTTATCAGATTTAGTCTGTTTCTGCCAAATCTCCATCTGTCTGTCTGTCTGTCTGTCTGTCTGTCTGTCTGTCTGTCTGTCTGTCTGTCTGTCTGTCTCCTCTCTCTCTCTCTCTCTCTCTCTCTCTCTCTCTCTCTCTCTCTCTATCTCTCTCTCTATCGAACCGAGTCTGACCACATGCCTTTAGAACTGAAGTTCGCTTCCCCCATGTCATAACTATGAACCCGTACAGGTAAACACGAAGCGCCGTGCTATTGAAAAAAATTGTCTGGAGCGAAGCTGATGTTGGTTTGAAAAAAAATGTAATCCTTTCCGATGAATTGCAAGTGCGCATGTAAGTGGCAGTAAGAATGGTTGACAATAACATTGAAGAAGCGTTAACTGTGTTTGTGACGGTCCGTTTTTTTTTTCGGTCACAAATTTTTACAACCGTGTTTGCCGGAACATGTTCATCCGAAAACCGGTTGGTTAGTTTACGTGACTGCTGCTCACCTGCGCTCTGTATAATCCGGGTGAGTTGAAATGATCAGGCAGTCTCTACAACAGTTCCGGCAGTGCAAGTTCTCAGTGGTCGAAGAGAGACTCCAGACGAGTTGCTGTGGCAGTCAGGTATTTCATTATTAGCAATTTTTAAATCACAATCGGAAATCGTCCTCCCCTCCTGTAGGCGACTGTAACTTTCTCAGCGCCTAGTAAAAAGGCTTTTAGAGAGAAAAAAGTATTTGTTGGTGTGTTTTTTTCGTGGTATATCTTGTGACTTGATTGGATGATAGGAGGGAATTGTTTTTAGAAAGTATGAATAGAAAGAGAAAAAAATGTTGTTAATGAGTGATCGGAAAAGGAGGTGGCTTGCTAGTTCATGGCTTTATGATGAAAACAACGATAGTCTTGTTTATTCTAATGTATTATAATGATACAAATGATAGTAAGCTCCGGAGGTGAGCAATGGAAACTATCGGGTATTGATGGCTGGAAGTCTGTTGATAAATAGTTTAAACCATCCTTTGATATGAATAATGAATATATATGTGTTGATAAACAATAGTCTGGGGAAATCTTCCCTTCATATGTGTTTAAGGCTGTTACTGTTACTAATGAATACTTTATGAAGGGAAATCCTTCTCTGGGATGTAGTGATTATGTGAAATGATAAAAAAAAAACATTCTTGTCGTGATGGAAGAGACATGAAATGATAAAACATTCTTATCTTGATGAAAGAGACGAAAGAAAATCGTTAATTATATGCACTGCTAGAGGGTCCGGGGCGTAGCTGAGGTCTACCCCCTGTCTCCACCCTGCTGAGGGTGTGGAGAGGTCGACGAGGGAGTCGACAGTAACCTGTCCTGCCACTGCGCCCGGGTCTGGGGCGTAGCCGAGATCTACCCCTTGTCTCCACCTTGCTGAGGGGGTGGAGAGGTCGACGCGGGAGTCGACAGTAACCTGACGTGCCAGTTGTGCCAGAGCCGCCGCTGCTGCCGAGCCAGAGCGCCGCTCTTGAGGTATTCGAACCAGCGACCTGTTGGGCCAGCCGTACCAGACCCATCACTTCTGCTGTACCACGGCCTTCGCTTTCTGGTGTTAGAGCCAACGTCTTTTTTGTGTGGGAGACGCAGCTTTTCTAATGTTGAAGCCTTCGCTCCTATTGTGGACAGAGCCGTCGCTTCGGTTTTGTGTGGACTCTGCGAGCTGCTCCTCCTGACTGTGTGAGCCCCAGGAGAGGGCTTCTTCCACAGCATTCTTCACGAGAGACTTGCGACGTCTGTGGACTGTCGAGTGAAGCCGGACGTGGCCAAAGAAAATAAATAATTTTTATCTATATGAATTGTGCACCTAAAGTTATGGCGTACGTTATCCTTCTGAATTGAAATTGTTGTATGTTGCTGTTTCTTTTTTGTGCATTTGTGTTTTTGTTTTGATGGCTCGGGTAGCATAAAAAAAGAAAACGTTGACTTGTTGCCTGGCTGTCCATGTTTCGAATGTGTGAGTGTGTGTGAATTAAAAATCGCACACGCATCTGAATTTCTGTGAGCCAGACAAACAGACACACACATCAACGCATCCGTAACATCTGGTGACCCCGTAGAAAGCTTTCGGCTTGTACCTTCTAAATTGTTTTAGGATTAGGATTTGGTTTTGTATCCCTGTAGCGTGCCCCAGTTATTAAGAATAGGACACGTTTACAGACTTTTCTATTGAGATGTTTCTGTTGTGTTGTGTTGTTGTATGACTGATTGTATTTAATTGTGATGATGCGCTACCCATCCCTACCTTAGCTGTCCCCATGGCATCTTCTATGCCAGATGAACATATTAATGCAGTACAATTTGATTGCACTGATATACTACTAAAGATTCCACTAGCAACAAACGTGTCCAGTTAGGAAAAGGTGTTACGACATCCCCTTTTCTGCCAGACAGGTTGCTTGAAGAGAAGTTCGCATCATGTTGGAACTCGGTATCATTGAGCCTTCAAATAGTCCGTATGCCTCCCCAGTTGTGTTAGTCAAGAAGAAAGAACACATCATAACAGTGTTTAATTCTTGTATAAAAGAGGCTGGGAAATGTATGAAGAAACAACAGGTTTGTATTGGAACATGTCAAAAAGAAGACAACATGTATGAAATGGAATGTCAAGCTAACAAAAGAAACGTTTGTGATTCATTAAAGAGATATCAACGTTCTTTGTCAATACCGTCTCGTGTGGTCTGCTGCAGATTTTGCGAGGATATAAACATCTTTTAAAAGAAAAGAAAAGCAATATACTGGTACTCTGTTGACAGAATTACCTACGGCTATAAATAATCAGAAAGATTTTTGGGACTGTGTCCACAAAATAACCAGAAAAAGGAAGCAACCCGTAAATGATGTAAGCTCAGAAACATGGTCTAATTATTGCAGAGATCTGCTAGAAAGAAACGCTAGTTTTCACAATGACCTGGGAAATGAAAATCACATCGATGAAACTGATTACGACGATGACAATCTAAACCGTCCCATTTTCAAAGAAGAAGTTATAGATGCGTTAAGAAAAATAAACCTCGCAAAGCTGCTGGTCCAGATGGAATTATCGGTGAGCTAATAAAAACTGCGCGTCAGTCAAGTTTATTCCTAGATTTTCTGGTTAAATTCTTTAACTCTTATTTGATCAAGCGGTATATCCCAGAAGTTGGTCAGAGTCTATTGTCATCCCATTGTATAAAAAGGTGATACAAACTATCCAAATAATTATAGAGGAATTTTATTGTGCAATACCGGCAGTAGACTGTACATTGTTATGATCAACAGGAGATTACTAGAGTGGGTGGAAGAAAATAACATTACCGGGGAATTTTAAGCTGGGTTCAAGAAAACTATTCTACAGTTGATCACATGTTCACACTGGTGGCATTTATACAAAAACAGTTTTCTTTCAATCGTAAACTATATGTTGCATTTATTGACTTCGAAAAGGCTTTTGATTCAGTCAATAGAACCTTGCTGTGGCCTGTCCTGTCTAAAAATGGTATCCATGGAAAACTTTATGAATGTACAGGCAAGAGTGCGATCTGGTGCTGCTCTAACAGACTATATACATTGCACCTTCTGGTGTGAAACAGGGCGTTGTCTGTAGCCAGAAGGTAAAAAATTGGGGAAGGTATGGTGCAAATTTCATAAATGACGTTTTAGAGATTTTCATTCTTTTTTGGCTGATTATGTGGCCTTGGTATCAAAAACAGTGCTTGGATTACAACCCCAGTTAAGTACTTTGCAAAGAGTTGCTGCTTCATTAGAATTAAAAGTTAATGTGGCAAATACTAATATAATTGTATTTAGAAAGGGTGGATATTTTGCTGCGAGAGAAAGATGGACGGACAATGGATCTACAATAACTGTTGTCAATGTGTATAAATACTTAGGACTATACTAAACTCGTTTGAGTTTTGTCTTTGCTTGCAAAGATTTGGCCAGCAGAGCAACAGATGCGTTACTGTGCATACTAAAGAAATTATCATTGCTAAATAATGATTCCCTTACTTTGTGTTTGGAGTTATTTGATGGCCAAGTTCAACCTATGTTACAGTGCGGAGCTGAAGTATGGGGTCTTGATGCTGTTGCTACGGTACATTGTGAAAATATCCATCTGTTTGCTTAGAAGAAATTTCTTGGTGTATCATTGCAAACGTCAAATGATTTGGTATATGGTGAAACGGCTAGATTTCCTATATATGTGAATACCATCAATAATTGTGTTCGATATTGGCTGAAAATTACTCAGATGCAAGATCACAGACTACCACATGAAGCATATCGAATGTGGTTAGAATGGAATTGGACAACAGAGGTAAGAAAAAGTGGGTGACTAATGTGAAAATGAAACTGTGAATATGGTTTTGGATTTGTGTGGATGAACCAAGGTGTTGGTGATATGAATGCTTTTATCCAGGTATTGTGAGAAAGACTCGCTGATTGCAGTTGGCAAAATTGGAATTGTCATGCACAGAGCAGTGACAGATTTGAATTATTCCTCGTCTGCTGATTGGTCAGACATATACATGTGGAGGACGAAACCGTGCACGCACCCCAGTTGATGCCAAAACACGGTGCCAGACAGACACATGAAAGTGGTTTCTCAGTGATAGATATCTAGCATGAATAATTTCCTTGGACCTTCACAATGCCTTTCAGGTCAGTAAGAATCATCATAATCACATTAGGATCGTTAGAATCTAACAATCTAGAAATTATTATTCCAAAGATTATATTAGACTGGTCAGCTTTCTGGTCGTCACCGGTAGTCTAGATCCTTTGTGCTCGGCTCTTTCAGAAGCTGAACTTTTGAGCACACAATGGCGGCCCTTTCAGTAGCCATGTTGGAGGGTCTTTCAGAACCCACAGACAGCAGTGGGCCTTCAACAGTCTCAGAATAAGTTAGAAGCCTGATTCAAGAGTTAGATGCAAGCTGGAACAAAATATTTGAGACCCTAGCGGGACTACTTAGGCCAAAAAGGAAACTTCCCGACGAAGATGGCGCTGCAGAACCCGCCAAGTTTGCCCGAGTTTCTGGAGACGATTCAGAGTCAGAACAGGAACACAACAGTGATATTCTAGAGCTGAGAGAAGATGGGAACTGGGAGAATTAGAGGAAAAGGAGGCACAGCTTTTCGCGTAGCAGAATAAAAAACATGACCAGTCCGAGACAAATCTGACCTTGCTGAAAAAATGGCCACTGAACTGAGTGGAACGGACGAACCGGTAAGCGAAGAAGTGAGAGAGGAACTGGCAGAAATTGTCAATGGTCGATTCAAGAACAAACTCGGCCAAGATCTGCAGAAGAAGAAATTTGAAGCCTACAACAGACCGGCAATTTGTCAAAAATTGATCATCCCGACGCTGAATAACGAAATATGGTCGAAATTACCGTCTGAGACCATCAAAGCGACCTGAAAATGCAACATATTCAGAGAGCAGTCATCAAGGCAGCGACTGCGTGCGTGCGTGCCGCAAACGGATTAATCTGATAGGCCTAGCGCTTGCCCAGTTCAGAGGCCAATTCTGAAGCTGTTAAGCATTGTACCAATGCGGTGGCTATTTAGGTCACGTTTCGCGCGAGATTTCGTTGTGCAGACGCAGTGGAATCAGCCCCACATGTAAACAAGCAGTTTTCGCGAATCTGTGATGAATTGGCCCCGATCACAGACCAGTTGTTTGGGGACAGTTTGACCGCAACACTGAAAGATGTGCGTGAGACTGACCCCATCAGCTTCCAGTGTATGCCATGAGCACAGATACCGTGGAAACGCCCTCTACTATCGTGGACAAGCCGGCGGTTCTTACTACTCTGAGTAGGGTCGCCCCCGTGGTCATTTCATAGGCCAAAGGAGCAGAACAAGCAAAAGACAGCATTGGTTTCAGCAGAAACAGGAACATCAGAATCCCAGCTTCCAATAGAAGAGGTGAGCTTGGTTCCATCTTTAAAACCTCAGAAACATGAGTTTACTGCTGGAGATTAAGACAGTTTGAAGACGCATGGTCTAAAATCACTTCAGACCCAGAGATTTTTAAGCATGATAGCAGGGGTAAAGTTGAATTTGACTGTCCTTTAGCCCAGTTATCCAGGCTATCTTGCACTAAAACAAATGTCAAAAATCAGAAAGAGTACAGGATCATTGATTCAGTTCAAAAAGTTGATTGCTAAGAAAAAATGCCCCCACGTGAGCATTCTCCTGGTGAAGTTATTTCTCCAGTTTTTACCAGGGAAAAGAAAGATGGATCTTATCGCATGTTTTTTAAATCTAAAAAGATCAATTTAGGTCAGTTATCATCATTTTCAAAATGGATACTCTGAACACTGCCCTGACTTTGATAACTCAAGGATGCTTTATGGCCTCAATTGATCTGAAGAATGCCTATTGTATGTAGCAATCCATGAACAGCACAAGAAACTACTCAGATTTCCATGGAGAGATTCAACTCCATGATCAATGCTTACCCAATGGCCTATCATCAGCCCCCCATTTGTTCACAAAGCTGTTGAAACCTGTCTATGCCTCCCTTAGAATGAAAGGTCATGTTCTACGGGGTTTTTGTTTGTTTTTTTGTTTGTGTGTTTGTTGTTTTTTTGGGGGGTGGGGGTGGGTTGACTCTTTGTTGATTGGACTCACACAGAGAGCAGCTGCGTGAGGAATGCTACAGACACCACGGATTGTTTCAAAAGTTAGGATTTATCGTTCACCCAACCAAGTTGGTCATCAGCCCACAACAAGGATTCAATCCCTGGAGTCTTTAAATAGATTCTGTCTCCATGAAAGTCGCTCTTAGCATGAAAGGGTCAGCATACCGTCTATTGTCAAAGGCTTCTTGATGAGCAAAGTCACACAACCCCTGAGGTTGCTCAATTATAGGAAAAATCGTTCTAGCTTTGCTGCGGGCAAGTAGGGACCTCTCTATTACAGACAGTTTGAGAAGACAAAAATTAGCTTTGAAGAGGAGCAGAGGTGACTTTGACCAACTCATGCAGTTGTCTGAAGATGTAAGGAGGAACTTAAATGGAGGATTGTCAATGTGTCTGATACAGAGAATGACATTTGCAGTTCTGAACCAGATATAGTTGTCACCACTTATGCTAGTGGCACAGGTTGGGGGTGCGAGGTGAAGAAACAGCTTCATGGGACATTGGCTGCTGGATCAAGGGTCTTTCATTTTAATTATTTGGAAATGGAAAGCTTTTTACTTCTTTGCAGTCATTTTCAGGGAAAGCGGGAAACAAACATGTCCAGATAATGGTAGACAATACAACAGCAGTCAGCTGTATCAATCGCATGGGAACAAGCCATCCAGACGCTTGTAATGACATGGCATTTACAATTTTGGGCATGGGCATTTCAAGAATATCTGGATCAGTGCAGGGCCATTCCAGGAAGCAGAACAGGACTGCTGACAAAGGAGTCCAGGGCCAGAACACACTGATGCTGAAGGGAAACTTACTTCATACAGGCCGGATCTAGAAGCTGAAGCAATTGCTGCTTTTCCATATTTTGGGACATTAAGAGTGGTATGCATTTCCACCTTTCAGCATTTGGACGGGTGCTGCCGAAGATCCGGAGAGCCCCGGGGCAGACGGGATAATTGTGTACCCAACTGGCCGACACAACTTGGTTCGCTGTGCTTCATCATCTTTTCTGCTGCCCTCCAGTAGAACTAGGGGCAGACGCCACTTCCTCACTACCAGCGAAACCCCAGAGCAGTCATCCTCTCATTCAGAAACGTCGGCTAAACCTACTTGTCTGCAGATCTCGGCATACATTTCTTAACTTCAGGTTTAATCAGGAAATTTAGTTGCTCTATCATGGATTCATGGAGATCCAGCACCAAAGTCCCACAACATTATATTAAACAATGACAGAATTGTGAGCAGGAATGAAAATCACTACTTGTACCCATGTGCATGTGGGCAATTTGTTTGGCAGAACTGTAGCGCAGGTGCTAGTTATAGTACAGTTAACCTAGCTAGGAGTGCGGGTTTTAGTATATCAGTATACCTTTTTCCTGAAAACGCAGAAACAATAGGTCAACATCCTATAGTCTGTAAAATTGTCAAATGTGTGTTCAACAATAGACCATCACTCCCAAAGTACGCGACACTTGGATGTAGACAACAGTCACTGGTATGTTAGCACAGTGGCCAATGCAGAAAAAGCTAAGCTTTCTGAAACTCACACTCAAACACTTATGTTACTTGCTTTACTCTCTGGTCAGAAAGGGCAGACTCTCCATGTCTTTCTGTTGATGATGGAAATCATGATTCTAAATGTGTACTTGTATATAGCTCTCTTTAAAACAAAACAAACCAGGGACTCGCCTAACGCCTTTGTCATACCTTGTGAAAACAAGAGATTGGTCTGGTTCACCACCTTCGGCAGTATTTGAAAAAGACTGCCCACTACCCAACTGGAAAGCACTTTTTATCAGTTGCATAAAGCCTTTGCACCTGTGGGAAAAACGACACCATTTCTCGTTGGATGAAACATGTGCGGTTTATGGCTGGAATAGACAGTCGAAGTACTCGGCTCACAGCACTCGGACTGCTAGTACTCCTGCAGCGTTAAGCAGAGGTGTACCAATAACAGCATCCTTAAAGCAGAGGTTGGTCCCAAAAGGAACACTTTTTCACGATTCTACCCGGATCATTGAACAGAATGAAGGTGGAAATGGTGGTTCTGTGAAGACTGAGAGTTTTTCCCGGTCCGTGCTGGACACATTGTAGACAAAGGGAAGTAACTCACATTATGGGGTGATTGCCTTTCACTTTCAGAGCCTGGCTGTTAAGGAATAAACGTGTGATCCCCGACGCTAACATTTCACATGTATACGTTGACCAATCAGCAGACGAGGAATAATTTGAAAATTAAACGAGACTTACGGCC
>CM031617.1:21029085-21054085 GCA_018398815.1 Conus ventricosus | reverse complement strand
TTGCATTTCAACATAATGGACAGATCACATTTCTGCTACGTGACTGTCTGTAACAAAAGTAGAGAGTAAAGAGATCGGAAACAACCAAATCTAAACATAGTCATGATACGTTTCAGATGTTTGTTCATTTTCATTGATATATAGACAGGTAAACATTGTAGATTATAACACGTTCTGTATAATTTGAAAATTAAACGTGACTTACCTGGAAGTTGAAGTTTAATGGAGATTATTTTCGAGGATGATGTTGGGTAGAGGTATACATGTGGAGTACGAAACCGTTGTCCTGCTGACAGATGAGCACAACAAACTTCGTGTCATGTGCACGTGTGGAAAGGTCCTTTTGATGTCATTGAAACACTTTTCTGGAGTGAACTACAAAAGTGAAAACGGTAAATGTTGAAAAGGTGTTCCATGCAAACATGCTAAAAAAGTATGTTGAACGTACAAATGTTGCCATTAATGAGCCAATTGAATGGATATGTCCAGTGTCTGGAACAGATGTGGCTGTTACAGAAATCATTGATTCTGATTTTGTACCTGATGTTACATACAGAGACAGAGCAAAAACTGTGCAAACAACAAATGTGGGATTGTTAACATCTACAAGTATAGATGATACTGTACCTCTGCCCACTCTTTCTGTCCAGGGAGAAACTTATCGTGATGTTGTTGTGTGTGATGATCAATCTTTGATTCAGAAGGAACAATTGGAAGGTATTTTGAAGGACTTTCAGGATGTTCTGACTGATACCCCAGGGACAGTGACAGCAATTGAACCCCATACTATTCACTTGAGTACGGAAAACCCAGTCCGAGTCAAACCATACCCTCTAACATTTGCGAAAAAAACAGGTTGTCGATAGAGAGATTCACGTTATGCTCGGGTTGAAGTTATTGAACCGTCCTCGTCACCATACAGCTCTTCAGTTGTATTGGTGGACAAACCTGATGGCTTGGTGCGGTTTTGCATGGATACAGGAAGTCAAACAAAATCACTGTGTTTGATGCAGAACCTATCCCAGACATTGAGGAACTTCTTTCTTTGTCAACTGTCAGAAGAAAAATATTTTGTCAAAATAGATTTGACTAAAGGATGTTGGCAAATCCCGATGGCTGAAGCAGACAAAGAAAAAACAGCTTTTCAGACATCTTTTTGATTGTTTCAATGGACGAAGATGCCATTTGGATTACAAAACGCCCCAGCTTCTTTTGCCAGAATGATGCGCGCACTAAAACTTCATGAGTGTGGAGCAGTAAGTTTTTTTGATGACATTTTGATTGCTGCAAAGTCATGGAATGATCTTCTGGAAAACTTGAGAGCTGTTTTTTTGTAAACTCCGGAATTTTGGTCTGACGGCTAGACTGCCCAAAATTCGTGCTGGATTCAAGTTTTTGGGTCATGTCATTTCTGTTGGAAAATGGCACCAGGGGAAAAGAAAGTAGGAAAGATCTTGGCCTTGAAGAGACCCACTACAAAGAAACAGATAAGATCACTCCTTGGATTGTTGTCCTATTACAGAAGATATGTACCGCACTTTGCTTCTTTGACAGCCCCCTTTTAGTGACTTAACAAAAGGAACAAAAAACAAAAGTATTGTCTGGTCAGATGAGTGCCAGAAAGCTCTGGAATGTGTTCAAAACACCCTCAATTCATTCCCTGTGCTACTTTTGCCCTCTCTTTCAGAGGATTTTGTTTTGAGAACTGATGCCAGCTCCAAAGGCATGGGAGCTGTACTTTTGCAGGAAAATAATGGATTGTTACACCCCTACACCCTGTCCAATATGCAAGTAAAAAGTTCTCTAACACACAAGTCAAATACTCAACAATTGAGAGGGAGTGTCTTGCCATTGTTTGGGCTTGTGAGAAATTTGGCAGATTCCTTACTGGAAGACAGTTTCGGTTACAAACCGACCACAGGCCATTGACGTTTTTTTGCAATCGTCCAAAGACCAAAAAGAGCAGGCTGTTAAGATGGCTTTGTCATTTGCAAGAGTTCAAGTTTGACATTGAGCCATTACCTGGCACTCAGAATGTCATGGCAGACTTTCTGTCACGTGCTTGAGTGCACAGTATCCTTCGTGCTACTGTAACTGCTGTTTGTTTTTATTGTGCACAGACTTTATTATTCTGCTATTTGTTTTCATTGTGGAAAGACTTTATTGATATTTTGGCAGGGTTATGTCTGCTATTGTCAATCTGAATTGATAAGTAGTTGTAATTGATCTTTCTCCAAAAGTGCATATGTATTGGCATTGGTGGCTCATTGTAGGATGCTATTTTGTGAATGTGTGCAGAACACTTCATTTGATGTCTTACAAGTGTTGTTTTTTTTTCCACATCGGTCCATTGTGAAGGATGAAAAAAAATAGTTTAACTTTCGAGTGGACTACTATAATGTATATTCTTGCTTGAACAAAGACTTTTCACTTGCCAAATTTTTCTCATCAAGTGAGTCATCAGGAAATTATCATTTTGTGAGGATGTTCGGACATAATAGTTTTTGTGAAAAAGGCAAGAAAAAACTATATACATTTTGGTATATATAAACATGATTGGCATTTGTAATAATCAGTATCATTATATGTTCTTCGTGTATGTGTGACTTGTGATTTGTGGTGATGGAGTATGAATTTTTTTTTTTTAAACATAAAAACTAAACAAAGCTGATTGTACTTTTTTTTCAAACTAAGATTTTGGAATGTGATTTTGGATCTTTATGTTCATAAAGGTTAGTTCTATGCATTAATGGAAACTCTTGTATAATGGAAAATTGATGATTGATGGCTGAAGTTGTATATTAACTAGATATATATGTGTATTAAAAAATTTCTTGGCGAAAGTTTTTTTTTCACCCCGGGATGGGGGGTGTCATGTGATGTAGCCTCACATGGTGACATGTGACGTTCCGTCGCGTACGCCCTTATTTGTTATAAAGCATTCCCCCAAGTAGGGAAGAGGAAAGGTAAAAGTAAAGATAATTTGAATGGCCTGACCAGTGTGATCGGTGTCGCTGGTGGCTATAGACGTAGGGCGATTATTGGTTGAATGGACGGACATTGTCCATTGGTCAAATAACCAAGGGCTGGTAATGCGTAGAGTTAGACGAGTACTCACTGAATGTGTACTCAAAAAAGAGCAGGAGGCAAAAATAAGGAATAGGAAGGAGATGGCTTGGGGACACTGACCAGACAACAATAGGCTCTGACCAATTCTGGGATATACCGCTTGATCAAATAAGGAGTTAAAGAATTTAACCAGAAAATCTAGAAATAAACTTGACTGACGTGCAGGTTTTATTAGCTCACCGATAACTCCACCAGGACCAACAGCTTTGCGAGATTTTAACTTTCTTAGCGCATCTGTAACTTCTTCTTTGAAAATGAGACGGTTTAGATTGTCTCGTCGTAATCAGTTTCATCGATGTGATTTTCATTTCCCAGATCATTGTGAAAACCAGCGTTTCCTTCTAGCAGATCTCTGAAATAATTAGACCATGTTTCTAAGCTTAATCATTTAGGGTTGCTTCCTTTTTCTGGATATTTTGTAGACACAGTCCCAAAATCTTTCTGATTATTTATAGCCATAAGTAATTCTTTCAACAGAGTACCAGTAGATTGGTTTTCTTTTTCTTTTTAAAAGATGTTTATATCCTCGCAAGATTCTGCAGCAGGCCACACGAGACGGTATTGACAAAGAACGTTGATATCTCTTTAATGAATCACAAACATTTCGTTTGTTAGCTTGACATTCCATTTCATACATGTTGTCTTCTTTTTGACATGTTCCAAAACAAACCTGTTTCTTCATACATTCCCCAGCCTCTTTTATACAAGAATTAAACACTGTTACGGATGCGTTCTTTCTTCCTGACTAACACAACTGGGGGGGCATAGGGACTATTTGAAGGCTCAATGATACCGAGTTCCAACATGATGCGAACTTCTCTTCCAACAACCTCTCTGGCAGAAAAGGGGATGTCGTAACACCTTTTCCTAACTGGAACATTTGTTGTCAGTGGAATCTTTAGTAGTACATCACCTGAGAATGAACCTGGTTTCGGAGTTAGAATATCCTAAAAATCCTCAAAGATTGTACGTAACTCTTTAGCATTCCTGTCAAAGTGCAATCAAACTGTACTGCATGAATATCTTCATCTGCCATAGAAGATGCCACGGGGACAGCTAAGGTAGGGATGGGTAGCGCGTCATCACAGTCTTGGACAACACCGACTGTGTACGCAACCTCAGGAACATGAAAACAATCTGGAAAGATAACAAAAGATAATCAAACTAAAGCCCACAGAGGAGGAAAAGAACTAGACCCTCGTATAAGAACTAGACCCTCGTATCTCCAAAACTATACAAAGGAATACCCCATTATGCTGGAGACGGGAAATCAATTAAATACAATCATCATACAACAACACAACACAACAGAAACATGTCAATAGAAAAGTCTGTAAACGTGTCCTATTCTTATAACTGGGCACGCTACAGGGATACAAAAACAAATCCTAATCCTAAAAAATTTAGAAGGTACAAGCCGAAAGCTTTCTACGGACCCCGCAGATGTTACGGATGCGTTGATGCGTGTGTCTGTTTGTCTGACTCACAGAAATTCAGATGCGTGTGCGATTTTTAATGCACACACACTCACACATTCGAAACATGGACAGCCAGGCAACAAGTCAACGTTTTCCTTTTTCATGCTGCCCAAGCCATCAAAACAAAAACACAGATACACAAAAACACAGCAACATACAGCAATATCAATTCAGCAGGATAACGTACGCCGTAACTCTAGGCGCACAATTCATTATAGATATATAATATTTATTTTCTTTGGCCACGTCTGGCTTAACTCGACAGTCCACAGACGTCGCAAGTCTCTCGTGAAGAATGCTGTGGAGAAAGACCTCTCCTGGGACTCAGACAGTCAGGAGGAGCAACTCGCAGAGTCCACACAAAACCGAAGCGACGGCTCTGTCCACAATAGGAGCGAAGGCTTCAACACAAGAAAAGCTGCGTCTCACACACAAAATAGACTTTGGTTCTAACACCACAAAGTGATGGCCCTGGTACAGCAGAAGCGATGGCTCTGGTACGGCTGGCCCGACAGGTCGCTGGTTCGAATACCTCAAGAAGGCAGCTCTGGTCGGCAGCAGCGGTGGCTCTGGCAAAAACTGGCACGTCGGTTTTGCTGTCGACTCCCTCGTCGACCTCTCCACTCCCTCAGCAAGGTGGAGACAAGGGTAGATCTCGGCTACCCCCCAGACCCGGGCGCAATGGCAGGTCGGGTTACTGTCGACTCCCTCGTCGACCTCTCCACACCCCTCAGCAGGGGAGACAGGGGGTAGACCTCGGCTACACCCCAACCCTCTAGCAGGGGCCCAGCCAGTTCCCGGGCACACCAGGACAACGACTTTACCTGGGGGAACTGATAACTACTTGATTATCTAGCCTACTACAACATGACTATCATTCATCATGGTTGTGAATCATATTCATAACCAACAGTTATTTTAATATTCCAGCAGAACTCGGGGGAAAAAGTCCCATAGCGAAATCCACACTTTTTCCATACAATATCACACTAGAACATTCTCTTTCTGAAATCATGTTTTAAAAATTGGAGAAAAGGGATTTCCACATATACCTTCAAAATCATGCTTTACATACGGGGGGGGGGGGGGGGGGGGGGGGGGGGGGGGGGGGGGGGGGGGGGGGGGGGGGCAAGGATTTTCACATAGACCCTTTCGAAATTCATTTTTTTACACATTGGGGGAGAAAGAATTTCTACATAGACCTTTTTACTATAAACCAAGAATATAAACATTGCATATAATTAACGATTTTCTTTCGTCGCTTTCAATCAAGATAGAATGTTTTTACACATTTATCGTTTCTCTCCATCACGACGAGAATGATTTTTATCATTTCACATAATCACTACATCCCAGAGAAGGATTTCCCTTCATAAAGTATTTCATTAGTAACAGTAACAACCCTTAAACACATGTGAATGGAAAAATGTCCACAGACTATTGTTTTTCAACACACATGTATTCATTATTCATATCAAAGGATGGTTTAAATATTTATCAACAGACTTCCAGCCATCAATGCCTGACAGTTTCCATCGCTCACCTCCGGAGCTTACTATCATTTGTATCATTATAATACATTAGAATAAACAAGACTCTTTTTTCACCATAAAGCCATGAACTGGCTAAGCCACCTCCTTTTCCGATCACTCATTAACAACAATTTTTTCTCTTTCTATTCATACTTTCTAAAAACAATTCTCCTACCACCCAATGAAGTGACAAGATATACCAAAAAAAAAAATTTTTCTTTCTAAAGCCTTTACTAGGCGCTGAGAAAGTTACAGTCGCCTATAGGAGGGGAGGACGATTTCCGACTGTGATTTAAAAATTGCTAATAATGAAATACTGACTGCCATAGCAACCCGTCTAGAGTCCCTTCGACCACTGAGAACTTGCACTGCCGGAACTGCTGTAGAGGACTGCCTGATCATTCCAACTCACCCGGCTTATACAGAGCGCAGTGTGAGCAGCAGTCACGTAAGCTAACCAACCGGTTTTCGGATGAACATGTTCCGGCAAACACGGTTGTAAAAATTTGTGACCGGACAAAAACGGTCCGTCACAAACACAGTTAACGTCTTCTGCAATGTTATTGTCAACCATTCTTACCGCCACTTGCATGCGCACTCGCATTTCATCAGAAAGGAATTACATTTTTATACAAATCGATATGAGCTTCGCTCCAGACAATTTTTTTTTCTATAGCAACACGCCTCGTGTTTACCTGTGCGGGTTCATAGTTATGACATGGGGGAAGAGAACTTCAGTTGTAAAGGCATGTGGTCAGACTCGGTGAGAGAGAGAGAGAGAGAGAGAGAGAGAGAGAGAGAGAGAGAGAGAGAGAGACAGACAGACAGACAGACAGACAGACAGACAGACAGACAGACGGACAGACGACAGACGAGATTTGGCAGAAACAGATAAATCTGATAAAATCAATTAATGTATGAAGAAGAAATTATTGATGAGAAATACAAGAAGAACCAGCGTATTTTAGTCTGTTCATCCTACAGATTACGTCGACATACACAAGTGATCGAAATTGTATTGATAACCAATAACTGAACAAGGATCATGGAAATGTAATCTCCAGGTCTGGATGGTCTTGGTTTTTTTTTTGTTTTTTTACATGCAGTGCTGAGTGAAAACATGACAGATCCAACCCTTGATCCTAGTGGGTGACCAACCAGAGCAATCCTATGGCCTTCATTGACAGATATAAGAATTCTTCTGTCAAGGCTAAAGCTAGTCTGCTTTGATCAATAATACGATGAGAGATGGACAGTATTCTTCACCTCGCTCCCCAAAACAGACACCGTTATTCAACGAGCCAAGTAAGGAGAAAACAAACAGTATTCATAACACAGAGATGGCCCACAACATGTCGGTGACAAATTTCAATCTGACGTCATGTTTAACCCACGAAATGGATCACAGCCTTGTAATAACAAATTACACATCCGGATATATTACTATACATCCCAGCCATCGCGACGTAATGTGTAGTGTGATTATAAAGTGTCACCTACAGAAGTTGTGCACTTGAAATTACAAACATGCGAACATTATGTTATATCCATGTATCAGATGTCAGGTAGCCTCGAAGAATGGATGACATGCTGGGATTGCAATCTACCTTTGGCCACTTCTAATGTATTTAGTAAATACAGACATAGTAAATCTAATTATCGATTTGGATTTGACATTCCACAAGTGGGTTACAGAGTTCATTGTTACTGCATTTCTCTGCCTTTAAACGCAATGAGATAAATGACCTTGAATTTGTGTATCTGACGCCATCTGCAGGTATATATGTATGTATGTATGCATGTATGTATGTATCTCCCTCTCTCTCTCTCCTCTCTCTCTCTTCTCTCTCTCTCTCTCTCTCTCTCTCTCTCTCTCTCTCTCTCTCTTCTCTCTCTCTCTCTCTCTATATTATATAAATATATATATATATATTTATATATATTTACGCGCGCCACACATGTGTGTGTGTGGGTTGTGTGTGTGTGTGTGTGTGTGTGTGTGTGTGTGTGTGTGTGTGTGTGTGTGTGTGTGTGTGTGTGTGTGTGTGTGTGTGTGTGTATGGGCGTGTTTGTGTGCGATCTTCTAAAGGTATAGAGAATGCTATTGAGATACCAGATGGGAACACATACCATGTAGTCCAAATAGAACAAACCGTTCTATAAAAAAAAGTTGGTGTACACAAACAATTTTTGATTTATATTGTTATATGTCACCTTTACCCGTTTCACGTTTTGCTCCTTCAGTTCTGATTTTCTTTCAAACCATACACCTCTTCAAACTGTTACAGCTACTATACTGCTTTTCCGTGTGTTCCTGGTTACGTTCACATCCCAGGCAGCAAATGACTGAAAACTTGCGAAGAACAAATATTTGTGCAAAGTATGTCCCTCACACCACGCTATCAAACCCAAAGTTCAAAATTCGTATCACTGACTTTTGGGAAGAGAAATGCATAGACAAACAATTTCATTTTTTAGGGGGGAGGTGGGAGTGGCGATGGGGTGGGGGTGGGGTGAGAATCCTTTGTTCACTCTAAGTAGTAAAGAAGATTTGTCGCATTTCAGAGAGTTTACACGAAAAAAATCAGGCTTCATCAATCAACAGAGGTAAGGGGAAGATTACTCTCGAGCAAAACATTTTGTCTGATAAAGGCCACCAAGACAAATGTGCTCATTGTAGCTCTGGCTACCACCCCCCCCCCCCCCTTACTACGTTACATCCAGCGTCCTCGCTGACATGGAAATGACTCTTATTAGGGTTGTCAAAGTACAACACTCAAACCAATTGAAGAAGTCAGACTTCAGGCTTATCAAAGTCAGCGGATTCGCGTTAACTAAAAAGGACTCGTTACTAAAGCAAAATTTCTAAAAGTCAGATACCAGAATATGACTAGAATGGACTCCTTATTTGAGTAACATTTTTAAAAAGTCCAGCACCTAAGATGCCTAGAAAGGAATTGCTATTTGATCAAAAATCATTACGGTCAATTCCCCAGAAAAGGAGGTGAATGGGGGGCGGTTTGGTTACAGCTAGAGAGGGTTTGTCGCTTTAGACATTTTCTCCAAGTCACACAACATTGTTCTCAATCACCATTACTATTGAGCTTTCAGAACAAGGGACATACATCATTTTTCACAGAAAAAAATAACAGATATATATCCCATAGAATAAGAATAAAATACCAGTACACACCAAAGTCGTCATGAAAAATACACACGGGTATCCAGAGTGTCTGATAACAAAAAGGTCCACAAACAGTAAAAAAGGTTTTTCAAAACATGATGTGTGTGTCGCTTCTGATTCACATACAATCTGCTTATACTGGTTTGTGGTGATCTCTCTGACCAAGTCAATTAAAATGATTTAAAATAGAACTTAGATCATAAGAACAGTCTCTGGAAATCGGTGCGCAATGGCACCCTGAAAATAAGTAAAACAAGACTCTGGAACACAATCGCGATCACAGAGGTCTTACACATTCATTCAGCAAGCATGGTGGAAGGTCTGGTTCATCTGGCACTGATGGCTCAGCAGAGTGTACGGCTCTGGAAGTGGTGAATGGCTACAGGATGGGCCTGTCTGTCTGGGGTGCAGCCCGGTAAAGGTGGCTGCCAGCATCACCTGGTTCCTGGTCTGCCTGCTGCTCTACAGAAGTTGAGGGTATGGCCTTCTGGGTCGTCCAGGAGAGTCCGTGCCTGACAAGGTGGTGTGGGACAGGCAGGGATCTTGGTTGTGAAGTGGATGGGCATGGTATCCTGCATCGCTCTTATGTTGTACTTGTCGCTTGCTTTTCTGAGTCGAAAGAAAATGGCATCCTTGGTCACTTCTGTTTTCAGTCCTGTTCGGCGGCGCCAGTTGTGATGGTGTAGATTTATAAGGAGAGCAGGCAAAGACAGGCAGATGATGTTAGATCTAGGAACAAAGGGTCAACAGACGGCCAAAGAGAACACAGAGGAAACGAAGGAATTTTCTTCCCTTTATTTTGCTTCCCACATCACATACTCACAGCCCTTTACATACAGCAGAAACCCGGACCGCAAAGCCAGCAACGTGGTGCCGCAGACAAGCCGGTCTCGCGAGGCTAGTACGACAGAAATTTGTGCTTTCTGTCGCAGTTTCCGCGTTGTCTGCCTCGCCGTCCATTCAAGCATATAAACATGTTTACAATTCATGAAAGTCTTACAACCAAAGAAATAAATGAAGCATGTCACTTATGATGATCTTCGTATTTTTCTTTTTTTCTGTATTAAATCGTTGGCAATTCAAGTGAGAGAATGAACCCACGTTTAAAACGTTTGTACCACATTCTTTCCCACTGCGATAATAAACACCGAATAATATGAAATGAGTGTTATTATGAATGAATAGCAGATATTTTACTCTTTTCACGCGTATAAATTGATTATCCATGACTATGTCTGAGCAGAGAAATTTGTCTTTGAAAATCGGTACTACCCAATGCTGGCTTTTCTCCTCGCCCGCCTGTCGACATCAGCTTTTCATACCATTTTCGGCTAGAAACTATTCTGCGGAACGGACTACCGGATAACAATGGTCATAAGCGTTTGTTGTGTTTATCATAGAAATGGAGTCATTAACAGATTAAGATCGGGAAGTCTGCAGTTCATGGAATGATAATTTAGCCAGAAACTCCAACAATGAGAAAGAGTGAAATGAAGAAGGCAACTGTTCAAGAGAGATCGACATCATCAGTCATTTCGTATAGTTGCAAGCGTGTACTGAAAATACAAGTATACAATATGATGTCATATTATACACAGGCTTTCCAGGATTTGGACATGAATTACCCGTTCTTGCCTGTTTATCTTATAAACAATGATCTTATCTTAAAAGAAAATATTTCCTAAGCTAGTCGGGACAACCATTTGCTGTACAGGCTATGTCCAGACATCAGGTTGGGACACCTGTATCCAGTACACGGCTGGAACGTTTGGGAATGTCATGCTCACCCCACCGGCAGGTCAAGTGACCTTTCTCACTGTCCAATGGACAACTATGAACAGATGGTTATTGTGGTTCGTCGTAATGGATCAGGGAAAACAACATCATTCGAATCTCTGAGGGTACCAGCCATTTTCAAGGCTTTCCTTTGTCCGGAGGATTTTTTCTCAGACAAAGGCACAGAAGGCATTTCCAAATCATCAAGTAGTTAGCGAACCCGGTAACTTTGTGAAGCATAGATATGGGTTCTTCCGGCCAGACTTCGATTCTCGTTTCACTCAGACCACTCCAAGCTAAAACGTTTACCCTACAAGAGGTCACACCACAGCAACGAGCAGGATGAATTGTTCAATGGTTGTCTAAGACTCAGCTGGTCCACCATTTCCCTGTGACTGGTCGCTCAGTGTGGGAATTATGAAGATGAAGGCCCATTGTTCCTATGCATTGAGAAATGCGACTGCCAGTTGTTAAAGTGAGATGGTTCACTTTCAAATTCCATGCTTTGAAGTGTGAGCACTGTGTCTGCCTGAGAGCGCGCATGCGCACGCACAGCGCGCGCGCGCGTGGTGTATGTCTGTGTGTATGTGTGTGTATGTGTGTGTGTGCGTGCGGAGCGTGCGTGCGTGTGTTGTTGTGTGTGTGTGTGTGTGGTGCGTGCGTGCGTGCGTGCGTGCGTGCGCGCTGTGCGGTGTGTGTGTGTGTGTGGTGTGTGTGCGTGTGTGTGTGTGTGTGTGTGTGTGTGTGTGTGTGTGTTGTGTGTGTGTGTGTGTGTGTGTGTGTGTGTGTGTGTGTGTGTGTGTGTGCGCGCTCGTGCACGCGCGTTTTGTGCATGTGTGTACGTGCCTGCTTGCATACGTGCATGAGTGCATGTGTGTGTGTGTGTATGTGAGTGTGTGTGTGTGTGTGTGTGTGTGTGTGTGTGTGTGTGTGTGTGTGTGTGTGTGTGTGTGTGTGTGTGTGTGTGTAGTGTGTTGTGAGAGAGAGAGAGAGAGAGAGAGAGAGAGAGAGAGAGAGAGAGAGAGAATCACTTCACTCTTTATCATTGTCAAAAGAGCTTGTTAGTAGTTGGAGGATGTGCAGACAAAGATAGAAAGGTATGTAATAGTAATCATGCACGCATGATAAATGGAAACGGATCCTACTATTTAGAGTAAAATCCACATCAGCAGAAAATGACACATTAAAAACATGCACACTCACATCTGGATGGAAATGTTTGAAAAAGAAGAAAGCTGGAACCGCTCAAACAGAGAAACAACAAAATCATTTTTGAAACACAATGTAGATGAACTTAATCGTCCATTCTGAGATTATTTACACTTTTCTTTAAATCTCTATGACCATGATAAATTCTACAGAAGATGAATGCATAATGTTCATGCTCTCTCTCTCTCTCTCTCTCTCTCTCTCTCTCTCTCTCTCTCTCTCTCTCTCTCTCTCTCTCTCTCTCTCTCTCGTGAACTGTGTTCACAAGGCAAGCAGCCACGCAACTTCTGGGCTCTGTCAAATCATACTCTTTTTTTGTAAATTAGTGCATTTATTGACATCTTTTGACAATGCCAGTTGTAATACAAGACCACCGACATTTTTGAGCCAAGGTTGATAAAACTGGTGAAGCAAACAGCGTTTATTTTACAACAAAAGAGTTTGAGGGTTCAAGATCTACAACTTCGCTGGCCATTTTGCTGTCACAACACCGGTAAAAAAGAAATGTGCTACAACAACAAGAGGGCTGTGATTAGAAACGACAAGCTCCGAACAGAAGATGGCATCTTTACCTTTGACCTGAAGAAAAATGAAATAGTGTACTTTGACGGCGACGCTCCTCGCTCACTCAAAGGAAGATATCCAGCCCCCCCCCCCCCCCCACCCCCACCACCCACCCCGTCCCAAGTCATAACAGAGAGGCAGCAGTGGCATGCGTGTTGGGAAAAGGCAGATGACGGATCAGCCGGCGGTGGACACGACAACTGCATGTTCATTGACGACAGCACAGCCACACATCAGCAAGTGGACAACATGCTGTACTCTTCCTTGGTTAGGGAGGACAGCCACAGAGGACGGGGAAGACCACACCAGCTCCGGGCGTCATCAGGACCAGTGTTGGGACAGGGCTGGGTTCATTGTACGCGGTTCAGAGGAATATTTCGATCTTGTCCTTCAGCATCGCACCACGACAGGCAAAACTCCGGTGTCAGCAGCTTCGGGAGACATCAGGACAGTAGGAAAGATTCCTGATCGACCACCCCATGAAAACAGGGGTGTGGCCAGTGCCCATGGACAGTCAATAAAGGTAGGAAACTGAAAGTGGTTACATGGAATGTGGAGGGTTTACTTCATCATCTAGATTCTGAGGATTTCATAAGCTTTCTGAAAACTTTCGATATTTTTTGTCTCACAGAAGTTTTTGTAGATTTTAATTTTCAATGGCATATATTTTCGAACCTTTGTTTTGTATCTTCCTTTCCAAGAAAATTAACTGAGAGGAGAAGAAAATCGAGCGGGGTTATTGTCGAATACAGAAGTTTATTCAGCGAGTGGATAATGGTGATCAAATTCGATTACGAAAACTGAGTTTGTCTGCAGTGAGACAGATCGTTGTTTGGCACAGCCAAGGACATGATGTTGATAGGTACGCACATTCCTCGAAGAGAGTCTAGTGCATACAACGTTCTGCGGAATGGATTTGGAATTAAAACAGAGATGCAGCAAGAAAGTTGTTTTAATACCATGTATGAAATATTTGAAGACTTGTGCTTGTTTATTTGTGGTGACCTTAAATTCATGAACAGCTAGTGTGAATGGTTTCACCAATGTGGATGTTGGCCCTTTTAGTCATAATGATGAAGCATTTGCGTCAACCCGTTTTCAAGGTTAAAAAGTTAATGTATTTGGTTGTCAACTAATTTATTCTGCAGTTTTCAATGTTCTATTCTCTACGGAATGTGTGAGACAGATTTGTTTTTTGACGACCTTACGTACATTTGTCGCACAGGCGGCAATGCCTTTTACTACTTTATCATGTCTACTGAATTACGTGACCATGATTTTGTTTGTTCTTTCAAGAAAATCGATCAGGTTGAGTCTACTCGTTTTGCCAGTTTCACCCACGTTTGGTAACGTACTAGTACCAGTTCAGAAAGCGAAAATAATAAATAGGGTATAATTGGGGAGGGGGGGGGGGTTATGTTGGGCAAAGGAGAAGGAAGAGGATTTTTTTTTTAATTAATTTGTTGGGTAACTGTTGAATGCATCATCTTGTATGAAAAAAACAGACAGTACATGTATCAAACATGAATATATATATATATATATATATATATATTATATATATATATATATATATATATATATATATATATATATATATATATATATATATAATGCTGAACAATCAAGTAGTGGGGGAAAACAAGTGCAGGTTAACAATTTTTCCCTCGTTATAGTAATGACTTGGCAAAGATTTGAACTTAAAAAAAAAATTGATTGAAGAAAATGGGGGAAATATATTATAAACATGAGAACCCTTCACTAGCTGCCTAGGGAACCATCGTAATCCTCTCAAAGGCACATTTATTTGTATTTGCCTGCTCCTAGGCCTTTCGTCCGCTGGATCGGACTCATCAGGGAGACACGGCTGATTGTGTCTGTGCTCTTGGTGTCAAATAGACACACACCACAGTCCATAATTCTGTGGTGTTCTCATCACCAAGGGTTCAAAAAGAATCCAACAGCACCCTCAAAGCAGCCAGCGAAGGGTAGTAATGGAACAAAACAAAGTGTGGAGAGGAAAAAAGTTGCTGAAAAATTAAAAGCATTATTCAACAGTATAAAATGTAGGGGACAATCTTTGAGCCTATGCTTGAGGATCCATTCAAGGATACAAGGGAGATCAAAAGATACGGAACAGTCTGAGTGGTCAGCTCTGCTGTTCAATAACCCCAAGCATTGTGAGTGGCTAAGAATTGTATAGAACAACCTTTACTTGGATCTCCTAAGAGATGCAATCTCCCACTGATTGACCAAATAATATAATGCTGAACAATCAAGTAGTGGGGAAAACAAGTGCAGGTTAACAATTCTTCCGTCGTTATAGTAATGACTTGGCAAAGATTTGAACTTTAAAAAAAATTGATTGAAGAAAATGGGGGAAATATATTATAAATATGAGAAACCCTTTCACTAGCTGCCTGAGGGAACCATCGTAATCCTCTCAAAGGCACATTTTATTTTTATTGCCTGCTCCTAGGCCTTTCGTCCGCTGGATCGGACTCATCAGGGAGACACGGCTGATTGTGTCTGTGCTCTTGGTGTCAAATAGACACAACACCACAGTCCATAATTCTGTGGTGTTCTCATCACCAAGGGTTCAAAAAGAATCCAACAGCACCCTCAAAGCAGCCAGCGAAGGGTAGTAAATGGAACAAAACAAAAGTTGTGGAGAGGAAAAAAGTTGCTGAAAATTAAAAGCATTATTCAAACAGTATAAAATGTAGGGGACAATCTTTGAGCCTATGCTTGAGGATCCATTCAAGGATACAAGGGAGATCAAAAGATACGGAACAGTCTGAGTGGTCAGCTCTGCTGTTCAATAACCCAAGCAATGTGAGTGGCTAAGAATTGTATAGAACAACCTTTACTTGGATCTCCTAAGAGATGCAATTCTCCCACTGATTGACCAAATAATATAATGCTGAACAATCAAGTAGTGGGGGAAAACAAGTGCAGGTTAACAATTCTTCCGTCGTTATAGTAATGACTTGGCAAAGATTTGAACTTTAAAAAAAATTGATTGAAGAAAATGGGGGAAATATATTATAAATATGAGAAACCCTTCACTAGCTGCCTGAGGAACCATCGTAATCCCTCTCAAAGGCACATTTATTTGTATTGCCTGCTCCTAGGCCTTTCGTCCGCTGGATCGGACTCATCAGGGAGACACGGCTGATTGTGTCTGTGCTCTTGGGTCCCAAAAAGACACACACCACAGTCCATAATTCTGTGGTGTTCTCATCACCAAGGGTTCAAAAAGAATCCAACAGCAAACCCCCAAAGCAGCCAGCGAAGGGTAGTAAATGGAACAAAACAAAAGTGTGGAGAGGAAAAAAGTTGCTGAAAAATTAAAAGCATTATTCAAACAGTATAAAATGTAGGGGACAATCTTTGAGCCTATGCTTGAGGATCCATTCAAGGATACAAGGGAGATCAAAAGATTACGGAACAGTCTGAGTGGTCAGCTCTGCTGTTCAATAACCCAAGCATTGTGAGTGGCTAAGAATTGTATAGAACAACCTTTACTTGGATCTCCTAAGAGATGCAATCTCCCACTGATTGACCAAATAATATAATGCTGAACAATCAAGTAGTGGGGGAAAACAAGTGCAGGTTAACAATTCTTCCGTCGTTTTTAGTAATGACTTGGCAAAAATTTGAACTTAAAAAAAAAATTGATTGAAGAAAATGGGGGAAATATATTATAAATATGAGAAACCCTTCACTAGCTGCCTGAGGGAACCATCGTAATCCCTCTCAAAGGCACATTTATTTGTATTGCCTGCTCTAGCCTTTCGTCCGCTGGATCGGACTCATCAGGGAGACACGGCTATTGTGTCTGTGCTCTTGGTGTCAAATAGACACACACCACAGTCCATAATTCTGTGGTGTTCTCATCACCAAGGGTTCAAAAAGAACCAACAGCACCCTCAAAGCAGCCAGCGAAGGGTAGTAAATGGAACAAAACAAAAGTGTGGAGAGGAAAAAAGTTGCTGAAAATTAAAAGCATTATTCAAACAGTATAAAATGTAGGGGACAATCTTTGAGCCTATGCTTGAGGATCCATTCAAGGATACAAGGGAGATCAAAAGATACGGAACAGTCAGAGTGGTCAGCTCTGCTGTTCAATAACCCAAGCATTGTGAGTGGCTAAGAATTGTATAGAACAACCTTTACTTGGATCTCCTAAGAGATGCAATCTCCCACTGATTGACCAAATAATATAATGCTGAACAATCAAGTAGTGGGGAAAACATATATAAATATATATTATATATATATATATATATATATATATATATATATATATATATATATAATATATATTATATATATATATATATTAAAAACAAGTGTAAAAGAGGAATATTAAAATTATCTACAAATTTGTTTCTAGCGTTTGGCTATCGTCAGATGGAGTTTGGGTTGCCCACCGCTGGTGTTATAATAGCATGTGGGGCCCGGTTGCAGCTGTTTTTTGGTTGAGATCTCCTTCTCGATGTTGCTGTCGGCCGAGATGTAGCTGCCGAGGGACTTGAAGTGTTCCACCTCCTCTAGAGCTGAGCTTCGTAACACTGGCCTTCTCTGTGCTCTTCGTCTTAGCCTTCATGATCTCGATCTTGTCAGGTGAGTCTTGAGTCCCACACTGCTGTCTTTTAGATCCACTCTTGATGATTTTCCTGGATGTCTTTCTGAGCGTGCGACAGCAGTGCAATATCGTCTGCGAAGTCGCAGTCTTCAAGCCTGACTGTCAGTCCCCATACAAGCCCTCTCGCCTATTGCTGGTGGCCTTCCTCATCACCCAGTCAATGACGACAAGGAAAATTTTCGGCGAGATCACGCAGCCTTGCCCGACCCTGGTCTGCACGTGGAACCACTCGCTCTGCTGTCCATCATGTCACACACAGCACTGGTTCTCTGCGTACATGTCCTGTAGTATGTTGATGACTTTAATAGGAAAGCCGTAGGCTTCCAAGATCTTCCACAGTGAACGATGACGGATGGCTTGCCCCATGCGCTGTAGACGGACACAGCAGAAGATCTTCCCTGGGATGGAGAGCAAGTTGATTCCCCGCCCGTTGCCGCATTCTGAGAGGTCGCCCTTCTTGGGTAGCTTCACTGTGATGCCTTTCTTCCATGTGTCTGGAACCTTCTCCTCTTCCCATACCTTGTTGAATAGTTTCACTAAAGCCTTTGTACTCGTTTTGGGGTCTGCCTTCAACATGTCTGCTGTGATTCTGTCTTCACCTGGTGCCCTGTTGCCCTTTGTTTGCCTGATGGCCTCCACAATTTCCTGCTGGGTGATGCGTCCACGTCTCATCTCTAAATTGAAATCCATGTCTTTGATGGTGGCTTGCTCATCTGGGTCCAGTTTATTTGATGTCTCTCTAAAATGCTCTGCCCATCTGTTGAGTTGGTCTTCGTCTTTTATCAAAACTTTCCCGGTCTTGTCCTTCACTACTGTGGTTTTGCTGGTGAATCCGCCTGTTAGGGTCTTGGTAATCTTATAGACGGTCCTGGAGTCGAGTCTCCTTGCTCTGCTGCAGCTCGGGCCTCTGCTGCCAAGTTGTCTGCAAACTGCCGCTTGTCTCTCCTTGTGCTCTTCTTCACTTCCTTGTTTTTCTTTTTGTATGTTTCGGCGAATGTTTGTCTCTTATCTTCTGTTCCAGTGAGTGTGCCGAGTTTTGCGATCTTTCTCTCCTCTATGAGTTGCCATGGCGACTGATATCCATTCCTTCCACTCTCTTCTTCTGTAGCCCAGCACAGCCTCGCTGGTATCTATGAAAGCTTTTTGTAGATTGTCGCACAGGGCGTTGATGTTGTCTGCTGGTGTGTTGTCCAGGACAAGGAATCTGTTGGAAAGTTCAATGGTAAACTGACTATTCACCGCCTCACTGTTCAGTTTCCTCGAGTCAAAGAGTTGTTCACTTTCTTTTTTTGTGTTCTCTTGAGCTTCAACTGGAGTCTGCACAACACAAGATGGTGATCGTGCTAGTGTCAGCTCCTCGAATGGCTCTCACGTCCTTCATGGAGCTCCTCCACTTCTGGTTGATGGCAATGTGGTCTATCTGGTTGCTGGTTCTTCCATCTGGTGATACCCATGTCAGTTTGTGGATGGTTTTATGCTGGAAGATGGTACCACTTATCACCAAACCTTCTCAAGGCACGCATCTGCAAAACGCTGTCCGTTGTCATTTCTCAGTCCCACTCCTTCTTGTCCCATGTAAGTCTCGTACCCGGTGTTCTTCCCGCTCCAACTTTCGCATTGAAGTCTCCCATAAGAAGTAGGATGTCATGCTGTGGTGTCTTGTCTATCTTCGTGTAGGATGTTGTAGAACAGGTCTTTCTCCTCCTCTAAAGGCTTGCTCTGTTGGTGCGTAACACTGTATGATGGTGGTCTTGGTATACTTGGAGAAGAATCTGGCTGTGATGATTCTTGAGTTGACTGGCTCCCATCCCATCAAGCTCTTCCTGGCCTCCTTATCCATGATGATACCCACTCCCTCCTGATGTTGCCCATGCGTGCGACCAGAATAACATACTGTCTCTCGTGACCCAAGGGTCATGATGCCTGAATCCATCCACCTCATCTCACTGATTCCTAGGATGTTCATCTATACTTCTTCATCTCGTTCACAGCCCTGCACAGTCTTTTCCAGCTTCATACAGCGTCAGCAGGTTCTACTCTCACCTCTTGTTTGGGATTTGCTAAGGACATTGGTGGAGCAGAAGATTCCTTCCTGCATTCACCCCTACTCGTCATACAATGCATTGCTGCATTCTGCCCTGAGCTCATCACCCGAGCTTTGACTGGTTCGTGGCGTTTCTGTAGCTAAGCTTTTTTTACGTGGCGGTTGCTAGCCCAATGCACAACCTTTCCCCATTTCTCATTCTGGACTTAGGACTTGACAACGGCTGGGTTGTGTGTGTTCGTTAGTCTGTTTCAATCGTTTTTGTCGGCAAATATTTGTGGTGCTAGCCCACAACGCGTATGAATGAAGACCCATTCATGTTTGGAATCTTCTGTCAGTCAAAGACCCCACAATCTAGTGACACCAATCGACCACATTTTCGCAGCATTCTGGCACAAAGTATTAATGAAGAAACACAGTACCCTATTTCCAACACACTATCAGTCAGACAGTTAGTATCACATCACGCATAAGGAGGAAAGCTTGTGGAGGTTAGCGCGAGGAAGCTGGCAACTGTAGGCTGCAGTGCACTGTGTTAATCAAACTGTGGCCGTCTCCACCCCTTTCCTCTCGCCTTTCCTCTGAGACTGTTAGGCGGTCAGAGGTTATTGCCCTCTCTGCTAATAAGTATTCCTCTGCTAACAAGTGTGTGCTGTGACAGGTTCTGCACTAAATTCTTAATGCTTACGGTTCCTTCATCTCTTCTTAAACAACCACTGACATGGGTTGCAGATTTTGTCAAACGCAGTCACATTTTATCAGCATTTTCAGCTGTATTATTGTCAAATATGTTCATGACCCGAAAAGAACTAATCGTACATTATTGAGGGGTTATTGAATAGAAAATGATGGATTTCCTGCCGACCACAAAACATTTCCAAATTAAGTCCGTTTTCTTCATGTGTTTGCTCTTTTTTGTCTCTGTGTGTGTTTGATTTTTGTCATCTCAATTCTATATATCCTTATGTCTCAATGTCATCCATGTGTTTTCTTCCCTTCTTCTCCTCTTTACCTTTGCATTTTTTAACTATTTCAGTATCTTTTCACCGTTCGAATCTTCTTTTTCACATTTTGTGTCAAATCTTCACATTCATCCTCGCCATACACAACTCAATAGAGACCATTCAGAAAATGTTTCTCATTTCGAATTCACACCAAGATTCAGCATCTGACAAGCTTTAACCAAACATTCTCCAAATATATCATTATTAATTTATCATTATGCATTTTAACATATGTGTCTGTCCAAGCAATTCATTCATCACTTATCGGACGTTATCAACAAAAACCAAGGATAAAGAAAAGATTGAACTGTCTTTAGGACATCACAGGTTCATTTGATCTCTCTCACCATAGTCAACACGGTGAGCATGATTAGCTGTGTCCTCATTGCCCGCTTGCTCATGACTATTCCAGCACTACGATCAGATTTTATAATCAAACACGTCATCCTCACATACATGTTGAACAAGATTTTTGCATGTAACATCTGTCAGTCAGTTCCATTGAATTTTTCACAAGGCCTCTATCTAGGGCAACATAAGAAGCAGTTTAGATCTTTGTCAACGTTAAATATCGTCCTGTCGATTCTCAGAGCGAAAGCATCAGTACAGTCCCGTTTGATCTGTATAATATATTTTCAAGAATTTGTCTTACCAGCAACGACCATGTGGAATGAGTCTTATAGCAGGTGCAATACAGTTTACGTGATTTAAACACAGACCCTTGTTTTCCAATGAAAGAATCAAGGGCGCTTTAGGAGAAACATTCACAATTTCAAAGCTACAAATATATTGTCCAAATAAAACATCTCAATTTTTGACGACAGATCAGGGCGCAAGAAACTTGACTCATGAGTATGTGTCCAAGACATCATCATCATCATTCTCTTGCCCATGATGGGCGTAGAGGAGAGATGAGAGACACTCTTGAAGCCAGGCACCGCCATCCGGCCCTGTCCTCTGCCTGTCGCATCAGCGTAGGGCCATCCATCCTGGTCCATTCTTTGATGTTGTCCATCCAGCATTTGGCTTGTCGTCCCCTTCGTCTGCCACCTTCCAGCGTGCCCTGATGACTGTTTTGGGCAGTGAATTGTGGCGTATGACATGCCCGAACCACGACAGCTTCCTCTTCTTGACTGTTGCCAAGAGGGTTCTTGGGGGCCTGCAAGTGATGCTATTTGGCTTCTCACAAGGTCGTTTGTCTTCCGGTCTTGCCAAGAGATCCCGAGCAAGCGCCTGAAGCATTTAGTTTCAAACGTCTGGATTCTCTTGGTGGTCTGTGCTGTCATGGTCCAGCTTTCACAGCCATACAGCAGGATGGACAGCACCAGGGACTTGTACAGCTTCATCTTTGTAGGAAAGCTGATCTCCCTGCTCTTCCAGATCTTGTTTAGCTTTGCCATTGCTGCTGTTGCGATCGCTAGTCTGGTCTTGATTTCTGTTGTAGAGCGACCGTCTTTGGTGAGAGTGGCGCCAAGGTATTTGAAAGCGGCCACTTCTTCAAGCTGTTGTCCGTTCATGTAGATTTCAGCATGGGTGTTGGTTGTGCTGTTGACCAGGACTTTGCTTTTTCTGTGCTCACTTCCATTCCATATGCACCTGCCCTTTCTTCCAGTCTCTTTGTCAGGTCTTGTAGTTCTTCGTTGCTGCCTCCCATCAGGTCGATGTCATCTGCGAACCTCAGATTATTGATGGTTCTTCCTCCGATGGAGACAGTGGAGTGGAAGTCATGGAGGGTTTCACGCATGATGTTTTCCAGGAAGAGATTGAACAGTACGGGAGATAGCAGGCAGCCTTGACGGACTCCAACTGTGGTCTTGAAGTAGTCCCCTATCTGGTTGTTGAGGAGGACTGCGCTGCTGGCGGTGTTATACAGCGCCTGGATGGTTTGGACGAGACCCTCCTCTATGCCAAACGTTCTGAACACCTGCCACAGACCTTGTGCCACACCCTGTCAAACGCTTTCCTAAAGTCAATGAAGTTGTGGAACAGGTCTCTCTGATGTTGCAGATGTTTCTCCATCAGTATCCGGCAGGTGAAGATCTGTTCTACTGTGCTTTCTGCCTGCCCTGAATCCAGCTTGTTCTTCCGCCAGTGTTCTTCCGCCTCTTTCTTCAGTCGATTCAAGATGACTCTGAGCATGATTTTACTGGTGTGGCTAATGAGACTTATTGTTCTGTAGTTCTGGCATTGGCGTAGATTTCCCTTTTTGGGCAGGGGATGATGAGTGATTGAGTCCATTCTGTGGGCCACTGTTTTGTCTCCCAGATCTTCTGACAAATCGATGTTACTAGACGTGACCAATTCCTTCCCTCCATGTTTGAGCAGCTCTGCTGAATATTGTCTGCTCCAGGTGATTTCCTTGCCGGAAGGCTGCCGATGGCTTCTTCCACTTCTTCTCTCATCACTGTAGTGGTGAGGATTCCCTTGATGGTGATGAGTCCCCCTCCAACAGACTGTCGTCTGGCTGTATAGGGTAGTTGTAAAGTTCTTGGCAGTACTGTGTCCATCTGTTCAAAACAGCGGAGCTTTCTGTCAGCAGCTCGCCTGAGGTATCCTCAATGACTGACGATCTGTTTTGCTGCGTCTTGGTGAGGTTTTTCAGTGTGGTGAAGGCATGTTTGCTGTTTCCCTTTTTCATGCCTTTCTCGATGTTCTCGCACTGATTATTGATCCATTGTTCTTTGGCTTCAATCATTTCCTTCTTTACAAGGTTGTTGGTTTTTTCGATACTGTGCGGCTTGTTCAGGGCTGGAATTTTTCGTATTCTTCAGTGATCTTCTTTTGTCGCAGAGGTCAAGGATGTCGTTTGAGATCCATGCTTGGTGTTTCTTCCTCTGTCGCCCATGTACCTCCTCTGCTGTTTCGCAGACTGCCTCATTGAAGCTGTTTGTGAGGTCGTGATGTCATTGTCCAGAGGGTTGAGTGCCGCGAACCGCCCCCCGAGCTGTGCCTGGAATGCCTCTTCTATCTCTGGGTCTTTTAACTTCTCCAGGTCAAACTTGATGCGTGGCTGCGCAGCTTGGTACTTTTTCTTCAATTTGATCTTCATTGTGAGCAGCACGAGATCGTGGTCGCTGCCTATATCAGCTCCGGGGTATGTCCTCGTCTTTGCTTTATTGATGCTTGATTTGAAGCGCCGCGGAGTGAGGACAAAGTCGATCTGGTTGTGAGTCATTCCGTTCGGCGCATGCCAGTTTGTTCTTCTTGACAGTTTGTGGGGGTAAAGGGTGTTGGCAATGGTGAGGCCGTTGGTGCAGGCAAACTCCAGAAGGCGAAGTCCCTGTCGTTAGTTTCCCCTGTGCCGTATTGACCCACTGTTCCAGCCCAGTCTTTGTAGGCATCTGGGCCGACTTTGGCGTTGAAGTCCCCCTGAACTATGATGATGCCTTTCTTGGGGCTTTTCTGATGGTGTCTTCTACTTTCTCGTAGAATTCTTCCACCGCCTGATCTTCGTGGCTGGTAGTTGGAGCATACACCTGTATGATGTTGATGTTCTTTGGTTTGGCTGACACAGAATGCTGAGATTCTGCTGTTAGCAGGTGTGCAGCTCATGATGCATCCAGTGATTTCTTTGCGTGCGATGAAAGCTACGCCTTTTTCATGTAGTGACTCTTCGCCACTGTACCACATCTTGTGACCTTCCTCTGTGATTGCTTCTCCAAAGCCTGTCCATCTTACTTCCGACATACCACAATGTCCCATTGGTAACGTCTCAGCTCGTGCTCTAGTTCTTTTACTTTGCCGCACTGATGGAGTGTACGAACATTCCAGGTTCCAATGGTATTTTTCTCAGTTGGCAGCTTGTATGATGTCTTTGCCCCAGTAGCTGACTTTTCACTTCCACCCTGGTGCTTGTCAGTGGGAAGCGCGGTCGTTGGTAACCCGGGCCCCGGCCGATCCGGTATGTTGCTGGCTATGGTTGTATCTCTCATGACTTTTCTGTGGGCTTAGGTTAATCCTTGGTGGCGCCAATCCCTCTCCAAGTCTCCTACTGTGACAGGTAGTACTGGGCTACAGCTTTACCAGTAGCAGACCCATTTGTTTGACCTGACCAGTCCAAGACAGGTGCATCAAAATCGAGATGTGTGTCCAGTGAACATTCCTCACAAGACCACACGTGCGCACAGTGCAGTTTCTTTGTCTTTAAATCGAGAGTTAGAACAAAAGATTACAACATGGAGAAACACTGGGGAAAAAACACAAAATATATTATCTGACGTTGCGAAATTATCAGGAGGGGCAAATCGCGCTAGATAAATCTAGAACAAGCCACCATTCGACGATAGCAACTGCTCTCAATACCTGCAGATGTTCGTGTGACGATCTGTTCATTTGGACAATAGTAGATTAATTATTTCCTTTCGCATGAATGGTTGTCATATCAGTCATTTAGAGTGTCCTCATTTACCACCACCCTTTTTTTTCCTTT
>CM031617.1:21019085-21024085 GCA_018398815.1 Conus ventricosus | reverse complement strand
ATGGACTTAAAGGCAAGCTATTAGAGGGTCTCCATAACATAAATATAAAAGTTAGAATTTGATGCGGAGCAAATGGATTAGACTATGCCAGTTGCACTCATGGGGTGAAACAAAGTGATGTCACTAGTCCGGTTGTTTTCATTATTCAAAAATCATTAGCTTGGAAGCATTGAAATGGGAGATATGGTGCTGCTTTTATCCAAGATGATTTTGAATTATTTTTTCCTTTGTTAGCAGGTGATACAGCGTTAATAGCTGAAATGTTAATGGTCTTCAGACTCAACAAAATAGTTTGTATAAAGGAAGCATCAACGCTGCATTTGAATGTGAACATGAATAAAACTAATACAGTATATTTAGAAAAAGGCGTTACTTGGGGAGCAAGAGAGACATAGACTAAAAAGGAATCCGTGTTATCTGTTTGTGAGTGTTATACATCCCCAGAAATTTTTTCTCCACAAGACTGAGCTTTTCAGTGGCATGTCAGGATTTGGTGAGGCGACAAAAAAGCTTTGTTTGTATGCCACATAAACTAACTGAAATGTAATTCTCTTAATTTTTATCTAAAGCAATTTGACACACAAATCCAAACATGATTCAGTATGGTGCGGAATTATGGGGTCTAGATTATGCTGGTCATTATTTAAAAAAACAACCCAAAAAGATTTGCATTGAAAAGTTTATAGGGTTTGAAATGAGAACACTAAATGATAAATACTTGAGAAAGCAAATTGATATCCGATATCTAAGTGTATTCTATTGTTGATTAAACTAACTCAAATGGATGAGTCAAAACTGCCATGCAAAGCCTCTAGGATGCTGCTTATTTAGATTCACGTGACAAAAGAAACCGGCCTTCAAATAACCGTTGTAAGCTGTTTATGTTTGGATATTTTTTCTCTTTTTTGCTTCTTTGTATGATTTGCAGCAAAGATTAACTGTACATAGGTGGCAGGATGGACTTGCACATAAAGTGTAGCGATAGATCTCGTGTTTACAGACCATTTTGTGTGGGTTTTAGTATAAAAAAATTCATTTGTTCTTTAATTAGAGAGACATCTGAAAATTGTCATGACTAAGTTCAGACCCGCGGTAATAGATATTGCTCAGCTTTACTACGAATATCGATCCCATTATGACAATGGGTTAATTTACCCACTGTGTAAAAACAGCGAAGATTATGAAGTTCAAATTTTGTTTCTTTGTTTGTTAGTTTGTTGCTGTTGTTGTTGTTGTTTGTTTCCAATGTCTTAAAACAATAATAGATTCTGAAACAAAATTGAAATAATTTCAAAGTCTGTTTTTACTAACTTTATGTTTAGTTTGCGAACGTGAAAGAACCAATAGAAATCTATCTATTTTCTTGTTAAAAGCGTTTCAGTTGGGTGAGGCTGCTGTCGTGTAAAAATACTATTCTGACTATATAATTGGTATAGGACACCTTGTGTAAATAAAGTTAATTTGCACACACACACCCTTCATGAGGTGAAATGGTCTTAACATGAATAAAGCGTCTGAATCTGAATCTCTCTCTGACCTTTATTTTTCAGTGAAGCTTACATGCCATTGTGTTATATATGGTGAATGATTCTGAAAATTTAAGGGTATCAGCTATTTGTATTCGTTTATATATTTCTCATGTTCAGTGTGATGGGCACAAGGGTAAGGACAGACACCAGCTTCATAACCAGGAATATTACCAATCTATCAAGCCACCAGCATTAATCGACTTTGACGGCCTTGGAGGTTTAATGGTGACACTCTATCAGACAACACAGCTCACTGTCCAGACACCCACTTCAGTGCCCAGATGACGACTACTGTCTGCCTGTCTATGTCAGGTGTAACGATGTCATCGACTGTCCAGGTCATGAGGATGAAGCCGGCTGTGAGAATTTCACCTGCCTGGATTTTACAGATGTCGTGGTAGAATTCGGACAATCTGTGTCCATTTGAATCACCTGCGTGATGGTCAGCCCCAGTGTCCCCATCATGATGATGAATTGGTGAGTGAATGCACTGCCCTAGGTCCTGTACTTGTTATGGCCAAGCCTTCATATGTAACCGCACCTTTCACGCCAGCTCTTTCTTCCAGCTGCGATACCTAGATGCAAGTGGTAGCGGACTTGATCAAACAAATATTGTTATAACTCCATGTTAATCTACTTGAACGTCAAGGCCTGTGGTTGGACTAACGTCACTGAGTTGGCATTACCAAATCTTCACAGCCTGGATATGGGTGACAATCTGTTGCGACACGTCAACTTCAGTTGTTTGTACAAATGCGTCATCTGCTAACAATGAGACTTGCAGGTAATCCAATATCAGGTCTGTGGTCTGGCATGGAACTGGTGCCTTTGCCGGCCCTGGTTGTTTTAAATCTGTCACGAATTCAGATATACTCCATCGACTTAACGTGTTATCATTTATGTCCCCACACCTGGAGGTTCTGGATCTGTCGCTGGGAAGAATCCAGTTCCTGCAGGGAGACAATGTGTTCTCTAAAACTTCGTGTCTTAGACTTGCAGGGTAACACTGCTTCTGATTTCAGTTCGAATTTATGAAAGGTATGCACCATCTCAAGACTGTTTTGCTAGCAACTTCAAATCTGCTGACTTCTGTTTTACCTGTATCATTTAAAGGTGAATGCATGCTCCTCATGACGAAATCTCCTCCTGCACTGACTTACTCAAATATGGTATTTACCATTGGCTGTGTTAGTATTCAGCGTCTTGGAATCCGGGGAACATATGTAGCCTTACCTACCGTAGTGTTGTTCTTTTGAAAGAATGAGGACGGCTTTCCTGTCTTTGTTCTTCATCTGAGTTTTGTCTGACTGTTTGATGGGGTGTACTTAGCTTTATTGGAATGGCAGATAGGATATATGGTGGGGTGTATGTTTGGAGGGAAAGGGACTGGAAAACAAGTCCTGTTTTGCAGTTTTGCCGGGTTTTTGTCATTTGTGTCTTTGTGAAGTGTCAGTTTTTCATTATTCTTCTTATTACCGTGGACCCGGGTTTTTGGTTCTTCATTTCCGTTCAGTCATATCGATTCACAGCCCATCCGCTCACGTTGTCTGTGGTGCAATTTGGGTTCTGGGATTCATCCTGGCCGTCATACCTCTGCTTCCATTGACATCCCCCTGGGAAATACTATCGTCAGATGGCATTTGCATCCCTCTGCTGTCACCAGAGCTGAATTTGCTGGTCACACTTACTCCCCTTCAGTGTCATGATCTTCTGCAATTTGATACCCTTTTTCATTCTGATTGCTGTTGGTCAGTCCCTCATCTTTTGGTCAGTGAGAACTGGCTCCATGTCAGACCAGTGTAAGCCAACAAAGAACACAAACAGTAAAACGACCAAGTCGAAAGAATCCATCATTGCCAGACGACTCTTTTCCATTGCTATGTCTGACTTTCTGTGCTGGTTTCCTATCGGACTGTGCGGTATGCTGGCATCTGCTGAGATCCCCATTGCAGGGGAGGTCAATGTGGCCCTGGCCGTGTTTTGGTTGCCGCTCAATTCAGCGCTCAACCCCTACATCTACACCCTAAATGTAATGTTGGAAAAAACGACAATGGCTGCGAAAGCAAACATTCCAGTAGCACTGATACACAACGTCATCATTATTTTATCATCTACGATTAAACAAGCCTCTCTTCTTCTTCTTCTTCTTCTGAGTTTATATGCAGTTCGATTCAATGATTTCTTCCATGCGTTTATTGTTTGAGGGTGGATGAAAAAAAGCCACTGACTGGGGCATATTCTTTTCCCTCATTAAACAACATTTCGTTTGTTCGTTCGTTCGTTCGTTCGTTCTTCTTCTTCTTCTTCTTCTTCTTCTTCTTCTTCTTCTTCTTCTTCTTCTTTCTTCTTCTTCTTCTTCTTCGTGGCTCCTCCTCCTCCTCCTCCTCCTTCTTCTTCTTCTTCTTCTTTTCTTCTTCTTCTTCTTCTTCTCTTCTTCTTCTTCTTCTTCTTCGTTTTGAAATTTCAAACACATGTGGCCTGAACGTCATATATTACAAGAACCACTAAAGCTTCTATCCTCCCTAACCCATATTTACACAGATACTCATGCCCTCCACAGTCCTAACAAAAGGATAACGTTAAAAATGTAATCTAACAGAAGGTTGAATCTGTTCAGTTCTACACTGTAAGTTATGATTCCTTCCCCAGGACCCAGTGCACCTTCCAGACACATTGACACCGCACAAGCTGTTCAGGTACGCATAGACAATTTGTTTGAGAACGAAAAAAGTTTTTTTTAAACTAAGCCATACAGACTGTTTCAACTCTACCTTTGGGCCTGATCCTGTACTTCGTTTTGTCTTTAGCTTAATGAAGGCCATCAGGAACTATGTACTGGGATGCCACCCCGCTTCCAGCAGGATCATGACCATCTGTCTGCGAGCGAACTCATACAGCATCGCTGTGGTGCAGATATTAAAAAAACGATTATATTCACACGTCAGACGATGCTGATGAACAGACTGAAGAATCTGCAATCAGCTTCGAATGGCCATCAGCAAGTTTGACAAGAAATACATCTTGATCATTCAGAATGACTGGAATGCCGAGTGCACTGAAATCTTGTGGCCTGGTGTCACACACAGCGACCATCACAGCCCGGTCTTTCTGCACAGATGGGTAGGGAGGTCGCCAGTGGATGACTCGGGAGTCCCGTTCTCAACTTTTTCGCACCAGAACACTAGGACCGAAAAGCAAATAACGACAAAATCGCCTTTCACGCAGATAAAAACACGAAGTCAGTTATTTATTGGCTTGTTTGTTTGCATTATCTCTCTCTCTCTCTCTCTCTCTCTCTCTCTCTCTCTCTCTCTCTCTCTCTCTCTCTCTCTCTCTCTCTCTCTCCTCTCTCTGTTTGTGTGTGTGTGTGTGTGTTTGTGCGTGCACGCACGCGTGTGTGCACTAAACATGACATAGTTTTAGCTAATCTACCCTCTGTAAATGGCTCACTCTTCCCCCTTTCACTGTCAT
>CM031617.1:20991585-21014085 GCA_018398815.1 Conus ventricosus | reverse complement strand
CACTGAGTCCAACCCTCCCTAGATAACCGACCCTCTCTCTCCCCTACTTCACAACTCTCCTGCCGAGATCCTCTCCCTCTCCCCTCCTCACCGCCACCTATTTTCATATCAAACCCCTTTGAACATTGTAATTTTGTCTTTCTCTCCCCCCTCTCCCCCTTCTCCCCCCCTCTCCCACCTCCTCCCCCTAAGCATATTGAGACTTCCCACTTTTCTTGCCTACCTAGGTAGGTTTTCCTTTTTACACCCCTTCAGTTATTATACTCTTTCCAAAAATTAGTTGCAGAGGGATACCTGTGTTCGTCTTTTTGAAAATACTAATACACATTTTAACTCAATAATATGATTACATTGATACATTGATAATTTGTCTTCGAAACAATCGTTTTACTGATGCCAAATAATACATCTGTGTCTGATAATTTAATAAGAGCATGTGTTTCTAATTTAATTCTTTTGCTCATTAAATCTCCAAAAATTGTAGCCCGATTGAACATTTGCAGAAAAAGTGTTCAATGAAATCAGTTGTGTTGGGGACAGTACGAGCATTTGTTTGAGTCTTTACTTTAGAGAACAGATAATTTGTCTGTTCTACCCCACTTGCCCCCTCCACTAAGTTTTTGGGCGAAAGTGGCCTAAAAGCCGCCTTTTCCTGTTTTCTGACAAGTAAGACTTCAATAAACCAAAAAAATAACGATTATCTACAAACAAACTTACTGAACAAACATAAAGTAAAAATCCTGCTTAAATCTAGAAATTATGTATGGCTTGACCGGGACACTGTGCACACAGGCCTAATTTCAGGGTTCGTGGATTGTGGCGGGGGCGATCAGGTTACAGTGGTTCGTGCGGCAGGGAACTGCTGCGAGACCACGCGGCGTCGCACACCCGATGACGAGACGGCTTGTCAGTTCTAGTCATGTTTACTGGGGCATAAGCCTCTTATCAAATCAAGTGCTGAGCTTAAATCACGTGACACTTTGTGTTGTGCCCACCATACACAGCCGCCGCCTTTTTACATTCGACCGGTGGGCTGAAAAGACGTTTCAGAGAGAATTGTGTGTTAAAACATGGCGAGTCAGGGAAGTGGATGTTTCAATGCCTTCTGTCAGTGCTGGAAGTGCACAAATTATTACTCAAGAAATGGTGAAGTGTTGTTATCTTTCGCAAGGAAAACTTTCCCATCAACAGACCGATCTTGTGAAAAAATACATTGTTTATCATGAGGCCATGGCAAAGTTTTTGACAAAGAAATTGAGTGGCGAGGGCCCTTTTTCTCCTCCTTCAAAGCCAAAAGGAAGCATTTCGTTTTTGTTTCCTCAACAAAAAAACGGGAAATCTCAGTTGAAGGGTCTTGACAAATTTTTTGAAAACACAGCTTTGTGAAACTGCCTTCCGATCCATTTGATGAAACCAAAACCTTTGAAACTGTTCAAGAAATGACCCCCACTTACACGGGCTTGTTACTCAGTGAAAGATTAAATGAAAAGAAATCTCTTTCTCAGGCTCTTTTTTTAGGGCATTGGCTTCAGAAAGCAAAAAACAATTTTGAAACAGTCAAAAACAAAAAACTGGGAGTCCTATCTGAAAGAAGATTTGCTGGTTGAGCCAACTCGTGTAAGAAGACTAAATGTGAATGTCATTTTGTTTCTATTCTTATTCAAAATTTCAACAAACTTGCGATTTCTTTCAACGAGTTTACAGCAAACGAAAACTCATTCTGAAATACATACAAAACCAACCCCCAAATTTAAAGCATTCTGGCATGATAACACATGACGTGTTAGAACCTGCATGGCAGGGGGTAATTGAGCCACTTCCACGCGGTAGTTTTACTAGCGCCCAACAAAACTAGGCCAATCGGCAGACTTTGCCGATTGACCTACAAAGCCCACCTCTACCCCGCCTACTGGAGCGTCGGGTTTGTTTAGAGGCAGGGTTGTGTGGCGTTTTAGCAAAAAGTGCGCGCGGGGTGTAAGGCCATTGCAGGGCCCACCATGACGTGGCTCTTTAAATATAGTAACGATCATGCAGTACGTTTCAAAAATAGTAAATGACGTGGCTCTAAAAAATAGTAACGATCATGCATGTACGGTTTGCTGCCATATGACATTTGCGCCTGTCCTGCTTCGGCTGTTTGATTGTTTAAAAAACGCAGGTGTGCCCTTATGCAACTGGGTAACGATTTTTGAATGTTTTGGCAAAAAACTAGATAGGGTTAGGCAGGCCTTAGTACATCTACCAGTATGGAGAGGAGTAGTGTGTGGCCAGCACTATCTTCATATAAATGCTCCAAATATACAATGACGGATGTACTAACTATGGCGATTAGAGCCGCATAAAAAACTTGGCTACAGCAATTACTGCTGTAAAATCTGCCAAAGCCAGTTGCAAGCCTGGTTGAGGAAAAGAGGAGCACAGCAAAACTAGGCCCAAGTCTTACAAGCACTGCCTGTCTATTGTGTGTTTGTTTGTTGTTTGTTTGTGTTTGTTGTTTGTTTGTGTGTGTGTGTGTTTTGTCCTACCCCACGCAACGCACGTCCCCCCCCCCCCCCACCCCACGGGACGCACGTCCCCCCACCCCCACCCCACGCACGCACGTCCCCCCCCCCACCCCACGCACGCCCCCCCACCCCCCCCCCTGTGTACAACCACACCACATCCTACCCCCAAGTCGCCCCAAGTTCTTAATTAAGTTTTTAATTTTAAATCACCCCAAGTTCTTAATTAAGTTTTTAAATTTAAATTCTTCAAGTTCTTAATAAGTTCTTGATCAAGTAAAATTCTAAGTTCTTGATTAAGTCACCTCAAGATCAAAACTAAGTCATCCTTTAAGTACAACCAAGTTCTTATTAAGTTATCTTATAATTTTCAAAAAAATACAAGCTATGTTTTTATCTTAAATAGTAAATTGCCTAATATAGTACACACACGTCTCAAAAAACGTTTTCATCGTTGAGAATGTCTTGCCCCAGCGTTCTTGCATAGATCTTAATGAAGTTTTTCATCCTAAGCAGCCACATTGATTACAATTCTGGTCATGGAAATGTCTTTTATAGACTCCATGTTTTATTTATTGACTTTATCATTTTATAATACGCCATGATCTATTTTTATTAAAAAAATTAAAATTAAGTTCTTAAAATATTATTCCATCTGAAATGGATCAAAATGATCTTTTGTGTTGACGGTTTTTGGCGTGCTGTTGCTTTCTGTATTTAGTGGTTCAGATTTTTTGATTGCTTTTGTTTCTGTGCCATTGTGTATATATTTTTAACCGTAATAACTGCCCCCCACAGCAGCAAGGGCGCCAAAAATGGCAACAGTTTTAAGTTCAATATACCATGAAGACTTTGGTGCTGTAGGCCTTGAATCACATGGAGTTTTATAGTGGCATTGAATCAACTTGTTCTGGCGTTGGCAGTGTTAGTTTTTCATTAGGGAGTTAAATTCTGTAACATTATTTTTTTTTGTCTGTTCCACTCTGCTAATTTTTTTCCTGCTTTAACAGCCCAGGGTGCTTTTCACTGGCCCCCCACCTGGTTCAGTGTTTTCTAAATTCTGCTGATTTTTGGCTTGGTTATTTCTCCACCTGATTCAATGTTTCCTGATTTTGGTTCTGATGATTTTCCAGCTCGTTCATTTTGAAGGGAAACAAAATCTATATGATTAAAAGTTATTAATCCCATGATTAATGGCGATAACATGTTCCAATCTATAGTATAAATCACATCCTAGAGACTCTAATGACTTTGTTAAAACGGATCTTGCGTTAAATCATACGTAAGATCTTGTTCAGAATCAATGGGAGCAAATCTACTGACTAGTTTAGTGTAAAACTAAGAACGTTTTGCCCAAAAGCTTTTTACCATTCTCGACCCCAACTGGCCTCATACCTGTTATGATACTTATAAAATGTCTTGCGGCGACATCTGTTGAATCGTTCTATGCTGAATTCAGTTCCGAGGAACGTTTTTTTTTTTTCCCCACATGCTGCCAAAAAATACAGCCTCCCCTTTTTTTTGGGGAAAAAAAGTTGGTCTTCAACTTGGTAAATTCATAATTTTCCGGGGGAAGGGTTAAGGTTCCTTTGTAGCGGGAGTAATCATCAGTTCATTTTTTTTTAAAAATTAAAAATTTTTTTTTTTTAAAAAAAAGAGCACCAAAAAAACTTTTGCAAAACCTTGTAAAACCTTTTTGTTTGGTTAAATTTGGAGGTTTAAGTGTGGAAACTCAATGTTTGTTAAAACCCCTTTTTTAAAAATTTAAACCGGGCAGACCCTTTGGAAAACAAAAACTTGGGGATTAAGCAAACAAATTTTGTTTATCATTGCAGTTTTCTTTTTCCCCACAAAAGATTTTTAAAAGTCAAGCAAGGAAATAAACCAGACAGTAAAAATATGTAAATAAAAAATACATTTATAAAAAAAGGTTTCACTCTTTAATGATGATGGGCGGGTTTTGTGGTTAATGCGCCGCTTTTGGGCGGGAAGTAATTACGCATTTATTTAAATTTGCGAATAAGGGGGAGAGAAAAAACATAAAAAGTTTGGGGACAACAAGCTGCGCAAAAGATCGCTATAAAAAGGGCAAGAATTGAGCAGTTAATTTTTATTAATAACACACGAAAAAAGGGGCATGCAGTTTTACCTTTTAAAAAGATTTTGATAAGAATAAAACAAATTATCTTTTTAACCCCGGGCCCAAACCCAAAAACCAAAAACATTGCCCCCCCCAAAATTTTCATTGACTTTTTAAAAACCCAACAAAAAAAACAAAAGATGCAAAAATTTTCGGGTTTTTTGGTCTTTGGTATGACCGTTGTGTTTTTTTTGCCATAATATTGGCTGATAAAAAATAAACCCAAAAATCTATTTTTCCCCCAAAAGGGAAAAATTGGGAAAGGGGAAAAACAGCAGAAAAAAAGTTTAAGCCAAGCACCCGGGAAAGTCAGTGAAAAACCCAGCAAAGGAAGGGTTTAAATCAAAAACAAGCATTTGGAAAATTTTATTTACCTGCGCCTAGACAAACAGAACCACCTTTTTTTGAACAAAATACCGCGACACCCATCAAAAGGCCCTTTCCCTTATATTTACCCTCGATAGGTTTAAGACAAAAAATTTTTAAAGTAGGGCCTTTTTCAGTCATTGACATAGCTTCAAGATAAAAAAGATGGGGGAACCATTAACAAAAAAAGTGCTTTGCGTTGCGTTCCCCATACAACTGATTTTCAAGGGGGTCCTTTAATTTAAACCTCGCATGATTCAATTTCGTTGAGGGAAAAAAATTTTAAAAGGGCCCAAGGGAATCAAAAAAATTTTTGAAACATAGAGTTACCATTAAAAGAGGCATTCCGGAGTTCTAAAATACGGGTTTTAAGTCGAAAACTTTTAAAAAACAGTTAGCTGAAAGATTTTTTTCCCTACCATTTATCACAGAGAGCTTTTTGGGAAAAAATTTCTCCCCAACCACAGAAGGGGTTTGAAGTTTCCCCTTTTCATTTTTGCGCGCTTAAAATAATGAAAAAATTTAAAGGGTTTAAACCATCCAACCCCCCCCAAGAAAAACAATAAATGTTTTTGAAGGAAAACGTCAGTTCACCCCCGGAAAACTTTTAAACCATTTGGTTTGAAAGAAAGGTACCTTTATTTACCGGGGGAAGGGGAAGGGGAACTCGATCGGGCCCAACGACCCGGGGTTTGGAGTGTTGTTCCTTTAAAAAATAAAAAAAAATTTAAAAATTAAATTCCCCCCGTGTATTATTTACAGAAATTTGACACAAAAAAAACAACCAGCTCCTCATAGATTTTTTGCGAAGGAAAAACCTGAAAGATAATTCCGCCAGACACAGTTCCGCTTTTTTTTTAATTTAGGGAAAAACATTTTTTGGGTTTAAAAGGGAAGGCCAGGGGAAAAGCGCAGAACGAAAAAAGAATGGAAAAGGGAAGGACCTTGAAAAGGGATACGGGAATCATTTCATGCGTGAAATTCCAAATTAAGGAAAAAATTTTCGGGGATTAAAAAATCCCATGCTAAATAATCCAGATCACCTAAAAAAATTTTAAAACCCCCCAAATTTGGGGAAAAAAAAGAAATTTTGAAATAAAAAAAAAAATTTCAAACGCATCAAGCAAACATGAAAAAAAAATTTAAAAAAATTTGGGATGAAGCTATAAATTGATCTTATAAAAAAAGGGTTGATGAAAAAAAAACCCCCCCCCGGGTTTAAATGGGTCCTCCAGTCCCCCGTTGATAAAAAAACTCCGGTTAACAAACCCCTTTTGTGTTTGTTCTATTAACGACTTCTTTGTTAAAACTGGGTGTGTTATCTCATGTAGTTTTAAATCGCAGTTTTACGTTGTAAATTGATGAAAAGTCTTATTGCCAAAAAAAGGCTTTTTTGAAGTTGTAAAGGTGATATTTTGATTTGAAAACAACACTGGGGGGATTTTCCCCCCTTTGCTTTTTTTAATGATTTTTTCCGGGCCTCAAAATTTACTGTACTTTTTTCCCTTTAAACCAAAAAAATCCTTAAACCCCTTTTCCAATAATTCTTTCCCTTTCACCCTTTCCCCTAAAACCTTTTTTTTAAAAAAGGGGTGAAGGAAAAGGGGCAAAATTTTAGGGTAACAGTTTGTATCATACCATCCCGCTTTCCCTTTAGCCGCTTCAAATTTTCCCTTGTTTTTTATAGATTCTTCGGGAGGGTTTATCTAAAAACCAAAACTGTCGTATCTGTGTAAATTTACTCGGGGTTCTTTTTACGAGGGGCTTAAGTACCCTAAAGAAAGCAAACATCAAAAGCTTTGAAAATTCTAAAAAAAAAAACCCCAAAAAACCCCCGGGTTTTTGTCAAAATTTGACTTTCTTTTTTTCATCTTTATCCCAAAAAAAAGCGGATCAAAAATTCTTCTGAAGCCCTTTAAAATTATTTTTAGAAGTAGCTTAATTCCCTTTCGTTCCTCTGGTGACCAATCGACATTTTGCGTTGTGGGGAAATTCCCCCCATTGTTTTTTCCCAAAAACACTGTTGTTTCATTCAGCTTGAAAAATCTTTTTTTTAAGACTGGGGTTTTTGGTTTTTGAGATCAGTTTTCTTAAAGATGTATGGTTTCATGAACTGTTCTTGATAAAAAAGAATTTAAATCGTTTGAACAGTTTGTCAACTTCAAACCAGGGTTTTTAAATAAAATTGTAAAAAGTTTTGGTATTGAAGACATAATTTTTTTTTCCCTCGGGGATTTGTCACAATTTTAAGGGGGGTTTCATTTGATCCATCTTTAGACTTTCTGCTGAAAAGGGGATAGTCATTATCCCCAGGTCTTGGAGTTAAATTAGGATATTCAAAGCCAACTTTTGAATGAAACCTCGGCTGATAGGCGTTAAACTCCCCAAACCCTTTTTAAATTTTCTTTTTTAAAATTTAATTCGGATCGCCGCCTGTTTTCTTTTTAAAAGGTTCCCTTTAAATGGAAGTGTTTGGGCGCCATTCCCACCCTTACAGGTTTGCATCTTTTTTCATGAGATATTTTGCCCCTTTTCCCTTTGGATCATAGTCGTCCAATTTTTGTTTTTTTTTTAAACAGTAAAAATCGACCCCCATACAAATTCCTCCCCAAAACCTTTTTTCAATCATCTGAATCTTGGTAGGTCAACAAAACCCAATCTGTACCCCCAAAAACCCTTTAAAGAAAGCCCCAAAACTATCCCGGGCCCCAGAAATTTAAGCGCGGGCCCCAAAGCTAAAATTTTTTCATGCAGGTTTTCAAAGGTTTTCAAAGACCGCCAACAAACATACATAAACCCCAAAATTATGAATAAAGATTTTCTCCCATTTTTTTTACAAAAAACTTCTGCCCACGCATTTTTGGGGCTGTGGAAAACAAAAACACGGATGGCCTTTCCTCTGAGCCCTAGAAAAGAACGCGCCTTTAGGAGGAATTTGTGTCTTCATAAAACCCTTTCCCAACTTTTTCATGAAACCAAAAGGGGGAAAAAACGGCCCTTTCAAAACGAAGTTGGGTAAAAATTTATTTTTTCCGTTTTGGGCAGGATTTTAAAGGAAAAGGCTAGTGACTCTAAATGAACCCTCATTTTGCTAAAAGGGTCAAAAAAGCCCTGTTTTTTTAGTTTAAAAGCACAGGGAATTTTTTTGATAAATGTGGCAATCCCTGACCCCCCTAAGGCTTTCGTCCACTGTTTTTTTTTAAAAAAGATGAGGGGTCGAAACCTCGCAATTTTATGAAAGAAGAGGGCAGCTTCCATGTTTAGGTTTAAAAATTTAGTTGAAGTTTTGCATTTGTTAGGCGCCCCCCCTCCTCTGAACTTTCCGCAAATGTAAATCAGGGTCCCCTTACTGTTGGATTCTCGGTCTGATGAGAGACCTAAACTGCAAATCCAACAGGGGAGTGGCTGCGTCTTTCTGTTCTTGGTCTTAAAGCGTAAATTAAAGATTTCAGATAAGTTTGGGTTTATTAGAACATTTCATACGCCCCAATTTGCTGCATGCTTTTTTTAAGAATATTCTGCAGCTTTTTGGCCCTCTGTAAAATTTTTTGGCGTTGAATGGGGCGCCCCCTGACCGACAACAATAAAGGGGCAAATGAAAAAATTTGATGATTACTCATTAAGACTTTTTTTTTCAAAGTTTTTGGGGCGTTTGGCCCTTAAATAAAAAACAAATGACGTTTCAAAGTTTTGGGGAAAACAACATAGGAAAAATTTTGCTTTTTTTTTCCCATTCTTAAAAACAAACCCAAAAAGATTCCGGGGGGGGGGCCGAATTATTCTGTTTTACGGTCTACAGAACTTTTACAATGTTTTTTTTGTTCGCTCCTGCTTTAAAAAAAGGGGATGGCTTTCTTGTTAAACATTTTCAAACAAAATTTTCTTGTTTTTTAAGGTTTTTTTAAAAAAAATGCCCCCAAAAAACTGCTCATTTTTTGTATCAATGTGTAATGGGGTAGCCCGCGGGAAAGATCCCAAAAATCAACAGATTTTTCCCTTTGGTTCCCCTATTTTTGGGCTTTTTCTTGGACATTAATGGGCCCAAAATTTTTGGGTTCTTAAACCCCATGGGGTAGCTTTAAAACATTTAAAAGGGTTTTTTTTTTTGTTCTTCAAACTGTTTCAATTGGTCACACAAAAGGGGAAAGGAAAATTCCATTTAAAGTTGAGTCATTGCTGAAAGGGTTCATAGTTAGTCACTCCCCCTCTGCGTTTTCCCGCGAACATGAGCACCCTTTGGGAAAGAACAAAACCACAAAAAACCTTTTGTGTTTTAATTTTTTTAAATTTTTAAAAAACTGCCTTTTTTAAAACCAACCCCTCGGGGTAGCGGAATGTAACCCCTTGCCTAAAATTTTGCATATTAACGGTTTTAATTGATCTCTAAGACTTCCCCTCTGCCCCAACCAAGCCTCTCTTTTTGCTTTTTCAGGGGGCCCGCGTCAAACTTGTGGCAAGCAGTTCTTTCCGGGCCCAACCAGGTTTTTAAAAGTCTTAGAGGAAGAATAGCCCTGTTGTTTAGTGGCCCCAGACTTCAAGATTTTTTTTCCATTTATTTTTAACATAGTCGTTTAAAACAACTAACATTATTTTAAAACTGGCGGGTTATTGTTATTTTAACTTGGAACTTGAAAAATTTGCATGAACAACGTTTGGGCCCGCACTTTTTCGGGTTTTAAATTTTAACTTCTAAATCAATATCATTCATTCCCTTTTGGAAAAAACCACTTTCTGGGGACCATTCTTAAAAACAATTCATCTGGGCCTTCATTTATCTTACCCATGTGTTTTTTCTTTTCTAACCAACTATTTTTTTTAAAATTTAAAAAAAATAAACGATTTAAATTTCAGAATAAATAAAAGGGCCCTTTTTTGGGCTTGGACTCAAAACTAAAGTAAAACACCCTTCGTGTTGTTACTGTAAAAGTTTGTTTAGAACAGAGTTTAATGCCCCCCGTTTAAATTTTTTTTTAACCCATTCCTTTTTTATCTGCTGGGGGCCCTGGCTGTTGAAAAAAGTTTTTCCCCGCCTTTTTTTGGAAGATCAAACTTTTGCTTTTTTTATCCCCCAAAAGGGGCCTTTTAAACGTTTTTAAATTCCCCCATCCCTTTGGATGTTTGAGTCAACAAGCGTTTTTAATTTTTTGTCAGTTTAAACGAGCAAAATTTTGGGCCGTTATTAGTTAAACCCCATGGGCTGTGTGTTTTGGAGTTTGGGTTTTTTTTAATTTTTTTTTTTAGCAGCCCCTACAGCTAATGAACCCAGACCGAGAGCTAAAAAAAACCCTCCAAGGGGGAAAAGCGGGCGGGTGCGCCTTTTCCCTTTTTTTTAAAAAGGCCTACACTTGTTCCTGCGATAGAGCGCTTTTTTTGGGTCGATTTTCCCAAAGGTTTTAAACCCTTTTTAACCAGAATTAAAGGAAACCCAAAATTTCCTTTCGTTTGGCTTTGTGGGATTTTAAAAGGCTTGCTCTTTTTTTTGTTGAATTTGCGTAAAGTTTAAAAATTTAAAAGGTTTTTATGTTTGGGGGTTTTACTATCTCTTCTTTTGGCGGCGTTTAAGGCACTTTTGGGTAAATGAACAAAAACTTTTTAAAAATAAAAATAATTTAGTATTGTATATCTTTTTTAAACCCGTTTTCTTTAATTTTTCAGCTGTTCATTTATATATTAAAAAAAAATGTAATTAAACGGTTTTTTAAAACGGGTTCTTTCTTCTTTATTTAAATTTTAATAAATTTATTACGGTTTTCTCACAGTTTTTTTCCTACTTCCCTCAATGATTATCCCTGTTTTAAAACCTTTTGGTCAAACCCTAAACCCTATTTGTTGTTTTAAAAAATCACAAGCCCAAAAATTGTGAAGATGTAAATCTTTTGACACAAAAGGGCAACTGTTGGATTTCTACACCTCCCGCCCCAAACAGTTTTTCCCTTTTTTCATCCCAAAAAAAAGGTTTAATTTTTTAAACCCCCTAGCGTTTGAAATTTGGGTTGGACAAACCCCCAATCGAACATTTTTTAAATTTTTTTTATTTTTTTTATTTTAAAAAATTTTCACTTCCTCATTTGAACGGTTCTTCTTTTTCCCCAGCAAAAAAATACCTTTAAGCTTTCTTGCTGCAAAACTAAAAAATAAAATTTCCTATTAAACGTTTTGCCCCGCTTTTGGGATAAGTTGTATGAAAGAACACTCTTTCGGGAATATATTTCTAAAAATTTACAAAAATTTTTGCTCAATTTTGCGTTGCTAAATAAGTTTGCTAACAACGTCAAACTTAACGTTATGTCAGAAATGCTTACTTTTCTTCGGTTGTCTGATGAACTGATAAAACGTTTTTATTCATTAAAAAAATTTTTGGTCAAAAGCAAACGTCTTTTTTAAAGCTCCTTTAAAAAACGGGGGGCAAAGCGCTTTTTAAAAAACTTTAAAATTAAGGGGAATTTAAAAAACGATTTCCCCAAAAGCAAAATTTTTCGGCTAAAATTCTTTTTGCCGTCTTTATTTTCTCCAGCGCCATTCTATTTTTTGTGCTTTCTTCATTTTCGATTCCCTTTAAAGGGAAGACAGCCCTTTCATTCCGGTTTGCCATAGATCAGAAAAGGTTAAAAAAAAAGGGCTGCATTGTGTTTAAAAAAAAATTTCTTGCCCCCCAAGTTTTTTTAGAAATTTTTTTTAACGATTGCCCGCCCCAAAATTCTTTACAACTGTCCTTTTTTGGGTCTTTTGTTTTAAGGAGTTTTATTTTGAAAGTAAGGGCGGGGCAGAGCCGGCACAAAACACTTTAATTTGCTCCTAGGCTGGGGAAAATTTGAAGTAAGGAATTATCTGCATCAATATTTTTGGATTATTTGGAACAATAATATTCCCTTTATTTCCCTTTCAAACCCCCCAAAGGGGCCCCTTTCAGTTTTCTTTCGGGGGTTTAAAAACGAGCCATAAAAATTTTTGACCATTTTTTTTTATAAAACAAAATAAAAAAATTTTTAAATTTTTTAAAAAAAATGGGAGCAATTTAAGGCGAAGATTTGATGTTTTTAGGGTCTTTGGGGACGGGCAAAAGTGAAAAAGACTCCTTTGGGTAAAAAATCGCTCGGGGCTTCCATTGCGGCGTGAAAAACAGAAAATAAGGTTTAGTCTTTTACCAAAGTTTTTGGGCCCCAAAACCTCCCGGGAAAAATAGACCCCAATGATTTTAAGTAAAAGAAGACCATTTGTTTGTAGGGGGCGGGCCAAAAGGGCCAAAATTTTTCAGCTTACAACTAAACCAGCTCAAACAAAGGTTTTTAAAAAAAAAGTACAAAAAGACAAAACTTTATGTGAGCGTTTAAAAGGGCCTTGGGATTACTAAACCAAAAAATTTTAAAAGGGTGGGATTTTCAAAATTCAAAAACCCTGCAGGGAACTCCCAACGATAACCAAATGGGAAAAACCCTGGGAAAATTTAAGATTTAAGTCAAACAGCGGGCAAAGTAATGCAAGCAGAAACCAGTTTTTTTTCCCAAGAAAACAGCGTTAAAAAAAAAATTAATTATTCCCCCCCCCCCCATGGGGAGAAATAGCGGGCCCTTGATCATGCTTTTAAAAAAGCATCAGGGGGCGAATTAACAAACAATTTAGCAAAAATGGGGGGAAAAAGTGGCATAAAAAAAAAGAGAAAAAGAAAAACTCGTTGGGCTGATGACGCCAACTTAGGGTTTTGTTTTTAAAGAAAGAATAACCCCAAAAACTAAAAAATCTTTAACAAGAAAGGGTCAGCAAACTAAAAAGCGTTGTCTACTAACCGAAAACAATTTTCAAACTCAAGTGACAAAAATTTAAAGAAACTATCCAAAGAATTTTATATGAAACACAACGCTAGCAGAAAGAAAAAGAACATTTTTTAGAGAGCAGGGGGTCACATTAGCAAGCGTTTAAAAACAAACCTTAAAGGGTTTAATAAGCACAAAAGGTGTTGGCTTTTTTTTTTTTTTTTTTTTTTTTATTTTTTTTTTAAAATTTTTTTTTAAATTGTTCCCCGGGGTGGAAAACCCCTGGGTAAAAAACCCCCCCCTTTATAAAACTTGCGGGTTATTTGGGGTTTATAAAAAAAATTAGCCAGTAAAGCAAAAGACTCTTTAAACCCGGGGATATTAGGGGGGGGGTTGTTTGCTGGGTTTTTGGGTTTCGCAAACAAAATAGTTTTGGTTTATGGCCGAGCATTATGGACATTAAATTCTCTTAATAGTTGGGTTTTAATTTTTTTTTTTAAAAAAAGACCAAAATAATCCCAGGGCCCGTTTTTTTCCAAAAAACAAGCGCGTCTTTTATATTCATGGCATCGCGAAACAGAAGTCCGCGAGCTTTGGGTGGGTCTTCAACGGTCTTCGGGGTTTGGGCCACGGGGAAAGGGGTGACTTATTCTTGGGGGGTTTATTTGTTTTTTTTTCGCTTTCAATATTTCTTTGGGTCGAATTTTTGTCGTTTTTGGGCCAACCTTCTGTTTTTATTTTTTGCAACCCAAAAATTTCAAAGGGTTTTTGTTCATTATTGTTCCTAAACCGGGGTCTAAGGTCAAAGGGTTTGTTTTAAAAACCATTTCCAAAACAAAGTCTACTTTTGATCTTGCGTATTGTAAAACTCTTGGGGACCTTTTTTACTTTAAGGTAAATTTTAACTGTAGAAAATTTAAAGGCCTTCCCCTAAATTTCTTTAAATATTGTTTTTGTGCATCAAAGCCAGTTAAAAAGGGGTCAGTTTTTTGCCGATCTTGGCCTTGCTTGGGGAACCTAGCAAACACCAAACGTAAGTACGAAAAAGAGCATTTATTCGTTCAAATTTCCCGCCTTTTTTGGGCCCCCCTTTGAAGTGTCTTAAAAAAAGGGTTTCCATGCGTTTTTTTCCTTGCTCAAGGACCCCCCAGGGGAACACTGGCCTGAAGAGAAAGATTGTAAGGAGGATTCCAGTTTAGTTTTTAAATTTTTTGTGCACCCCCAAAAATAAGGGGGCCCAAAACCATGAAGCGGTCCAACTTTTGTCTAAAAATTGTCCCTTTATGTTTTAAAAAATTTAAATTTTGTTAAAAATTCTTTTTAAAAGCCTTTATTTTCTATTTTTGTTGCCAAAAAAGGATTTTAAAAAGGGTTTTTATTTTTGGGAATGGTGCTTGAAATTCAGTCAAAATACGTCTGAGGTGGAATAGAAAATTTAAACTATACCCCTTACCTAACCCAAAAAAAATTTGGAAAATTTAATGCAGCATGCGACACTCCCCACCCAGTTTTTTGCACCAAAAAAACAGCAAAGTTTAATGGTTCTGGGTAAAACTGCATCGGGTGACCCGAAACCCCACTTTTGGGATGTAGTCTTTTTTAAAAAGGGGGGGGTTTAAATATCTGCTTAATTGGAGTACTTTTTCTTTTTATGAAAGGTTTGTCTGGGTTTCCCCGAAAGGTTTGAAAGGGTTTTCAGTTTTAAAAATTTTTAAGTTGTAGTGGGGGCCCCAAAAAAAATTTTTTCATCATATATTTGAATGCACTCATTTTTTTTAAATTTTTTTTAAAAAAATTTTGGAAAAAATAACCCAAATCAAACCGCCCCCTTTGTTTTTAAAAACAAACCATTAAAAAACGAAAAAGCGGGAACCAGAACGGGGCGCGCTCCATGAAAAATTCTACAAAGGGCGTAAAGGTTTAAAAAAAAGCAAAGCCAAAGGAAAATAATAAGATTAAAAAAAATTTAAAAATTAAAGGGCCCAAATTTGTTAGCCAGGTTAAACCCTTTCCTGATGGTTTTTAACGGGTTTTTTCTCGTCAAGAAGCAATGATAACCTTTTGACCCTTGCCCCTTTAAAAATAAAAAATTTCGGGAAACTGAAAACCAAATTTTTCCTTTTAAACCTGAAGAAGAAAGTAGGGTTTCTATTTGATAAAAAACAACTAAAAGTTAGGCTTTCCCAAATGCCAATCGGGGGGTTCATAGTTTTAGATTTTCGCAAACAAAACTACTTATGAGGGAGAAAATCCGCTCGTTTGCATTAAAATTCATTACTCTATGTTTATTTGGGATGAGCCCGGCACTGAAAGGAAAAATTAAAATTTTTGGAAAGGCCCCCAAAATGGGTTTAAAGAGCCCCTTTTTCCCTCAGGGAAAGCTGCCCTATTTCAATTTTGAAATTTTAAAAAATTCCCCAAAATTTTTCAGTTCAAAAAATTGTTTGTGGGAGGGCGGGTTTTTTTTATATAAAAATCAAAGAAAAAGGGGGGGGAAATTTTTGAAAAAGTGTAAAACCCGCAAAATTGTTTTGGAAATAAAAATAATACGTTCTAAAAAATAAGCCCCGTTTGGGGGGAAGAATTTAGGATTTTCAATTTGCGCCTTTTAAGGTTTTATAACCTTTGAATTAAAAGACCTTGCAGATGTTGCGGGGTTTGAACAGGGAAAGGTAGAAAGGCACTTTGTTGGGTTTTTTGATTTCCTAAAGATGGTGAAAATTTTAAAAGCAAAGAGTTGGGCGACAGCAAAAAGTTTCCCAAACTAAACAAAACCCGGGCCAAATTTGAGGCAAAAAATGTTGGCCAGTAAAGAAAATAAAATAGTTCGAAAAACCGACCTCCCAAAAGGCACTTTTGAAAACCCAAAATTTTGAAAGGAAATTAAAATTTTTAAATTATAAACCCCTTTACATATTTTAAAAACCCTCAAAAAAAATTTCAGAAAAAAAACATTCAAATCTGGCCCCTTTAAAATGTAAGTCTTATGGGCCCACCACAATAGTTTGGAAAGAAAAATTTAAATAAAAGCCGTTTGGGGAAAAAACCGAAAATCCTCCCAGAAAAGAAAAAGTTTAAAAAAAGCTTTTAAAAATTACAGTTTTTTCCAAGCAGAAAATTAGGAGAACGTTTTTCCCAAGAAATTTTAAATTTCTGCTTTAAAGAGGGGAAGGGAAGGGGTTTTTGGGGTTAGGATGACCTTATTTAAAAAGGGAAATTTAAAATTTTGCTGGCAAAACTTAGACGTTAAACGCCTTAACGTTACCATCGTCTTTTTTCAAAAATGGTGAGGAAATTAAGTTTTAACAAAAAAGCAAAAAAAAATCAATGTTTACTTTTTTAGAAACAATCCCTTAAAAGAACTGAAATTTGGGTTAAACTTTTTCCCTTTAGGCCCCCGTAGGGTTTTTTTATAATGAACAAGTTTTTTTACGGAGATTAAAAAATAAAAAAAAAAAAAGGATTTGATTAAAAATTTTGTTTTTAAAAAATATGGAGTTTTTTAAAAATTTATGATAAAATCCCCTCATTGTTCAAAAGATTTGTGGGGAGACTGGTTTTTTGGGGGGAAAAAAATTTTTTCCAAAATTATTTCAAACAGTTTATTTGCAAATTTTGATCCCTTTTTGTGAATTTTTTCTGTCCAACACTTTTAAAAAGGAACAAACATTCTGAAAGAAGGTTTAAATGGGGCATCAATGACGTTTAATTTTGTTTAAACCAAAACAAACTGAGTGGGGTGTTTAAAAATACTTTAAAAAAGTGTTTGAAGGAACGCAGCACTCTTTAAAATAGATGACTGTTCGGGCGAAAAAGATAAGTTTTTAAAAAGAAAAAAACTTTGTCAAACTGGCTTTCGCGGAAAACACGATGGGTAAGTGTGTGGTTTTTTTCCCGAAATTAACTCGGTTTTTTAAAAAAACTTTAGAGAACAGTTTTAAAAAATGTATTTATTTTTTCACATGAAAGACGAGACTCATTTGAAAAAATGTTTTTCGCGGAAAAAAAAGATTTTATTGAAATGACCAGGAAAAAAAAACAGGGTTAAGGCAAAATAAAATCTGAAAAGTTTAGTAAATTTGTATTAAAAACGGAAACCCTTTCCAGTATTTTGTTTTTGATAAACGTTTTTTTTTTGGTTATTGGAAATCTTACGTCAGAGAAAAGGAAAAGGGGGGCTTTTAGGCCCCTTTTGCCCCAAAAAATTTGGGGGAGGGGCCCAAATGGGGTAGAACAACCCCTTTATCTGTTTCTCTATTTCATTTTTTTTAAGCATGAAAAACCAGGATATTTTATTGTTTTAGTATTTTCCCGGGGGGAGAACTCTAAATTTACCTCTTTTTTTAAAAGCCCCGTGGCCCCGAAAACCAAGTGGGGTTTTTCCCAATTTAAAACCAAAAAATTTCTGTTCCCCCAAGGGGATTTCCCCAGTAGGGGTTTTGGGGTTTCCTTATGTTTTTCCCTTTAAAAAGTTTTTCCCTTTCTTGTTTTGGGGTTTTTCATTTAGGGATATGCAAAAACGGGGGGGGCGTCCCAGATCCTGCTTTCACCTGACGGGGTCCAATGGGGCCCTGAGGGTTGGGATGGGTTTTATCACAACATGTACTGAAACAAAGTAAGGGCCTGTTTGACCAAACCCTTTCCGATTTTTTTTCAAAGACAGAACCCATTTTCTCTTTTATTTAAATTAAAAAATTTAAAATTTTCTCAAAAGTCATCTTTACCCTTTGTTTTTTGAAATAAAATAAACCCGATTTTTTAAAAAAAATTTGATTAAATTTTTAAAAAAAGCTGTTGACGGGGGAATTTTTTTTTGTCGTATCGGGTTAAATTTTTTTTGTTTTTGGGGGTTAGGGTAAATTGCAAAAAACTCTTTTCCAGAATTCCTTACAACTAAACTTTAACCCCTCTAGGTCTTTAGCTCTGGGAAAAAATACAAAAACATCTGTCTTTGCGAGGGTTTTTGTTTAAATTTCCCTCCCGGGGATTAATGCCCATTCCTTGTCATGGCTTTTAAAAAAAAAATTTGCCCCCCCCCATTTTTAAGTACAAAAGTTTTGAAAAATTAAATCAATTAATCATAGTAAGTCCTCCTTGCTTCCAATTTCTTTTCTTTTTTGACTTTTTCAAAAACTTTTCTATTTTAAGTTTTTTTTTTTCCACAGGGAAACTGTAAAGGGTAAAAATTAAATTTTTTTTAGTACTACTTGGGGGTTCTATGGATCGATTGAAAAAAAAAAATGTAAGTAAAAATGTTTTTTAAAATTTCAACAATCTACCCCCGTATAATGATATCCCTTTTTTTCCCCCTTCCTGATCAGTTTTTTTCATTTGATACATTCCCCCTTAAAAATCCCCGTTTCCCTTTAAAAATTCCTTGCCCACCAAACACGTTGGAAATAAATGCCCAAAATCTTTAAATTTTTTCAACTAGGTGAAAAGGGAAAATTTTATTCTCATTTCTTTTCCCTTCCCCTGGGTAAACTTTCGTTTTTTGTTATTTAAATTTTTTAAAAAAAATAAACTTTGAAATGTTGTAAAAATTTTTAAAGATTTGACCATGTTTTCTTTTATCTCAAGAAAAAGGGTTTTTAAACAAAAGCCATTTTTTTGATTACTAAAGGATTATTAACGGGGACTGTAGTTGGGACGGTGTTTTTCCCGAAATGGAGCTATTTCTGACTTTAATCGCTAACAACTCCACTGCCAGAACAAAGGCCCTAAAGGAGAAAAAGGGCATCTTTGTCAAATTTCCACAAGAAGGTTTTAAATGGTTCAGATATCCATCCCCCAAAGATATATTGAACTATCATGATTTCTTGTCAGTATGGCAATCCACTTTCTAAAATTTAGCTCCGAAACCAAAAACCTTAAAAGCATGCATCAGAAATCTTTTACACGAATCAAAGGCTTTTGAAAAATCAACTGCCAGTAAGTAACCCGTTTTATTTATTTGGTTAAGGTATTTTATTGTATCATCTATTGATCGTATTATTGTAGCAATGTTTCTGCCTTTGATATATCCTACTTGGTCGTTTTAACTAATTTATGGGTGACTCTTCCAAGTCTTTCTGCCAATACTTTTGCCAGTATCTTGTGGTCAGTGTTTGTCAGAGTTATAGGCCTCCAATTAGTCAGTTTGTCTCTTTCAAGTTCTTTCCCTTTGTGTAACAATGTTATTATGCTTTGCTTTTGGGTATATGCTAGTTCTCCTTTATCAAAAGATTCCACAAACGAGTTTGTTAAGAAAACTTTTATTTTATTCCAGAAAAATTTGAAAAACTCAATAGTTATTCCATCGCTCCCTGGCGCTGATCCATTTTTCATCTTTTCTTTAAAGGCGTTTGTTGTTTCATCCGTAGTGACCATACCCTCGCAACTGGCAACGTCATTTTCATCCAAAAAAAGGAATGGTTTCATTTTCTAAGAATACATCAACAGATTCACTAACGTTGTGTACTTCTACCGGCTGACTATACGATTTTTTAAAATAAAATGTTACCTGTTCTTCTAAAATTTGTCGCTGATCTGTTATTACTTTCCCTGTGTCTTTACACAACCTTGTGGTGACTTTCTTCTTTCCTCTTGCTTTTTCTAAACTGCAGAAATATTTAGTGTTACGTTCACCCTCTTCAATCCACTTAATTCGTGCTCTTACCTGCGCACCTTTTGCTTTGTGTGCTTGTAGTAATTCTAACTTTTGTTTTAATATTAAATATTGTTCTTGGTTGTCTTTACTCGTAACGTTATTAATCAATTGGTTTTCAACTTCCAATATATCAAACTCTAATTTCTTTTCATCATTTTTTTCTTTTATGGGCTATAATTTTCTCATATTCACCACAAAAATCTCTAATTTTGATTTCACATAATTCCTATGTATGCATGTATGAATTTGAGTCTGGAAGGCTATTAATTTCTCTGTCTAATAAATCATTCATCTTCTGAACAAATACTGGGTCCTTTAGTAGCTATTATTAAATTTCCAATAGCTAGGTTCACGATTAAAATCGCTGCTGTTGAGTTCTAATGATATCGCTTTGTAATCCGAGTGAGGAAAATTGGTGTGTTCACACAAAACACGGAACTGTAGCATTCCCTCTGATTAAAAAAAAACCAGTAATCTAAGCGACGGGCAATAAACGGATTTGCTCGAGACCAAGTGAAGTCTTTTTCGCTTTTATGAAATGCTCTCCACATGTCTGTGAGTTGTAGTGTAGCAACAGAATGGTTAAATGCTCTAACGTGTGGATCAGCATAGCCATGACCTGATATAATGTCTAGCTCATTGTTAAGAACGCAGTTAAAATCACCAACTATTAACGTTTCTTGTAAATTTTTCATGAACAACATTTTTCTCTTGAGTTATTAGGAGCATAAGCATTTCTAACATTGAAACTATAATCATTACAGTTAACTGAAACTATCAGAATTCTGTCATTTGCAATTTCTAATTTAACTTCCCCATCAAAATGTTTAGCTATTGAAATAACTTCTCCTTGACTTCTGTTTGTGCCTTCATTGTAAAAAAATGTGTCCGCCAATTGTTTTTCCCATATCAATAAATCACTAGTTATGTGCGCCTCTTGGAGACATACTATATCAAATTTCTGACCTTTAATTAGTGAAATACTGAATTTCTTTTAAATTTATTTTTCAAGCCTCTTACATTAATAGAACATATGCATATTTTATTCATGAATAATATGGGATTTGTTATGAGTGCAAATTTTCTTTTACAGTAACTGAACATACCCAAATATACAACATTCCAGGCCATAGTCCGTAACATAAGCAAGGTCGAAATTCCGGTTCAGTCCACGGACTGCAATGTTTCACCCACCTGTGTTGCCTTTCTTGTCCGATTTAGCACTTAAAGGGGGTGACTTACGGTAATCCTGGCCCGTGTTCCGTTTTTTTTTTTTTGGCTTTGTCCTTCCCTTTCACCTCCCTGGGACTGGTGCTCTCCCAGGAGTGGGACCGCTTTGGCGTCTCGGACTTGTGGCGACGTGCAGACTGAACCTGGAGGGTAGAGGTGAGAGTCGTCTGGCATTCCCCAAGATGACCCCTGGACTGCCTGCTCACCTCCTCACTCGTCGTCTCGCTCTCATCAGTACGGGAGCAGTGTGCTTCTTCTCTACACGTTCACACTGCACAGCCACACTCTCACTCACACTGGTATCGTTAGGTTTTTCCAACGGGCATAACGGATCACCCTGCTTATGGCCAGTCTGCCTGCAAATTCTACAGACAATCTCTTTCTTACATACTGATGCATGGTGACATGTGCTCAGACATTTGGAACAAATAGCTTGTTTACCTTCTGCTGTTTTCAGTTCCCGATGAAAGACCTTTGCAGTGAACACGCTGACTTTCAGAGTTTTTTTTCCAGGGGTACGGGTGGAAGTGTTATGAACAGAAAACGCCTTCCGGTGAGAAAACGGGTCAGTTTTCCATCGGCATCTCTGGCTCTCTCTGCCTCTATCGCCGAACGCAATTTGCACCCGACTTAAATGAGGGAGTGTTCAATCTCTGAGTGAGCTACAGAAATTGGCAAGTTATCGATCCAGACTTTCGTGTATGGCTTTTGCTCACCAGTGTCGTCTCACAAAGTAAAAGGATTAGTGTTAGACAATTGAACAACTGTTCCTCTCACACAGATACCTTGAACGAAGAGTTTTGTTCAGGCGCCCTGCGTGGTGGGATAGATCCTCCACAGGCTGCCGATCTGCTGTGCTCCCACAACAGACACTGGCCAGCAACCCGTTCGCCCCCCAGGCAGATTTCCAACACGGAGGGGCGATTGTTGGAGGAGTCCAAAGACAGGATCCTGTCAGTGTGCAACATTATGGTTAAACAAACCTTGTCAAAATAGAGTTAGCTACAAAATTATCAAATTAGTTATTCTCTAAGCTAAGATGCGTATTAGCATTATGTTCTCATCTTTACAACATATTTGTGAAAAAGAGCCAAACATCAAATCACGAACTTTACCAGAAAATGTTGATTGTATAGAGATGAGGTTACCTGTCCTGATGTAAAGTATCTGCATTGAATCTCTCTCTCTCTCTCTCTCTCTCTCTCTCTCTCTCTCTCTCTCTCTCTCTCTCTCTCTCTCCTCTCTCTCTCTTCTCTCTCTCTCTTTGTTCGTCAGTTAGTCGGTCGGTCGTTTTGTCTGCCTCTGTCTTTCTATCACTTACTGTATGTCTGTCTTTCTCCCTCTGCCCCTCTGTTTCTCTGTCCGTCTACCTGGCTCCACTCCACACAAGCTTTTCAATAAGCTCACATCCCTTTCCAAAATTAACAGACAAAGGATTAGATTGTTGCACTCTAAAATAAAATTCGACATGCAAATGATCAGATTCTAATTTCTCAGATACAAATAACTATAGGAAGGCAAGACAACTGAAAAGAATTTTTGAGAAATCAAAAACAGTCATTTACTCCGCACCCTGATTCAGAAGTCTACGTGTAGTGCCCATCACGACCACCATTACAAACTCCATTGAGTATACGTAATCCAAGCGAAGTACACATATTTAACAAACATTTAGCATAGTTATTAAATATCTTATCTGTGGATTTCCTTTCAAAACATTCAGAACACTTATTAAATCAGCACCATAATTATCATACTCATGGAAAACATCTTGAGGGATAATAGCTATTCTACGGTTCAGGTCATCAGCCAAAATCACCTGCACATCATTCAAGCAAAGTATACAGTAAGTAAGATAAACCT
>CM031617.1:20979085-20989085 GCA_018398815.1 Conus ventricosus | reverse complement strand
TCAATTTGATTTATGATTGTTGACATTGATGTTATGCGAAATGAGTATGCTGATGAAGAATTTGAGTGTAGATAATAACATAAATGACCGTTCTGTCTGTCTTCCTGGACAAAATCAGTGTATCTGAGTCAACTGCAACTCACTTTACAAACCTCGACGCATGCAACTGGCCGGTTTTGTAATGATAACCAGAAACTCAACAAAGGTCATGGAAATTCGTCTCCTGGTCTGGTTAGTGTCAGGTGTTTCACGTGCAGTGCTGTGTGAAAACCTCAGAGATCCAACCCTTGTTCCTAGTGCGACCAATCAGAACACGTCTGTAGCCCTTGTGGGTGGAAATACAAACTTTACCATCAGCGCTGAAAATAAGTCTGCGTTGATCAATAATATGATGAGGGATGGACCGCATTCTACACCTCGCTCCCCTAACCAGATGCCGTTCATCAATGAGGCAACGACAAATAGTATGCGTCACGCAGAAATGGCCTACAATATGTCGGTGACAGTTTTCAATGTGACGTCATGTTTATCACAGGGAATGCATTCCGACTTTGTAATAACAAATAATACATCCGGATATGTTAGAGCGCATTCCAGCCATCGCCACCAAATGTGTAACGTGATCATACATGTGTCACCCACAGAAGTTGTGGGCTTGAAAATACAAACATGCAAACAATATGAAATAGAAGTGCTTGAAAGGTCAGGTAGTCGTACAACTTGGTTGACACACTGGCGATGCAATCAACTTTTAGCCACTTCTCATATATACAGTAACTACAACATTGTAAAACTCAAAATTCGTTTGTATTCGACATTTGGCAGCCGGTTACCGAGTTCATTGTCCCTGTATTTCTATGCTGTTAAATGCAGTGAATAAATGAGTTGAATTTGTTACTTGACTGCTCTACAGGTAACTGATTCCTCCTCTCTCTCCCTCTCTCTTCCCCATATATATTATATAATAAATTATTTATTTTTTTTTTTTTTTTTTTTCCCCGGAAAATTCTCACAAAAATCACACCGCGCCTCAAAAAACGACGTCAACAGGTAGTTTTGAAAAAAAATGAATCTAAAACAAGTTGAACGTCTTTTCCCACGGGCAATTTTAAATATTCTAGCTTTCCCACAAGGTTTTAGGAATGAATGAATTTTCCTGAAAAAACCCTTTCGTGCGAAGCTAGATTTTAAAAGTTCCCCCCCTGGGGGAAAAGCGTTCAACTTGTTTTAGTTTCATTTTATATATACCAAAGGAAAAACCCCCCCATACGACGGAACTCAAAAAAAAACTGGGGAAAGATTCTTAAAAAATCCTGCAACTTCTTTTCCAAAAGAGAAAAACTGTCCAAAATTTAACAAAAACACGTCAAACTATCGTACTCATGTATGCCCAACCTCAAAACCTGATTGACGCTCCAATAAAATGAAAATCAAACAGAAAAGAAGGGGAAAAAAGGAAATTTTGCAATTGCCGAGAAAGGAGCAGTGCCCATAAAAATAAATGTCCCCACAAAAACTTGTATACAGGCTATGTAACATCAGAAATGAAAAAAACATACTGGGGTCACTAAAAACCCCTTTAAAAACCCAGCATGAAACCACAAACAGTCTTAAATAAAGAAAATAAAAAAACCCAAACAAACTGGCAAATTACTGGAAACTTAAAGATGAAAAAAAAAAAAACAAGTACAATATTCCTAAAAAATCATAAAAGAGCTCCCCATACAGCAAGTTTCAAAAGGTGAACCTTTTTTTAATAAAAAAGGGTTAATACTATGAAAAACCACCTTAGCAACTTTAAACACAAAACAGAAAAGAAAACAACTGCAGCAAAAAAGGAAAATCGTTGTTATAAACACACCCAAAAAAAACCCAAAAACCCCCCAAAAAACGTGCACCCACCCCAGGCAAACACCGCAAACGGGAACCCACCGCTATAAACATCGGCGGGGGGAAAAACCAAAAACATCCTGATGCAGCCGAAGCTCGAAAAAATTTGTGGGTTTTTAAAACCTCGATTTTTAAAACCTTTCCTTTTAACATCTGACAAATGTTGCTCCCCAAGGGGTCGAGCACTTTTAAAAAATCATTTTGGCTCTTTGGTTTTTTTATCTTGTTGCTCCTCAGTTGAGCAGTGGCCCAAAAGTTTTAAAATGGAAAAAACAACTTTAGGCAGTCAAAAAAAAACTTTACCGTTCTCTAACCCACAATTTACTTAAAAAGTTTAATAAAACAAACGAAAGTTCGTCCCAAATGAGTTGGAAAGCTTTCTTTTTCCTAAACCAAAATGCAAAAAAAGAGGCAAAAAACCACGATTTAAATCATGGCGATCACCCCCTCATAGAGATATGAAACCCTTTGGGGAGATCAAATGAAAAAAATATAACCAATATTGAATTAAAAAATCTAAAAACGTTTCCCCAAACAACATTAAAACCCCAAATAAAACAAGTAAAAAATGACAAAAAATATTTGTGGGGGTGACAAAACTGCATTACTACAAAAGGAACCAAAGGAATATTCTCAACCCCTTTGACAAAAAATCCAGAAAAACTACAAAAAGCTGACAAAAAAAAACATGACTTTTCCGCACTAAAGAAAAAAAATTTGCAAGCGCATGACCTAAGGACGGGATAAAGCGACAGCAACAAAAGAAGCTTTAAAAACACTAAAAGACCAAAAACCACTTTCATAACAATCCAAATGCAGATAAAAAACCCACCCAAAATCTGAATTAGGCAAAAAAACAAGAAAATTCTGAAAAAAATAAAAAGGCAAAAATCAAATTGATTAAACCTCGGGAAGACACATAAAGTTACCCAAGGGTTCAAAAAAATCAAAAAAACAAAAAAAAGTATTTATCCATTTGAATAGTGACTTTACCCTCTATAGACGAGGAACTATTCCAAACCCCTAAAGTTTGCAGTAACCACACGACATAAAGGGTAAAATAAATCATTCTCCCCCCAAGAAAAATTACTAACAGCAAAATAAAACCCGGGATCAAAAACCAAAAAAAACTCAAATTTGACGACCATGGGTTCATATGATGGTGCGAAAACTGAAAAATGGTCGGATTTTCTCGGTCCAACATCAAGAAAAAACTGGAAAACAAGTCGACTGTACAGGCGAGGGCCTTTGCTGCACTACAAACAACCCAAAAACCATCAAAAACAAGAAAAAAAACTATGCAAAATTTCCCAAACACATTAAGTTCACCTTTGAAGCAAACAAAAAGGTAGGAACTACTAGACATACACTGGTTTCCAAAAACCATATATATAAACCCATACAAAAACCCAAACGTCCCTCTTTATTAAAAACAAAAGTAACCACCCCATCTGTTTTAAAAAGACCTACCCCTGGAATAAAAAAGCTATCAACCTGTCATGCAATGAGAGAGTGTTCAACATTCAGCAGTGGAATACCGGAGGCACACAAAAGTGGAACAATTAAAAACTACAATACAACCCGGAAAACAACACAAAAAAAGAAAAAAAAATAGGAAAAGAAAAATCACAGGGTTTAAAACCCCCCCTAGACGGGAAACTCAAAAAAAAAATAGGGAAAAAATTTTTCAAAATCCTGGGCAATTTCATTTCCAAAAGAGCAAAAACTGTCCAAAATATTTAAAAAAAAACACTGTCAAACATCGTACTCATGTATGCCCAACCTCAAAAACTGATTGGCTCCAACAAATGAAAATAAACACAGCAAAGAAGGGAAAAAAGGGAAAATCTTGAAATGCAGGGAAAGGGCAGTCCCCCACTAAACAATAAATGTCCCCACAAAAAATTGTATCCCAGGCTACGAACACAGAAAATGAAAAAAAAACCTAATAGGGATCACTGAAAACACTTAAAAACCCAGATTGCAAACCAAAACAGTCATTCAATAAAGAAAAATTAAAAACCCAGCCTGCAAATATATCTGGAAACTTAAAGTTGCAAAAACAAGCTACTATACTGGAAACAAAAAGGGAGCATCACCATACAGCAATGTTTCAAAAAGGGAAAACCCTATTTTTTAACTAAAAAATGGTTAATACTATGCAAACCAAACTTAAAAACTTTAAACCCAAAACAGAAATAGTAAACAACTGAGGCATAAATGGAACGTGTTGTGCACACCAAAAAAAAAAACCAAAAACCCCCCAAAACACTGCAGCCAACCCGCACGTGCAAAAAACCGAAAAGGGGGAAACCCCCCGCTATTTTAAATCGGCGGGGAAAACCCAAAAAATTGAGACAGGCGCAAGCTCAAAAAAATTTGTGTTTTTTAACCCTCGAGTTTTAACCTTCCTTTTAATTTTCATTGCATATATTAATATATTATCTATGTGGTGTGTGTGGTGTGTGTGGGTGTGTGTGTGTGTGTGTGCTGCTTATAAGGATAAACGTAAGTCAGATACCTGTTGGAGCATGGCCCCTTGAGAAAAGATAAAAAAAAAATGATCAATAAACCACAAGGCTACAAAACAATTTTTCGTTTAAGTCACGTTGTTCCCCTTCAGATTTCGCTTTTTAAAGTTTTTTTTTTGTTTTTTGTTGTTGTTTTTTTTTAAACAAAAAGGGCCATACAAAGGAAAAATTTTTTAAAAAGACTACGATTTTTCATGAAACCAAATTTTTTAAAAACCCCAGCATCGGACTGCCCACATGCAAACACTGTTCCCGAAAAAATGCCCGATGCAAGCATGCGAGTGCCCCCCTATTAACACCACACAACACACAACACATCAAAACCCCACACACACCACCACACAACCACCACACACAACACCCCAACAAACCTGCATGCAAGCACCGCGCGCACTCACACACGCGCGCGCGCCCCCGGGGGCACGTGAATAGAATACGCGCGCGCCGCACACCACCACACACACACACACACACACACACCACACACACACACACACCAACACAACACCCCCCCTTTTAAATTATATTCTCAGCATGTCAAGAATCTCATGGGACGGTAAGGGGGATGCCCTCCCCACCAACTCCCACTTGAGGGAAAAAACATACATGAGGAACTGTTAAAATGCCCCCTTCCAGAGCCGATCACAAGTTATAGGGGGGGACATGGGAGTTTAAATTCCACAAGAGAAAAAATTGTTGCATTGGTTGGACGTTACCGGGGTGTTTGTTACCCGTGGACCCATCTGAAGACGGTCCAACAAAATTTTTAACCCTTTTTACTCTTTTTCTTTCAACCAATGTAAGGAAACAAAAACGTGTTGGTAATTTCAGGGGTAACCTAACTATTAAAAAAAAAGAAAATTTTTCGAACCGTCCATACCCTTCTCTCCCTTACCCCCTCTAACCCAGGGGGATGGGGTGGATGACAGAGAATGGAGGGGGCCATCATCCCAACACAAAAAACAATTTTAAAAGATAAACGAGGAAAAGTAAGGAAAGGCAAACCCAAAAGAAAAGTAAAGGGCAGAAAAGGGGGGGGAAAAAACACAGAAAATGCACACCCTCTCAAATTTTCCTTTCCAAAGTCGTCGGATGGCTTTGGCCCTTCGGCCCTGTTCATCGTGACTTCTTTTCGAATTCTTTCCACGATGATCCTTTTGATGAGTTCGTAGGTCGCCCATACGGCGTGTGTATAAAACCGTGGTTGGCGGACGTGGTGGCTCCCCCAGAGGAATGTTTTCTTATGCTGGCTTCGGACTGAAAATCGTTGGTCAGTAGGGGTTTTAGTAGATGGCGTCCCGCCTATCGGATCAGAACGGGGACCACTGAAAAACCCACCAAAATGACTTGGCGATTGCAGTATTCCTCCCGTGAGTTGCGGGGTTGCAAAATAAAGCAATTCTCCTTTTGGTGCCGGGCTGGACGGGCAAATCAGGTGGATGAAGTGGAACTGGTAGGCACGGGTAGCCATGGGTTTACTTTTGAGGTTTAAAAAAAAATTCTTGAAACCAATACCTGAAAAAAACCCAAGTGTTTGGATTTTAAAACTGATCGAAGAATAGGAATGAAAAAAAACTAAAACTACAGGGAAAATAAGATGTTCACCTGTGACTTTGCCAAGATTTGGAACAAAAGTCACAAATTGTTTCTGGGATTATGCCTCTGTCACTGCAAAAAAGTCGTCAGACTTAGCTAATTTTATTTGGAGGTGTTCCCTCTCTAATGAAAAAGCATTTTGGTGTCAACAAAAAAATTGGGGAAAATTCGGGTCGGTACTGGGGGGAGGGAAATTGTGGCGAGTTTGCCAAGCAGTCCATGCGGCAAATTCGGATCAGGTTCGGTGGTAGGAACTTTTGGCGAGTTCTGCCAAGCAGTCCTGCGGGAAAAATTGGGGCAGGCGCTGTGTAGGAAATGTGGGAGTTCTGCCAAGCAGTCCTGAGGGCAAAATTGGGTCAGGCGTCGGGGGTAGGAATTGTGGCGGTTTCTGCCCGCGTCCATGACGGGGAAAATTCGGGTCAGGGGTCGGGGGTAGGGAAATTGTGGGAGTTTGCAAGCAGTCCCGAGGGCAAAATCGGGTCAGGTGCTCGGTGGTGGAACTTGTGGCGAGTTTGCCAAAGGGGTCCTGACGGGCCTTATCGCGACCAGCCCTTTTTGGGAAAAATGCGTTGGCGGTCACAGTCCTGCTTGTGGGATTAACAGAAAAACTCACTGAACATAATAAAAATAAGAAATTTGGACACAAAAGAAGAAAAATTTCTTCGTAACACAGACATTGATGCTGGCAGTCAATTTTTTTTACCAGCTTGTTCAAAAGCTATGAATATATCACGACAAGGCAGGGCCCTTCATCCCCTTTTGAAGGCAGATAGTCAGAAAGAAGACCCTTTCCCCCCTGCGATTAAGGGAGTATGTTTATCAGAGGGGGGCTTTTAAACCCCAAATTTACTCTGCCTGTGCGTCCCCCTTGGGGGGATTAAAACCACATTCCCCTCTGGCCTGCAGCCCCCCAAAATTTTTCTGACCCGTTCTGCGAAACCCCCTCTCTGGCAAAAGTTGCTCGGGGTTTTTAGGTAAGGTTTTAGCAAAATGGGGGTGTTTTCCCAAAAAAGACAAAGAAAGGATCGGAACATTCCCATGTCGAGGAAACAAAAGGGGAATATGAAGTTTCCCATCTAAAAAGGCTGTATCGGGTCTAACTGGACATTTTCTGCATTCTACTGTTCAGCAAGGCCTTTTATCTAAAAAAAGCTAGACCCCCTCACACAAAAACACACAACACCACACACACCCAAAACCACAAACACACACACACCACAAAAAAACACACCCTCAAGGGTTTGACGTGATTAGGAGCATTGGCCTCCCCTGTCCATTCCAGCAATCGATTGCGCTTTTCCCGTACCATTTTTTTGGAACCCCTTTTTCTGGGGGCCCCAAAACCTGCCTTGCCTGTGTTTGGACCGAAATTCCCAGAATATGGGAAAAAAAACATTCTTGGGGAATTTGTTTTTCCCCATCTGAGATACACTCGCAGAAATAAATGGTTTTTATTTGACCCCTTCCCCAGGCCAATAGCTGTTTTAATCCATTTCTGTCATCTAAACACTTCCCGTTGTTCAAAAACACGCAAGCCGATTATTATTGTTTCAAAGGGGAGGTCAACAATTTTTTATTATTTATGTGTTGTATATTTAATTTTTTTCATTTATTTACTCATCATTTACTTTTTTATTATTTTTATTTTAAGTTTTTTTTATTAGGTTATTATTTTTTTTTTCATTCTTTCTTTTTTATTCGATGTAGTACCTTTTTACAAATATTGATACGTTAGAGTATTTTGGATCCATCAGAATGTGGCTTATTTAATGAAATGTCACGCTTATGATCAAATGGGTTTAGTTTTATATACACGATGTAAATGTTGCACCGTTTTTTGATTTCAAAACCCTGTCAGGGCGGCAGACCAAAAATTCTTTTTCTCCAGGGGAAAGGGCATTCAAACAATCGTTCTAATTTTTTTTGTTAGCTGGTTAAATCCCGTGTTGCAGTTTCCAATGGGGGGTTACTGAAGCAATATAAGTTTGTGACCACAGTCCCTTAATGGATGGATGTCTGCAATTTTGGGGATGGGCAATCTGACAAACGGGGAGGGGGGGGGGGGGGGGGTAATGCAAACTGTTTCATTATCGTATTGGGTATGACCCTTGAAAAACAGCAAGGGGCAACAAAAATTTGAAAACAAAATTCCACATCCCAAAATGAATTAACAAATTTTTTGTTGTCTCATTCGTTCAGTAAGTCATAAATTGAACAAGACGTACCCGTAAGCTGTGTTTAATTTTAGATTATTTTCAGTTTGCGATTGGAAGGGGGATTCAGGGGTTGGGGGAAAACTGTTATTAACAGCAAAGCTGAGCGATTGGTAATTATTAAAGTAGGCCCGGCATACAATGACTCAGCACCAGGAACTGTATTTTTGTCACATCTGACGCAAGCCCCTTTTTGATTGGGGGGGTTTTGATTTTGAGGGGGTTCCTAGGGGGGATAGAGATTTCCCCGGGTAGCGTGGCCAAGCAGACCAAAGCATCAGTGCAATTTTGAAATTTTGTCTGCTTCGTGTGGAGCGCCGGCCTTAGTGGTTTTCTCAGGTGACGGCTGTAGTTCTTTTGTAACAGCCTGTTGAGTGTGGGACAAATTAAATCCCATTTTCTTGATTGGGGCATCTGAGTCAAGATTTCCCGTTTTCTGTTGGGGCTGTCATTGGGGCAATTTTTTTTTTAGTTTTAAACCTTTCTTTAAACTTCGTCCAAACATTAAATTTTTTTCAAACCCCGGCCATTTTTTTGTTTTGTTTTTTTGTTTTATTTTTTTTTTTTAAAAAATTTTTTTGGATTTTCCCCCTTACTTTTTGCTTTTTAAAAATTTTTCCTTTTTCTTTTCGACCCCCTCTTAGGGGTAAAAAGGTTCCAGGTTTCTGACTTTTTTTTTTGGGGGCTTTTTGCCTTTTAAAACTTTTCTCTTTTTGGGTCGGGGCGCCTTCATTTTGAATAAAATAACGCGTTTTGATTTTTAAACCCTTTTGTTTTTTTTTTGGAATCCAAAAATTTACCCTCTTGGGGAACTTTTCGGGGGAACCCCCCTAAAAGGTTAGTAAGGTCGAACTGCCCGGCATGCCAAATCAAAAAATGGTAAATTTGTTTTAAATCTAGAAAAGCCAACTGGGGCGTTTTTTTAAAAAAGGGGGGAAAAAACATTTTCCAAGGCCCAAAAAATTTTTTGGACAAAAAACCCCGGGCAAATTTTGGGGTTGGGTGTGGGTTTGTGTTGGTTTTTTTTTTTTTGGGGGGAAAAGGGAAAGGGTTTTGTTTTGGAGCTAAACCCCGGGGTTTTTATGCCAAATTTGGGGGGTAAAAAGGAATGTTCAGTTTTAAACCTGTAGGGAGCTTTCACAGGGGGGAGAAATTTTTCAAAAAACTTAAAAAAAGGGAGAAAAGAAGGCTTCCCCTTTTAAACCCTTGCCAAAAAATTTGTGGGGAAAAAATCTAAAAGAGGAAAAAGTTTTTGTCTGGGTTGTTTGGTGTGGGTGTTGTTTGGTGGGTTGTGGGTGAATAACCCAATGCCCCTCAAAACAGGGAAAAAAAGAGTCTTTCTGTGGAGAAACGAAAAGGGTTTGGGGCAAATTTAAAGGGCACAAAAGGTGGGGTGAAAAAAGCAAAACGTTTTAAGCTTTTTCACAAAGGGGCCTTTTTTAAAACAAAGTTTTAATTTTTTTTTTTTATAAAATTTTGGTTTTGCAAAAAATGAATTTTTAAATTTAAAAGGAAAAACGGTCAAAACAAAAAAATTTTTTGGGAAAAAAAACCCACGGAAAAACCCCGAAAACAAAAGGGGGGGGGGGGGGGGGTTTTTTTTTTTTTTTTAAAATTTTGGAAAAATCCGACCCAAAAGGGAAAAAAAAAGGGGTGGGGAAAAAAAGGGGGGGGGAAAAAAATTTTGGGAAAAAGGCCTTTTCAAAAGAAAAAAAAAAATTCCAGGCAGCTTTGGGTTCCAAAACAAAAAACTTTAAAGGCTTTTTTGGG
>CM031617.1:20954745-20978085 GCA_018398815.1 Conus ventricosus | reverse complement strand
ATTTATTTAAAAGACCATTCGATTAAATTCGGTATACAGTGATTTTAACGCGGGAAAATGATATCAACTTACACAAACCGAAACTTAAAATTACCTTTTAAAAGAAATCCGTTATTTCTAAATTTAGACCTTTCTTGATAAAATTTTGGTATACGGGTGAAGTTTTAAATGCATGAATAATGATATACAACTTACACGAACCGAAACTTAAAATTTACTGTTAAAAACCATTATCATATAAATTTAGAACCGTTCGTGATGAATTTGGATAAGATGAGTTTACCGCTGAAAATGATATACAATTTACACGAACAGAAATTAAAATTGAGCGTTAAAAACCGTTAAGATCGTTATTTCTAAATTTAGACCTTTCTTGATGAAATTTGGTTTTTACAGGTGAAGTTTTAAAATGCTGAATTAATGATATAAACTTACACGAACCGAAACATAAAATTGACCGTTAAAAACCGTTATTATATAAATTTAGACCATTCTTTGATGACATTCGTATACAGATCATTTTTTACAACGCTGAACAATGATATACAACTTACACGAACCGAACATAAAAATTGAGTTAAAACCGTTATATATAAATTTAGACCGTTCATGATGAAATTCGGTATACAGTGCAGTTTTACACGTAAAAACAATGATATACCAATTTAAAACGAACCGAAACTTAAAAATTGAGCTTTTAAAAACCGTAAGATCCTTTTATTTTCTAAATTTGACCTTTCTTGATGAATTTGGTATACGGGTTGAAGTTTTAAATGTGAATAAGATATACAACTTAACACGAACCAAAACTTAAAATTGACTGTTAAAAACGTTATTTAAAAAATTTAGACCTTTCCCTGATGAAATTGGTATACAGATGCAGTTTACACGCTGAACAAGATTACAATTTACACGAACAGAAACTTAAAATTGAGCGTTAAAAACCTTAAGATTCCGTTATTTTCTAAATTTAGACCTTTCTTGATAAAATTTTGGGTATCCAGTGACGTTTTAAATGCTGAATAATGATATACAACCTTCCCACATCCGAAACAAAAAATTGACCGTTAAAAAAACCGTTATTAAAAAATTAAGACCATTCTTGATGAATTCGGTATATAGATCCGTTTTAAACACGCTAAAACAATGATATACAATTACACAAAACCCGAAACTTAAAAATTGACCCTTTAAAAACCGTTATTAAATAAATTATAGACCGTTCCTGATAAAATTCGGTATACAGAGGAGTTTTACACGCTGAACAATAATATACAATTTCCCACGAACAGAAACTTAAAATTGAGCGTTAAAAACCGTTAAGATCCGTTATTTTCTAAATTTAGACCTTTCTTGATGAATTTGGTATACAGGTGTAGTTTTAATGCTGAACAATGATATACAACTTACCACGAACGAAACTGGAAGATGACCGCCTTCTAAAACTTCCCGGGAGGAAGCCTCCATCTCTCAGAGACCCGACTGCTGCGTGACTTCGTATTATCCTGGTGGTTGCAACCCCAGTAACCCAGGCAACCTGTGGAACCTCTTCAGAGACATTCTTGCTGAAGATTTCCTCTTCCAAGTCCGAAGAGATGTCTGTTATGAAGCGCAGTACACAGATGCCATCTACAACCAAGCTCTTACCTGTGATTCAGCACAAACTCCTTCCCTTTTTGGAGGCAAGTCTACAGAGGAGTATGGGATGCCAACAGTCACACAACGACAAAACTGTGCCTCGAGAATTCTACCGCGAGACCAATTACGATAACTACGCACTTGGGCAGCAGCTGATGATCAGCTGAAGAAGCTGACAGCTGACAGAGAGGGCATGTACGACACTTTATGACCATGGTTGAGCAGAGGCAGGATCCCCCAGCAAGCAGCAACAAATGTTCCTTGATGCTCCATGAGGGACAGGAAAGACCATCCCGAATCTTATCCTGAACAGGATTTTGTCCACAGGCAAAATAGTGCTAGCCACTGCTTCCAGTGGCATTGCCGCTACTCTTTTGCCGGGTGGGCGGACTCTCTGACTCTCTCTCCGTTCGTACGAGGAGCTGAAGATCGCCAACCTGCCCGTCAAGCGTGGGTCAACGTTGGCCAAACTCATCAAAAGGCTGCAACCGTCATAATTGATAAGCCTACTCCATGACCCACAAAAGCTGTCTACGAGGCCAGGGACTCTAAAACGCTGCAGGACATCACCCAAGGCACAGCCAATGTGGAGGCTCCAATCGCTGTTCGGTGGGGGACTTCTGAGCAGATCCTCCCTGTCAGCCTCAATTGGCACCAGACAAACATTGTCAACGCCTGTCGAAGAAATGGCGGAGCATGATTGTTATATGAAGGCCACCTTCTGGAAATCCCACAGACAGCCAGCCTTTCGCCAAATCTTCTGCTTGACATTGGCAATGGTGCCATTGAGTCATGGTTCCAGATTACTTATAACTGGCCCCCACCAGCACTATGCCAGTTTTTATGATAGCCAGGAGGATCCTGATAGAAGCTGTCTAACCGGATCTTCAAGCTCACTGTGCAGACTCAGACCTGGTCACGGAAAGGGGCCATAAATCTCCTCCCTGAACAGACTGTCAACTAGGCTAAACAGAAAAATAAGTGGTTGAAAGAGGGGTGGCAGAAAATCATTGTACAGATATACCCGAAGCGAACCGGGTAACACGCTAGTAATAATATATATATAATATATATTATATATAATATATATAGATATATATATATATAATATATATATATAACACACACAAACACACACACACACAACACACACACACCATGACACACACCACACACACAACAACATCACACACACACACTACAATCACATTCGCTAAGATTCAAGACCACACTCCGCATGATTTAAAGGTGATGGATAATGAATTAATGATAAGATGAGAAAATTTAAGAAGAGGAGGGTCTCATGGTTACGACGTACAACTGTCAGACCTACGCCCATCCCGCTGGTCAACCTTGGGATTCACGTAACATTGGAGCTTGCATTCTATTATCTTTGCATTGTTTTTTTGGGTATAACACGTTGCCTATATTGTGTGGCAGGGTGTATGGGCATTGCCACGATGTGTGTGGGTGTGGGTTGGTGTGTGTGTTGTGTGTGTGTGTTGTGTTGTGTGGTGTGTGTGTGTGTGGTGTGTGTGTGTGTGTGTGTGTGTGGTGTGTGTTGTTTGTTTGTGTGTGTGTGTTTTGTGTGTGTTGTGTGTGTGTGTGTGTTGTGTGTGTGTGTGTGTGTGCGTGCATGCGCGTACACGCGTGTGTGTGCCATGCGCGCGCACTTGATGTTGTGTTGTGTGTGAGTGTGTGTGTGTGTGTGTGTGTGGTCCAGTACAACTGTAGTTTAATCAGACAACAGATTGATTTCATTCAGTCACTTCTCAGTGTGTTTCGATGGGTGTGTGTGTGTGGTGTGTGTGTGTGTGTGTGGTGTGTTGTGTTGTGTGTTGTGTGTGTGTGTGTGGTGTGTGGTGTTGTGTGTGTGTGTGTGTGTGTGTGTGTGTGTGTTGAGGCGTGTGAGTGTGCATGTGCGCGCGTTGTGTGCATGTGCGCCCGCCGCGCTCGCCGCCTACGCGTGAGTACGTCCTAGGAATCACACCTCACAACAAACAACACAACAACAACAACAAAACACAAGTACAACAACAACAGCAGCAGTCAACAGCAACAACAACACTAACAGTAGAACAAACTTAAAACGTTTACACTCTTGGAGTCCGCTACGGCTTCAATCCCCATTTCATTGGATTTTGTGTTAGAAAAGGCCCCTTTGATAATTTCATGTTGGTGATGAAGGTACAGATTACGTTTCTCTCATGCAAAACAAAAAGCAATTACGTGTGGCCACTGGGAGTTCATTGGCGAAACGAAAAGGCACATGCTCCGTTCATTTTACCACGCAAGGCTGAGAGAATTTCCACTTTAATCGACACACCCAATAATCACAAAGGCAAGAAATGCAAGGATAGAACCGTTCATAATATCTGAAAGCAGTGACGTACGAGAGTGTGTCTGAGCCATGATGCAGCGACGGTGCACTGTTACATGACACTTTGAGAAGGATTTTTGCAGCCATTAACTTGTTTATCCCGTTGAATGATTGTTGCAAGCCAGAATGGCGTGCGTGCCGTGCGTGCGTGCGGTGCGTGCTGCGTGTGTGCGTGTGTGTGTGTGTGTGTGTGTGTGTGTGGTGTGTGTGTTTGTGTGTGCTGTTGTGTGAAGGGCTTCTCATAGTTTATAATAGTATCCCCCATTTTCTTCATCTTCAATTTTTTTTTAAAGTTAAAATCGTGCCCACTCATTACATAACGACTATGAAGAATTGTTAACCTGCACTTGTTTTCCCCCCCTACATAAATTGTTCAGAGTCAATCTATAGTGGGTGTGTGTGTTGGGTTGTGTGTGTGGTGTGTGTGTGTGGTGTGTGTGGGTGTGTTGTGGTTTTTCGCGTCGATTATGAAGCTCACACCGTCCACTATCCAGTTGGCCAGACATTTCTACAAATGCCTGTACCCAACATTTACAGTTCCATAAAAGATTTTCTCCCTGCAAAGCCAATTGAAACAAATTCTGGGAGAAAGGATCGAACGTCTTTTCTACTTCTTTTACTCCTCATTCACAGCAAGGATAAGTGCTTGGGTGTAGGAGAGTTTGTAATCCCACACTTTTACTTGAGGCCTGGTAAATACGAAAACTGGGAGACAAAGATCAAGTTTATTGGTCACAGCATCTGTAAGCATGGAACACGTAACCCAGCAATGGCTGGCGAATCACCAGCGTTCCTAATCTTTTAAGCCCTCGAACACTTCACTAAATGTCAGCGTAAATCATCTTCTTTTAGCGATACTTTCAAGATGTCTGTATTGTCTTTATTCTGTGAGGTGTCGTTGCTTGGAAAACAAAGCAAAATAAAAAAAACATGGTGTTTTCCCCCACAGGGCACCAGAGGCAACATTTGCGTTCAACACCTCGTCAGACCCAACAATCAATTAATACCATTCAAACGGAACTGTGATGATCTTAGACACACAGACAATGTGCTGAACAGCTGTTAGTTTTTTTCTCTTCTCGCAGTGCGATCCCTGAAAAAAGATATGCCCCAGACATAGAACAAAAATGCTGGCCTATGTATGTACTTGCAATAGTTTGGAAGCTATCCTGTTGGAATTTTCTAACCGTTACGTTAAGACTGACCATTAGTCCCTTGCTTCCTTGATAAACATAAAGAGTGTTAAAGTAGCATCCCAGGGCATTAATCGCACATCTCAAATTGACTAACGTGTTCTTATTTTTCAAACAGAAAGAAACCTCCTGATACGATTTTTTCCCCCCTCTTCTACACCTTTTGACTGAAAGACACAAAGGCAATCAATCAACCTTGATTAAGAATCAAATCCAATGGGCAAGCAATATTTCCTGAAACAAAGAAAAAGGAAAAAAGAGACGTACTGAAATTTCCTAACTGAAAACGATCCTTTTTCTGTCCATCGGTATGTATTGCATGCCTTGATTTAACACTTCCCACACACCTGATGTTTTCAATCATTGTTGAGCGGATCCGTTACCCAGATACTGGTAATTACCTGTTATTATTTAATAATATGGAATGACATTTTTCCAGATTTAATGAAAATGAAGGTGAGAGTGGTGGAGGAGAGAGAGAGAGAGAGAGAGAGAAGAGAGAGAGAGAGAGAAGAGAGAGAAGAAGAGGGAGAGAGAAGAGAGAGAGAGAGAGTAAAGAGGGAGGGCAGAGAGAAAGAGAGAGAGAGAGAGAGAGAAGAAAGAAGAGAGGACATATTTTATAGTCCATTCAGGCGATTAAACGCTTAGACGAATGGGGCATGCTTGAACATAACTCATTAAGACGCAAATCATTCACCTCACCCCCCTTGCCCTCTTCTTCCGTCAATTATCTTATTAATAACATCTTTATCAGAAATTATCTGCATTAGCTATCCAGCTTTTAAAAATTGAAATCATTATTACAAGCCTTTTAAACGTGTCGTAATATAGTAAACGACTCTCTAATTTTTTTATACATTGTTTTTTTACTAAATCCTATCTGTAAAGTTAACATAATATGTCAGGACGTTTTTTTTTCCCAAAATGCATTCCTATTTTCTGAGGAATTTTCCTACTCCATATATACATCCAATGTAATCAATTTCCAGCAATTCAAACACTCAAATATGTTTTTTTTTTTTTTTTCATTTTGGATTTGACAAATTCACTTTGTATGACCATGTCCGTTTTAGAGCATGTGTATAATACATTGGCGTACATCAGTTACACATGATTTGACAATTCACTTGTTGAGTCCATGGTCGTCATTTAGAGCATGTGTATAATACATTGGCTTACATCATTACACATGATTTGACAATTCACTTTTTGTTGACATGTCCTTTTTTAGAGCATGTTATATAATACATTAGCTTTCATCAGTTACACATGAGTTGACAATTCTCTTTGTTGAGCCATGTCTTTTTAGAGCATGTATATAATACATTACTTTTCCATCAGTTACACATGATTTGACAATTCACTTTGTTTGAGCCATGTCCTTTTTAAGCATGTAATATTATACATTAGCTACATCAGTTACACATGATTTGACAATTCATTTTGTTGAGTCCATGTCCTTTTAGAGCATGAAAAAATACATAGCTTATCATCAGTACACATGATTTGACAATTCACTTTGTTGAGCCATGTCCTTTTGAGCAAGTATATTAATACAATCGCTTACATCAGTTACAACATGATATGACATTCACTTTGTTGAGCCATGTCTTTTTAGAGCATGTAATATAATAATTACTTACATCAGTTACCCATGATTTGACAATTCACTTTTGTTGAGTCCCAGTCCTTTTTAGCAGGTATATAATACATTAGGTACATCAGTTTGTACACATGTTTTGACAATTTCACTTTGTTGCTCCTTGCCTATTTAAGCATGTATTAAATGCAATTAGCTTACATCATTACACTTTTGTTTGCGCATGTCCTTTTAGAGCATGCATATAATACATAGCTTACATCATTACACTTTGTGAGCCCATGTCATTTGTTAAAGCAATTATAGAATAAATTAGCTTACATTCATACACTTCGTTTTGAGACTCATGTCATTTTTATGGCGTGATATAATACATTTAGCTTACATCAGTTACACTTTGTTGAGCCATGTCATTTTTAGAGCCAAGTAATATAATACAATTAGCTTACATCAGTTACAACATGCACCTCCATTTTCAACAGTTGTGACTCCGTACTTCCGTTCAGCTTGCCATTTCTTTATTCCTAGAAATTCAAAAACATATTTCTAAAGCTGTTTTATTTCTTTTCGGAGATTTATAACAAATCCATATGTACACGAGCTTTGAATGTCTCATGGACTTCAAACTGCAATCGCACTATGGTGTACCTATAAGCCTTCGCAAAATTGAACTATTGTTAAACTCGTTAGATTTATATGCGTTTGATTTTCTGGTCAGTTTGGTAGATCGTCTGTTGAACAAAATACTTATATCTTATATTTGGGTGGGTTTCGGGGTGTCATTCTACAATCAGCATCTGATGATCTTGTCCAGATATCATATCCCTCGGGAAAATTGGACTGTTTTCTGAAAAAGGGGAGAGAGGAGAGAGAAGAGAGAGAGAGAGAGGAGAGAGAGAGAGAGAAGAGAGAGGAGAGAGAGAGAGAGAAGAGAGAGAGATAGAGAGAGAGAAATGAAATGAAATGAAATGAAATGAATGAAAATGAAATTTATTCAGATAGCCACAGCCCTTCTGAAGGGGATTACGTAACAATACCGTAAACATGGTGTTTACAACAACAGCAACAAAATAAGCATAAAAAATGATACTAAAAACATGAATGCGTGAGTACAATCTGTTGTACAAGTGCACGAAGTAACAATCTACTACGCAGATACAACGTCGACTTTAGCAAATTTATATACCATCGACATAACAACTATACATTTATTAAGCCAGAGCCCAACAATCGCCTCTTACGCACTATACAAATATATGCACAAATTCCGCACAATACTTTGATTTCTGTTCGTCATTAATAGACTCATACGGAACTACATGGGTTTGCACAATTTTTGATGGAATATATTCCGCCGTATATCACTGAGACAGGGCCAGAGGAACAAAAATTGTAGTTCTCATCTATTCCCTTCTGACCATAGTGGCCATATGAAACTGTTCATCTGACTCCATAATACCTTTTACATGTACTGCTTATATCTGAAAACCCCAAATCGTGAACTTTGTCATGTAATTCTTAATATGTCTGTCAATAGTCGATGATAGATACGTTTCACAATTATTAAGCGCTTAAATGTTCTTACCATGAAAACTAAACACGTCTCCTGAATATGTTCATGCCAGTTTTGCCATCTGTTATCAATAATCTTGACGAAATACTTGCAAAAACATTTCACATTTTCCACACCCTGATTCAGCCATACAAATCCAAATCCATTTTGAAATAGTATCTTTACGAACACCCTGACGCCCCACGTGATTTTACCACTTATCGAACCAGAAAAACCCATTTTGTTAAGCCTCAAAGTTATCCGCTACTACATTCATCCGTGATATCTCAGCCAGTATCTTGATACAACAGCATCACGCGAATTATATAAATAGATGACGTCCAGTTTCTCCCAAAACTAAATCATTAGGTGTTTTAAAAACGTGGACGCCTAAAAATTTTTAGAGCATACAAATTGAACTTTTTCAATATGGACAGCGGCAGCATCCAATCCCACAAATCAGCACCATAGAGGGCAAAGGGTTGCACCTGAGATCAAATACATTAACAATACTTTTACGTGAATTATTCTTAAGTACTACAATCTTTGCAGAACGCATAGAAGACATTTTCTTGCCCTGCATGCAAAGCTGTAACAAGCAGCCACAAAAACTAAGCCCGTTATGAAAAATAAATACCAAGATATTTTATAACAATTAACAACATCCATTTGGTCCCATTAAAAGAGCGGGTGGGGGGGCCTGGTGTGCCATCTCTCTCGTGCTGCCAGGAAACCACCCCTTTTTCGAAATACGACATTTTGCTCTTGTTTCATATTACCTAAGATGAAGTCTGATGCTGCATTACACCAAATTGTTTCAAAACGGGTCTGAAGGGCCCACTGGGTTTCTTCCTGACAACAAAGCTAATATCATCTGCCCAAAAGCTAAATAAATAATTTCAGCTACAGACTGAACAGGGTTGCTCCATGCCTTCCCTTCTCTATTATTTCTCTTGTGCCAATTCGTTAATAAATAAGAAAACAAACAGGGCCAACACGCATCTCCTTAAACCTTTGTACAAACTATGTAAGTTGTGAAATTTCCACCACACCTGACTTTGCTTCACACAAATCAACATGTCTCTACGCATTCAATACAACGATGCCACTTACCCTTATCCCCGTTCTTATTGAATATTGGCCTAAAGCATTTTCTAGACACTCGAGTCGATTGATGCCTTTTTCGAAGTCAATAAAGGCTACGTACAATTTTGCATTCCCTAAAACTGTTTCTGTAATAATTCCAAAAGTGTAAACATGATCGATAGTTGAATAACCTTTCTTATAACCCGCTTGCACTCACGCTGTACGTATTATTATGTTCAACCCATTCTTGCAATCTAGCAGTTAATTATTGAACTATATAATCTAACTCTCCCGCTCTACTTATATCAAACAGTGATATCCCCGATAAATTGTTTGGATCATTGACTTCACCTTTCTTAAATAAAGGCATATAATTGATTTCTGTCCGCAGTTTAATCAGAAATACCCCTCCGTCAAAAAGTGCATTAACAAATCTGACTAAGAAATCAATTACGGCGTTTCCACATTTATATAATTCCCCAACTATGCCATAGGGCCTGCAGCTTTTCTGTTCTTAGAGTTTTCAAATTGCAAAAATTACTCTATTCTAGAGATACGGAAAGCAGGAAACTTTGCATCGCTATTGATATCGAGAAAATACCTTCTCATCAGATTCTTCTACGTCTTCTTAGTATCGTCCTTCGAGAAGTTCTATGAAATGCTGATACAATCGTTACAGAAATATTGGTCACAAGTATACTATGTCTAACTGATATTTTTGGCGCAAAAGCTTCTCGCAAACCTCGCTGATTTTTTACTGATCAACTAAAACGGACTGCATAATAAAGTAGAATTATACCTCATTCTCAGATATTGTCCTTTAAAAGGTTTTTATATTCTCTTCGAGACTTTACATATATTCTCTGTCTTTATCGTCTAACCCTTCCTAGATATTCTAAGGAGGTTCTTCACGTCTTTTAGGTTACTATACATTCATATCAAACCAATCATCCTTCTGAATATTATTTAATCTTATGTTTCCTCATGCATTCTGCCTGTTCGTTTACACAAGCGTTAAAGAATATTTAAAGTCAATCGTTATCATCATCATCGATCAAGTGGTCAGCTTCTCCAGCAATTAATATGCATGCCGACTATTCATTAGATTATGGAAAATATTAGCATATCCATCTTGCCATTTATACATATCAAGAAGCTGTGATGTTGCACTTATCGGGCCTTTCTCATTCTTACTTCGGGGAGTAAGTTAATATTGGCCACTAGAGTAATGGTCCTACTAATCCTTCATTCACACAGAGGTGCAATGATAGATTGATAACTGTAAACATTCATAGGAAGTTATGAATAATCATCACCACGTTCCCTGTCTCTGAAATATATGTGAAACAACCTTGACGGTCAACGTCACACACGCCATTAAAATACATAGATCTAACACGGTACAACATGTTTAATAACAGCTTCCATACCTGTACAATGATTTCTTCAAACATCGTTAACGAGGGTTCCATTGTGTAAACTGAAAAGAACATTTTTCTGTTGAAAGTCTTGACTAAATGTTAAAATTCTACTATTAGTCTCCAGCCAAAGTACGATACACTTCAGGTACTCTGAGTCTTAACTAACATCAGAAAGCAATTTTTTCCAAATCATTAAATGCCATTTATCAGTATCATAGAACATAGTATGGGAATTTTTCCGAGGTACATATGTACATACAAGAGAACATTCTATAGAAAAACCAAATACACATCCTTTAGAAATATTGAACATTAATGTATTATTTGGTCAGTCCCGGTACCTCTTTTACAAGGCAAAAATTCTGCCTTTTTGTGACAAGACATATAACTCCTCCCGTCGTCTCCATGTTATGTAAACTGAACAGCAGTTTAGAGAAAACTTTATCATGAATTACTAAAACATTGTATGCAACTTTCAAAACGAACGTTTCACTAAACAAACTAAATCAAAAGACTTATGTATAAACAAATTCTTTATACAGACAACTTAGAAAAGCAGCCATTCACATTCCAAGTAAAAATGATACATGTTTCCGTTCACACAGTCAATTCATGTCACAACGGCTTTCTGTAAAATCATCTCATCATTCTCAGCTGCTATATTCCTTCAATATCAGCCATATACATTAACCTTTTCATTCGCCAAACTTGGGTGCTGAAGGAATCGTACAAGAAGCAAAACAATCGTTCCACTTGAAAGATGAATCATCTCATCGTCTCTAAATCATGTACACAATAACTTCGGAAGGGACGCTATAGATTCATGTTTGAGATGACAAAATCTTTTATGTACACAAACCTTCAGATAAAACACCCATAGATGATGAGAGCAAATCCTCTTCATTCAGCACTTTTGGATTCACTCTTATTATGTGTTCTAAGTTTAGAAGAAAGCACTCAGTTGCTGAACCAAAAAACAGCACCTCCATTCATTCTTTCATAGTTTAATGCCTGACAATCAAAGATTGGCTTCGTTCGTTTAAAATGATATAGCGCTTTCCACCATCCTTCATTGTATACAGGAGCTTTACAAAAAACATGTGTTCAAAGAAGAAGAAAGATTTTTTCAACCACACTTTCAATTCATGCACCCAAAAGTTAGAAGAATGAAATATTCATCAATCACAAAAGAAACACACTTTCATTCATTCTTTCATATGTGCGTGATCAACTTTCAATATGTCATCACGTACATTTTTCCGACCACAGTAAAAAACATCTGAATGTGTAGCGGTAAACGACACATTGCACGCACAATTTCTGTCCGTGAACGTGACAGTTTACAGGGAGAGTACACAGCTGTGTCAACACCCGTCACCACCCGATCTGCCGGTTGTGCCATCCGCACCTTCCCCTCTAAACGGTGATGCATATTTTTTCCTTCCCTCAACATTTTGAATCAGGGGTACAGTTTTGATGATTACATTGTTTGGGGATTTTTTTAACAGGCCGGCCATACCCCTAGATAGACATTTTCAAATTGACTGTCTGGGTCTAAGTAGACTTTTTACCCTCCATGACCAAGTGATCAAAGATCATTGACACTTTTTTATTTTCTTTTTTGGCAACTTTCAAAGGAGAGAACAAGATTTTTTGCGCACTTCTCTCACGCGCTGGGAGAAATCTACTCCAAACAAACCACTTTAGTGGCCTTTCAACTTGTGCCTGCACCCAGAATGGCTTTCCTATCCTTAAAAATGTACAACGACCAATGACTGGAAGATCCTTTCCCGTTCAACCAGTGGAGCCTGTCGGAATTCTACTTCCCTTACATCTAATTGGTCCAGTCAATTAAATTCGTGTACAAGCCCTACACAGTCCAGCCTGGTTTCCTGGTCTCATCCTGGGAAAGCCATAAAAAATCACATTGGTTCCTCTTATAGCGACATTCTATAGTCATCCAGTCTTTCCGCTCAAGTTTCTGCATCTGTTCATGCAGGTCAGTCTTCTCAACCCTTCAAGTTTACATTATCACGCCTTTAGATCGATGACCTCCTTCTTCAGGATAAACCCGTCATGCAGTCCCATCATATCATCTCTTTCATGTCCCTCATGTCAGCTTTCATGCCCCATCAAACGTACAGTTCAGGTCTCCGCATGTGAGACCATACATCACGAGAGTGGGCTCTGCAGCTGTCCCGAGACGAGAGGTGTGGGAATGCCTGTGAACCTCCGCTGCGCTCCTTCAGCCTGGTCTGCCTCAGTTGCTGCTTTGCTGCCAGTAAAAGTCCAGTTTAGCTCAACGTCACCACAACGCTGTAGTAAAAGTCCGAGTACACAAGAGAGATCAACCCGACTGCGACACCGCTTTGCCACGTATGAATCTTAAATGTTCCGACAGAATAAGGCGGCCTATTTCAAATCGCGTCGATGCATGAATGCAAGAAATACGGCCACAAATCCACCACATACGACACGAAAAAATGAGGCACCGCTGCATAATTTTGATTTACACTCTGAACAACCTCGCAAAAACAACTGCAGACCTCACAATTTCCACTTGATTCCGGAGCTCCCGACTATTAATGATTACTTGCTGCGTGCCGGAAAGTGACCCACGAGAGAGAGAGAGAGAGAGAGAGAGAGAAGAGAAGAGAGAGAGAGAGAAATCTTTTGATGCTGGAAAGGGTTTGCATATTCGTGCTATTATGGGGAAAAGGCGAAGAAGTGGATGATTAGCTGACCGAAATGACAGGAAAATACAAATACAGTACATGAAAGTTTAATTACAATCCCGTATGCGCATAGAAGCAAGGCATACATCATCTGCTCGCTGTCTTGTATACTGCAAAGCTTCACCTTGTATATTACCACTAGTCCATCCTTCCTCTATCAATATCCAATATCAACAAGACTCCTCTCCTTGCCAGTCGATGCCTATTGGCTCCTGCCCATCCAAACTACTTGTCCAATTCTCTTCGTGCAAGATTGCTGTGACAAAGTTCACAGATTGGAAAGGCAAAATCTGACAAAACCCTTGATCTACTGATAGAAGGAGATTTTGAGGCTCACATCAGTGCAAGTGCGAACATCCTGCCAATATGGTGCACTAGCCTTAACAAATCAATGTAACTGCTACAGTTTTGAGCTGAAAAGAAGGCACCAAAGACATTAGTGAACAAAAGAGATATACCCATACACAGCAAAAGATGATAGCCTAAATGGTCAGTGATACTGACCTTGCATGCAGGGTATCTGACTTTCATTAAAGCCAACTTGCTCAATAGTACCAGAGAATTGGATAACTCAATGAATGTACATGGGTCTATGCCAAACATACAGTATTATAAAATGTCATAGTTAAACAACATCATCGGTTTTGTAGCTTCATATCACTGTTCAAGACAGAGAATAGTAGTAAGTCATGAATGTACATTGAATCTGCCAAACGTACAGTCTCACAAAATTGTCATAAGTAAACCACATCATCGTTTGTAGCTATGTACATGAAATCTGCCAAACATAACAGGTATCATATAATTGTCATAATAAAACAACATCATCGGTTTTGTAGTCTTTCATATGCAGCATCACAAGCACGGCCAATTGTACGGACAAAGCAACCGTCACAGAGAACACACCCACGGCAAAACAACCCTCAACATAACCAAGCTTCCTAAAGTTTCTGCAGAATCCTGTTATGTAGAGCAGACAATGCTTGATACACACTGATTAAATCTACATCCATCCACAACATCCACATGATCAGAGCGCTGAAACTAGTTTGGACGTCCGCCTCAGCACCTCCATCCTGCGCCTTTTCAAATTCTGAACCACAGACAATGTCTAGTTTCCAAAGCAGATGAAAAAGATGTGACAAAAGATAAGGTCTGCTTTTGATCAGCGAAATGGAACTAGAGAACGTCATGTCCTCCTGAGCGGCACCACCACCGCTGCTGGATTTCTGATCCATGCCCGCATTCTCAGAGGCCGCACCCAGAATCGCTCTGTGCCAAAAAAAAGTCCAGCGCCAGCAACCCAGAAAGAGCTGTCTCTAGAATCAGTAGCCACCCACTGAGGAAAACACTGTCCATGAGTCATTTGGTAATATTCTTACGCCTGTTTGTAGATTTAGCGTAGTGTTAAACAACGTAATCAGGAACCGGTAACAACGACAAACAATTGTAAAGTCAGAAAGCATACCTAGTAAGCGTCATCAGTGGAAAAGAGATTCTGCTGCCCAACACCATCGACATTAACCCACAATCAGAGACTCTGACATGAATGTTATATTGGGAACGTTCAACTTTATTTGTTTGAAACCGGGCAGATTAACACGTTGACATAAATAAATGACACGAGCCGCATGTAACGCCCATGCATACGTGAGGTAGACTCTAACAATGAATAGAGGGTCTCTTTTCCCACTTTCTCAAGGGAGATTTTGGTGATAGAACACGGTTATTTGGCCGATGCCACGCCCCACAATGCAGAATTCACACAAATCACACACGACACACACACACACACACACACACACACACACACTACACCACACACACAACACTCACTACCTTGATCTCTCTCTCTTCAGTCTCTCTGTCTCTGTCTCTGTCTCTGTCTCTCGTCTCTCTCCGCTCTCTCACCGCTCATACTCCCTCTCTCTCTCGCTCTCCTCTCACCCTCTTCTCTCTCTCTCTCTCTCTCTCTCTGTCAAGCATTTATAGTTTTAAAGAATAAAGACGTTGAAAATTATGTAGAATGTAGTCCATCAATCACCAATCAGTTATATTTTTCATGGGAATATGTTTATAGGTATTAGGATTTTTCGGAATTTAAAGGACTCTGCTAATCATAATCTATTTGCCAATATGTCACTTGTCATCTTTTAAGTAGCACTCACGTGGCTTCAATGCTTTGGAATCATATATATTACATATCAAATAGGAAATGTTAAGAAAATACCCAAAGAATTCGTAAACACGAACTCACCGCGGTCATGTGTGTGTTGGGGTGGGAAAGAGGAGGCAATGTGAAAGGAAAAGAAAATGGTGGGAAATCAAAGTATGATGTCAAAACGAGATTACAATGAGACGAGAGCAATGAGTGTCACGTATTCTGAGACAGTTCCCTGTTTCTTGTGACGATCAGTGAGGAATTGAGAGCAACTATCTTGCGAAGGTCCATCTGGGCTGATGTGACATTGCGTTCTGTTTGTTTTATAACCTTTATGTTTGTTTGGTTTTACCACAGATTCGCAACCAGACCAGGTATACACAAAGGTGTTCAGGAAATTGGAATGATACCGTCCAGAAAGGTTCACAGAAAGCGACAAAAAATCGACTGTATAGCTTAAGCTTCTCCGCCCTGACATTATCATTGTGGTTGCTGAATAACCACCCAGCCTGGTGTGGTTCTAACGGCTTAGTCGGAATACTGGGCTTGTTAAACCGTTTAAAACACAACACACACACACACACACACACACACACACTGGCTACGTGAACTATAACATTATTTGGTTTTTTCTACCGCATGTTAGCCTTCCATTGCGTTCAAATTACAGTTATGTGAGGCTCCCTCAATACAAACCATAATTTACCACTTCTATCCATTGCGTTCAAATTATCCAGTTATGTGAGAGCTCCTCAATAAACAACAGATGAATTTGAACCACTTCTTCCATTGCCGTTCAAATTATCCAGTTATGTGAGGGCTCCTCAATACAAACAGATATTTACCACTTCTTCCATGCGTTCACATGATCCAGTTATGTGAGGCTCCCACATAAACAAACAGATAATTTATACCACTTCTTCCAATGCTTCAAATTATCCAGTTATGTGAGGCTCCTCAATACAGATAATTTACCACTTTCTTCCCATTGCGTTCAAATTATTATGTGAGGCTCCTCAATACAAACAGATAATTTACCACTCTTCCAATGCGTTCAAATTATCCAGTTATGTGAGGCTCCTCAATACAAACAGATAATTTACCATCTTCTTCCATTGCGTTCAAATTATCCAGTTAATTGAGGCTCCTCAATACTAACAATAATTTACACTTCTTCCATTGCGTTCAATTATCCAGTTATGTGAGGCTCCTCAATACAAAACAGATAATTTACCACTTTCTTCCATCGTCAAATTATCCATTTATGTGAGGCTTCTCAATACAAACATATTTACCACTTCTTTCCAATGCTTTCAAATTAAATCCAGTTATGTGAGCTCTCAATACAACCAGAAAATTTACCACTTCTTCCAGTGCGTTCAAATTATCCAGTTATTAGGCTCCTCAAATACAAACAGATAAATTTACCAGTTTATGTGAGGCTCCTCAATACAAACAATAATTTACCATTATGTGAGGCCTCCTCATACAAACAGATAATTTACCACTTCTTCCATTGCGTTCCAAATTATCCAGTTTATGTGACTTCCTCAATACAAACAGATAATTGACCAACTTCTTCCATTGCGTTCAAATTTCCATGATGTGAGCTCCGCATAACAAACAATAATTTACCACTTCTTCCATTGCGTCCAAATTATATCCAGTTATGTGAGGCTCCTCAATACAAACAGATAATTTACCAGTTATGTGAGGCTCCCTCAATACAAACAGATAATTTACCAGTTATGATAGGCACCTCAATACAAACATATAATTTACCATTATGTGAGGCTCCTCAAGTAACAAACAGATATTTTACCAGTTATGTGACGCTCCGTCAATACAAACAGATAATTTACCAGTTATGGCGACGCTCCTAATACATACAGATAATTTAAACCACTTTCTTCCAATGCGTTCCATAGTCCCCCAACCGGAAGCCCGGAGTGGGCGGAGAGGATTAAGGAGCTGGGCGAAGATACGGGCTGGGCGAGGATTAAGGAGCTGGCGGAGAATTATGAGCGGGCGGAGGATTAAGAGCTGGCGGAGAGGATTAATGAGCTGGGCGAGGATTAAGAGGCTGGGCGAGACGGATTATGAGCTGTGGCGAGATTAAGGAGCTGGGCGGAGAGGATTAAGGTGCTGGCCGGAGGATGAAGGGAGCTGGCGAGAGGATTAAGCTGGCGGAGAGGATTCAGGAGCCTGGGCGGAGGATTAAGGAGCTGGCGGAGAGGATTAAATGACGTGGGCGGATGAGGAGTAAGAGCTGGGGCAGAGAGGATTAAGGAGCTCGGGCAAGGGATTAAAGGAGCTGCAAGAGATTATGAGCTGGCGAGAGGATTGAATCCTCCGTTTGACGCAGTGCGAAACTCTGTGTAGAAGCAAAACGGTGAAAATGCAGATGTTCTGACACTGTTCCAGATCAGTAAACAAAAGAAGGAATGCCTCTATAGCGCTTTGGCAGGGAAATGACTTAGTTTTGATGATCATAACATGCACAGCAAGTGAAGTAAAAGAATATGTTTTACGATGCTGTCTTCACGCGCTTATTTGATTTGCAGTTGACTATGATAACAGGCAGACTCTCTGCGGCGACTTTGCCTGCAGCTTTAATTGGACAACTCTCGTTTAGAAAAAAGTCAAGTGAGCTCCGCGCGCGCACGCTTTTTGTGTATGTTGTGTGTTCTGGTGTGTGTGTGTGTGTGCCGTGCGTGCAGCGTGCGTGCGTGCGGCGTGCGTGCGTGCGTGCGTGTGTGTGTGTTGGTGTTGTTGTGTGTGTGGTTGTTGGGTTGTGTGTGTGTGTGTGTGTGTGTGTGTGTGTTGTGTGAACCTTCTGAAATAAATGCGGAATATAACTTTTAAACATGTACTTCATCTTTCTGTCAAAGCTCTTTTTATGATGTGGAAAAATGTAGAGGCAATGAAATGAATACATGATTAAATAAACAATAAATAAATAAGAAAACAAATTAAACCCTTCATGACCGCCTATGGTGTGGAGAGTAGAGGGGGTGGAGAAAGGTAAGATAACACAACGAAATAGTATTGAAGGAACCGGCAAGACTCGACGTGGAAACATTGTCCAAAAACAGAGCGTAGAAACCCTCCTTAGAGCGCGTTACTGGTTTTCGGACAGTGGCTGCTTTATATTGTTTTTTGCAAAGAGTTTTCCAACAGTCAGATTGTCATTCATGCTGTGGTTTTTGGCTTCTGTGTTTGTCAAAACTCTTCCATCATTTGTATGACAGTTACAGGACACAATTTAAGAAAGATCAGCGTCACGTTAGACAAAACTCTAACTCCCTTGTTGCCACAGGACATTGTGTTCTGGATCTTCATGCCAGATGATCCTTGCCATCTCGTCTTATCGTTGAGAAACCTGTTTGTCGGGCCCTAATGCGCACCAAACAGACCATTTGGTTAGGTTCTTTGATGTTGTGAGCAATAGGCCTCCAAACCTCCAGAGATCCAGGGTGTCTGTCCTTGCATCTTGCGCCTGCTCTGTACAGGTGCAATCTTTGCTGGATGCACGCAGCTTCAGACAAAACAGAGACTTGCCCATTACCATTCTTTGGAACGCATTTCCCCATTCTGTATTTTTCCAATGTCTTCCAGTCCACTCCTCCATGACTTGTTGGGTGACCAAATAGACAAATGAGGCAGGTCCTGAATATCTGAATACTTTAATTTTCAGCTATTTAACTACCGCCCTTTCTGTTTGAACGCGAGAACGTACCGTCCGTTGAATTTCGTTCACAACATTGGTCGTTATTCCGTTGAGCTACAGTTTAGTCATTTTGGGATAATCCTGGCGGCGAACTCCCTCCCCCCACCCGCCCCCTCCCCCACACCTTACACCCAGACATCCCCGATCGTTTTTTAAGTCATTGTCTTATAGACATGACATGAAATTAGTCTTTAAATTGAAGCAACCTGATGGTTTCCATGCCGGCTATCGCTCACACAGGCAGGTCATCAACTTGGAGATGGAAAAGGGTTGTCAATGTCAGATCATACATAGCCTGCATGGACTCATGCTAATGAGTTAGGAAATGAGGTCACTGAAAACAAGCCACACCAATCCAGCCCTGGTCTTGTTATGTGTGTTGTGCGTGCGTTTAATTGTCCCTGACACTCACTTCAAAAGTTTGAATGCGTGTATCGATTATTTCCCTATACACACCCACGACCACACACAATGGACGGCCCAGCAGCACACAAAAATGCAATTCTTTTCTTTTATACAGTCCGAACCATCAGACATTAAGAACGCATATCACCATAATCATCAATATAAACCAGCAGTACAAAATCAATTTTACCCCACCACACAGTGCGGAGATCAATATATCACATCAAAAGGTAAGGCAATTAACCTAACCCCCGACCACATGGACGTACAACTATGCAAACAATATGTATAAATATTTCAAGAATTCAGCGCCCTCTCTCCCTGGAAACTTTAAAACAGTCGCTCTCACGACACAGTATTACAAAAGCTTCCACAGCAAATATCTTCCCAGCACAAACCTCACTGGCACAGTCAGTAGTGTTATTACAACAGTTCACTAACACTTGTCTGCACCGAGCCCAATCACTCATCACGGCAAGCCACAGGAACAAAGTCCAAATGGTGTCCCACAGGATAAGCCATACAGAGAAAAATCCACGTCGGACAACCGACCTCTCGGTCGACCTCCTCCACGCCATCATGACGAAATCCAGAGTGCTTTGCAATACAAATAACTCTACTGAACACTGGCGTCACACTCCTCCACGCCAGCAAGACGAGACACGCTTTAGCACCGGCTGTACCCGACGCCTCCATGGCAAATCATTTTTTCAACCGGACTCGGAGGCCACTACAGACACCAGGAACTTAATACCACATTAGAAAAGTAGTTGCAACTCAAGAATAAAAACTTTACCTTGAAATTAAGTCTGGACAGGGGCGCCTGTCTTCCTCAGCTCACTTTGCTGTTGTGCAGCGAAGTCCTGATGGACGACGGTGTGTGGGGTGAACGTTGTCCAATCTATTGTAATGGGAGAGGGGGGGGAGAGTTTCACAGCCTTGATCTCTTTCAAGCTGGGGCTCTGGTCTTGTAGGTCGGGGAATGCTTCTTTGACAATTTTCCCTTTTTGGAGGAATTTCTGTAGATAGGATCTTAGTTTCTTGGGGCTGAAACTGTGGCCTGTGGCTTGTAATGTTCATGTATGGCAGAAGTAGATCGGTTTTGGTGGTCCTGTAGACGGGTGGTGAGTTGTCTTGCTGTCTCGCCAATGTAGGTAGGGGTACAGTCTTGGCACCCTACCTGGTACACTACCCCACACTGCTTGAGGGGGTCCGTTTTATCTTTGACATGGGTCAGTTGCTGCGTAGGGAGTTGGTGGGTTTGTGGAACACTTAGCTTAGACCCTGTCAAAATATTCTCCAAGTAAGTTTTGATTCTGATATGTAACTACTTTTCTAATGTCGAATCCAGAACCAGAAACCTATATTCTTATTAATTACACCAAAACCAAGTTTGGAGTCTCTCATCAGACCATGCGAATGTTTCTATGCCGGCAAATCTACAGAGACTAAAGCAAATCCTCGCTCACCTGGCTGAAAAACAAACGCGGGTGACCCACTGTAAACAGGTAAACCGTGAAACAGGTAAACTTGTGCCGTCTCAAAACTGTCCACAGACACAAATTGGGACCGGACAAAAAGGGTCCTCACAAGGCTCAGTTGTGATTTGTCTCCTGCTGCCCCTTGAGATGGTAGACGTTGAATTACGTTCCCTGTGAAGCTGTCAGTCCCAATTCTGGGACAAATGTGTTTGGGTTTTGCTTTTTTCCCCCCGCCCGGGTTGTTCTGATTCATTTCCAGATTTGTTCCTTCTTGTCCCCCTTTCTCTTGGTAATAATAAGGGAAGATGGAGCGGGAGTAAGCTGACGTCATTAAATTTGTGGATTTTCACCTTTCCATCCTCGCTACCACTATCCTCGGCAGTCCCATGTGTTGGCTTGTACATAGATCACTCTCTGAAAGATTGTGTCATGATCGGGGGGTGTCCAGAACTTATTTGACAGTGAACACCCTGGCAAAAAATTAAAGAAACACAGCAGAAAAAGACGAAAAACATGCGTCTCTCAGAGTAGATTTTTCGTGGTGGGATACATACATTTAGAACTACCGTTCTTACAACTAAAAGCAGCTTGAAATTACTCAAAATTCATTTTCAGATGAGGCCTTTAGCTTCAATTTTTCGTTGTTTATTATCTTTTGAAAAATTTACAAAAATAATCCTGATAGTGCTCTGATGATATGTTGTGTGGCGAGGACGCTTTTTTTTTAGAACTTTTCGCTTTGGATTTACTCAGTTTACACTCTATCATACCAATCACTTTGTACATTGTTTTGTTCAGAAAGACATGTTTCTCATACAACTGGCGTAAGTTTTTTTTAATACATACCAAAACAATCACGATCAATCAATTAATAGCCTCATCAAGAGATGACAGTGCTTTGTCCGACTGCATTGCTTGAAAATATTTGTTTGCTCAAATAAGGATTCCACACAGCTTTCAATAACTCACATTCCTTTCAAAATTGGCAGACAAAGGGTTAGATTTTGCACTCTAAAATGAAATTCGAATGCAAATGGTCAGATTCTGATTTCGCAGTTACAAGTAAACTATAGGAAGGCAAGACAACTGAAACGAATTTTTGAGAAATCAAAACAGCAATTTACCCGCACCCTGATTCAGAAGTCTACGTGTAGTGCCATCACGACCACCATTACAAACTCCATTGAATATACACAATCCAAGTTAAGTACATATCCAGCAAACATTTCCCCTAGTTATTAAAATCTTATCTGTGGGTTTCCTTTCTAAACATTCAGAACCTTATTACAATCAGCACCGTAATTACCATACTCATGGAAAACATCTTGAGAGATATAGCTATTCTCTGTTCAGGTCATCAGCCAAATCACATGCACATCATTCAAGCAAAGTATACAGTCAGTAAGATATTCCTCAAGAGAAAAAATACCATTTTCAAACAAAATAAGTTTTAGTATGGTGAACCCTCTGGAGTACATATGAAAAAAACATACAAAACCAAGCCTTGTCAATCAGAAAGAAAAGAGCATGATGCTTAATCCATCTGCATTTCTTTGAAGGGAGACACAAATTCAAACCTGTAAGGCATCACACGCCACCCGAGCGTCTACCCTGTCTGGGGAAACTTGGCAGCAGGTTTACTATACACAGTAAACCTTGTAAACTCTTTTACTCCAATATTTTTAACTTTCAAATTACGTCTTGTCTTCAGGATCTGTTCTTTGTCCTTAAGACCTGTGCACCGAAGATGACTGGGGAATTAGCTTTCGAGTTCAGGCGGTGGGCACGATCAATATAACAACAATAATGATAATGACAAAAAATAGTAAAATAATTATTACATTTACGCTTAATTTTACATCATAAGCCTAAGCGCTTACAAATACCCGAAAATGTTGAAAAAAGCCTAAATGAAACCAATAAGAAGATGGGAAAATTGCGGTAACTACCATCCACCA
>CM031617.1:20949745-20952245 GCA_018398815.1 Conus ventricosus | reverse complement strand
GCTTGAAAATACAAACATCAAACAATATGAAATAGAAGTGTTGAAAGATCAGTAGTCGTACAACTTGGTTGACACACTGGCGATGCAATCAACTTTTAGCCACTTCTCATATATAAAAGTAACTACAACATTGTAAACCAAAATTCGTTTGTATTCGACATTGGCAGCCGGTTTCCCAGTTCATTGTCCCTGTATTTCTATGCGTTAAATGCAGTGAGATAAATGATGTTGAACTTGTGTACTTGACTGCGTCTACAGGTAACTGATCTCTCTCTCTCTCTCTCTCTCTCCTCTCTCTCTCTCTCTCTCTCTCTCTCTCTCCTCTCTCTCTCTCTCTCTCTCTCTCCAATAATATATATATATATATATATATATTTTATATATATTTTATTATATATATATATAATATATATATTATATATTTGTTTTAAAAAGAGGTATTAAAAGGAAACTACAAATTTGTTTCGAACGCCTTGCGCTGTAATCAGGATGGCTTTTGGTTTGCCCCCCGCCGATGTATATAGCGTGTGGCTCACGTTTGCGGTTGTTTGCACGTGCGGGTTGGCTGCACGTGTTTTTTGGGGCTTTCAGGTTTTTGTTTGAGCGTGTTCACTAACAACGATTTCCATTTATGCCTGCAGTTGTTTACTATTCTGTTTTAGTGTTTAAAGTTGCTAAGTGTGGTTTGCATAGTATCAACCATTTTTCAGTTAAACATAGTTGCACCTTTTTGAAACATTGCTGTATGATGATGCTCTCTTTATGATTTTCCAGGATATATTGTAGCTTGTTTTTGCGTCTTTAAGTTTCCAGATATATTTGCTCAGTTCTGTTTGGTTTTTATATTTTTCTTTATTAAATGACTGTTTGTGTGTTGCATATCTGGTTTTGAAGTGGTTTTCAGTGATCCCTATGTATGTTTCTTTTTCATTTTCTGATGTCACAGTACCCTGGTATACAATGTTAGCTGTGAAGACATTATTGTCTAGTGGGCACTGCTCTTTTCTGGTGCAATTGCAAGATTTCCTTTCTTCACCCTTCTTGCTGTGTTGATTTTCATTTTGTTGGATGCGTCAATATAGTTTTTGAGGTGGGCATACATGAGTACGATAGTTTGACAGTGTTTTTGTTGAATATTTTGGACAGTTTGTTTTCTTTTGGAAATGAAGTTGTTAGGATTTTGAAGAAATTCTTTCCCTATGTTTGTTTTGAGTTTCCGTCGTATGGGGGGTTGTACCATATGATTTTTCTTTTCCTTTTTCTTGCTTTATTTGTGTTGTTGTCTGGGTTGTATTGTAATTTGTAATTGTATCCACTTTTTGTAGTGCCTCCTGGTATTCTACTGCTGCATTGTTGAACACTCTCTCACTGCATGACAGGTTTGACAGTCTCTTGTTTATGCCATGGGAATGGTCTTTAATACAGATGGTGGATGGTTACTTTTGGTGTGCATAAAGGGTGTATCGTTGGGTTTCTTGTATGGTTTATATATGTGATTGTTGAGATCCAGTGTTATGTCTAAGTAGTTCACTACCTTTTTGTTTGCTTCAATGGTAATCTTTAAGTTGTGGTTTTGGAAGATTTTGCATAGTTCTTTCTTCTTGGTTTCGATGGTTCTTGGGTTGTTAGTTAGTGCAGCAAGTCCATCGCTCTGTATAGTCCGATTTGTTTTCCGAGTTTTTTTCTTGATGTTGGACAGCATGAAATAATCCGACCAGTTCACATGTTTCTGCACCATCATATGATCCCATGGTTACGTCGAATGTTGAGTTTCTGTTGGTTTTCTCTGATCCAGGTTTCATTTTTGCTGTGTAGTAATGTTTTCTTGGTGTGGAGAATGATTTCCATTTCTGACCCTGTTAGTCTGTGTGGTTACTGGCAAACGTCAGGGCTTTGGTGAGTAGTTCCTCATCTATAGATGGGTAAAAGTCTACTATGTCAAATGTAATGAATACTGTATTACTTTGTTTATTGAGTTTTTTGAACCATTGGATAACTTCGTATGTGTTCTTCCAGAGGTTGTATCAGAGTTTGATTTTACGTTCTTTATTATTTTTTCCAGAATTTTCTTGCTTATTTTGCCTAATTCAGATTTGGATGGGTTTATTAGTCTACATGTTGATTGTTATGAAAATTAGGCTTGTGGTCTTGAGTGTTATGAAAGCTTCTTTTGTTGCTGTCGCTTCTATCCTGTCACTTAGGTCTATGCGCTCTGCAAGTTCTTTTTCTTTAGTGCGGATACTGTCATTTATATTTTTGTCAGCTTTTTGTAGTTTTTCTGGATGTATTTGTCAAGGAGTTGAGAGTATTTCTTTTGGTTCCATTTTGTAATAATTGCTAGTTTTATCAGCCTTCACAATTTGTTTTTGTCATTTTGTATTTGTTTTATTTGTTTATTTAGTGTTGTTTGGAAACCGTTGTTAGATTTTTTTAATTCAATATTGGTTATCATTCTTTTCATTTGATCTTCAAAGGTTTCATTTCATCTATGGCTGGTGGT
>CM031617.1:20932665-20940165 GCA_018398815.1 Conus ventricosus | reverse complement strand
TGTGTGTGTGTGTGTAGCTATACCATGGTTTAAAGAATCAGATGAAACCAGTTCAATGCAACCTGGTTTCACTACAAACACAACTAGCAGAACAATGTCGAGCCACGATCGGTGAACATAAGCATATCACGACAGCATATTATGAGCTTATGCCATTAAGTATCCAAGCCTTCAGCTTTCTATATAAACAGGTAAATAGGACCAAAAGTAAATGTAGTCGAAGTCTGATCTGTCAGGGTTGGCTGCAGAGTACTGTGAGTGATCACTTGTCTTCTCAACCCAAATCCTCTCATTGTGATCACTTGTCTTCTCAACCCAAATCCTCTCATTGTGATCACTTGTCTTCTCAATCCAAAGTCCTCTCATTGTGATCACTTGTCTTCTCAACCCAAATCCTCTCACTGTGATCACTTGTCTTCTCAACCATATTCTCTCATTGTGATCACTTGTCTTCTCAACCCATATTCTCTCATTGTGATCACTTGTCTTCTCAACCCATATTCTCTCATTGTGATCACTTGTCTTCTCAACCCAAAGTCCCTCATTGTGATCACTTGTCTTCTCAACCCAAATCCTCTCATTGTGATCACTTGTCTTCTCAACCCAATATTCTCTCATTGTGATCACTTGTCTTCTCAACCCCAAATCCTCTCTTGTGATCACTTTTCTTCTCACCCAAGTCATCTCATTGTGATCACTTTCTTCTCAACCCAAATCCTTCTCATTGTGATCACTTGTCTCTCTCACCCAAAGTCTCTCCTTTGTTACTAGCTACGGGTACAGTTTCTCTCTCTCTCTCCTCTTTCTCTCTCTCCTCCTTCTCTCTCTCTCTCTCTCTCTCTCTCTCTCTGTCTGTTTGTCTGTCTGTTTGTCTGTCTATCTGTCTGTCTGCCTGTCTGCTGTCTGTCCTGCTTCTGTCTCTCCTCTCTCTCTCTCTCTCTCTCTCTCTCTCTCCCCTCTCTCTCTCTCTCTCTCTCTCTCTCTCTCTCTTATGGATTCAAAGTCCGAGTTAATTTGACACAACCACATGTTATTGAACCCATCTCTCTCTCTCTCTCCTCTCTCTCTCTCTCTCTCTCTCTCTTCTCTCTCCTCTCCTCTCTCTCTCTCTCTCTCTCTCTCTCTCTCTCTCTCTTCTCTCTCTCTCTCTGTGTTCACATCCCCGCAATCCCATCCTCCAATTTGATTTTGCCAGTGACTTCATTTCAGGCGTGTGTTTATCTGAAATTAAAACACACACTCTCTCTCTCTCTCTCTCTCTCTCTCTCTCTCTCCTCTCTCTCTCTCTCTCTCTCTCTCTCTCTCTCTCTCTCTTCTCTCTCTCTCTCTCTTCTCTCTCTCTCAAATGGAGAAAGTGCATACGTATGCTATGAAACGATTGCTTCAAGTGGCAATCCATTTCATATATAGAGAAATGGGCAGATACCCTTTGTATAAAACAATATTTTTTAAATGTATTAAGTACTGGTTAAACATTTTGAAACTACCACAGTCACGTTTGAGCAGTCAGGCCTATGATATGATGCTTTTACAAATGGAAATAGGAAAAGAAAACTGGGCTTATAAAGTAAAGAAAGTTCTTTCAGAACAGGGTTTTGAAGTCGTATGGATGATTCAGAATAGGGAATTAGCAACAGTTTATTGGCAGAATTCAAAGATGGACTTATTTGGTTTTTTAAACAGAATTGGCATTCAGATATGGCATTCAGGTATGGATTAACGAAAAGTATCGCTGGCTCTCCTCATTTAAAATCGCGTTTCATTCAGAAAAAGTTTCTTAATGTCATAACAGACACATGGCAAGATTCAGGTTAGAACTTTCGGGTTCAATGTAACAAACGATGGTTTCAATGTGGAGCATCTACAAAATTACCTTGTCTTGCATGTGGATATATCATAACTGACGACGAAAAACACTTTCTGTTTTACTGTACTGCGTACAATGAAGGGCGAACAAAATGATCATTTTCCAGTTAGACATAGCCAAAAGACAAGATGCTGGTTTTGCGTTATCATCTGATGACGAACTTATAATTAAATCAGTTGCAAAATTTCTTGCAGATGCACAGAAACGTAGGCAAACGAAGGACAGTAACAATAGTAATAATGTGTTTTAAGAGATATATGAATGAATAATTCTGTTCCCCACATGTTTTTGTTTGAGTGGATGGACGAGTTAGTCTGTAATCTTACAATTTTGGTTGTTCTTTTTTTTCTGAAGTTACACCGGTGCTAGTATCTACGAGGATATCCGGTTCGAACCGGTCTTATGCGTTTTGCTGGCTTTTGGTTTGATATACATGGATTTAACTTGTAATATTTACTCGTGATGAAAGAAGGAGGAAAAGGTTAGTGTCCTGTTACCCCCCTTGTCAAGAGACGTTTTTGGTAATGACAATAAAATATCAAAGTGTCAAAGTCTCTTCTCTCTCTCTCTCTCTCTCTCTCTCTCTCTCTCTCTCTCTCTCTCTCTCTCTCTCTCTCTCTCTCTCTCTCTCTCTCTCTCTCTCTCTCTCTCTCTCTTTCCGGTGGATACCTAGCAGCGAGAGAACATTGGTCTTACAATGGAATCCCTATACCTGTTGTTAATGTTTATAAGTATTTAGGTATTCATTTTTCAACAAGATTGAGTTTTACTGTGTCGTGTCAAAATCTTGCCAGCAGAGCGAAACATGCGTTGTTAAGTATATTGCAAAAATTATTTAAATTAAACTGTAGTTCCCTTGTTGTATATCTTAAATTATTTGACACACAAGTACAACCAATTGTTCAATATGGGGCTGAATTGTGGGGATTAAGTAGTGCAGCTCGACTCTGTGAAAAGGTACACTGGTTGCTCTGAAAAAGTTCCTAGGTGTTCAAATGCAAACACCAAATGACTTGATATATGGAGAAACAAATAGATACCCCATTTACATAAATTCTGCAGTCAGGTGTGTACGGTACTGGCTAAAGTTGACAAGAATGGATGAGTCAAGATTACCACGAAAAGCATACTGTACGTTGTTCGATTTGGATTCTCGTGATAAAACCAACTGGGTATCCGATATTCGTTGTAAACTGTATTCACTTGGTTTTGGGTATGTATGGCTAAACCAAGGTGCAGAGGGAATAAATCAGTTCCTTACTGCTTTTAAGGAAAGGTTGGTTCTTTGTAGATGGCATGAATGGGACTTTCATATCAAGAACAGTGAAAGATTTAGTTTCTACAATACTTTTTGCACAATAGCTGCTGATAAGACATATTTGAAATTGAACTTAGACAGGCACTGAAAATCATTACGACAAAATTTAGACTTGGCGTTTCAGAAATCGCTGTCCATAAGTTTCGTTACAAACAACACACGCCTGTTGATTTAATTTGTCCATTGTGCAAACAAGCGACAGAAGATGAGGTGCATTTTGTTTTGTGCTGTCCCGTTCTAAAGGATTTAAGAGTAAGGTATATTCATCTAAAGTACTATAAATATCCGAATCCTTTTCGTCTTGGATTACTTCTAGCATCAAATAACGAAAGAACAACTAAAAATCTGTCCATTTATCTATATAAAGCGTTTAAGATACGTTCTGTGTGTGTTTCTTAGTGTATCAATTTTGATCATTTATATTGTATTATATTTCTTTTGGAACGATTTTTGTTGCACCCCTTCAATAGGGGCAATGGCCTATTATTGAATAAACTATCCGTATCCGTATCCGTATCTCTCTCTCCCCCCCCCCCCCCTCTCTCTCTCTCTTACCCCCCCCCCCCTAAAGTTTGTCCATTTTAGGTTTCATAGTGCATTAAGCTTCGTCCTAAAAATATTTTAGAGTCTAACCACACACCCTGTATTACAATGCTTCCTCCACGTCTGCGGAACCAAACTTTAGGCTTCTTCTTCTTCTTTCATGAAAAAGAAGGGGATCGGAAGTGGGGCTGCCTATGTGGAGGTGAATCTAATGTACGCAAGACCAAAACCGTGCAAAGACGTTTTAGACCAAAAGAATATTTATTTGGAAGTAAATATCGGAGGGTTTAAAATGTGTTTAGAAGTGGGCAGATTTACAACAGGCAAGGGCATACGTAGTTCAGGGCAAAAGAAGGGATGGTGGTCTCCCTATCTAGAGGTAAATCTAGTGTAAACAAGACCAAAAATGTGCAAATGGGTTTTAAATGATTGAAATATTCATTTGGAAATGAAGATATAGTATAGACCAAAACAGAAATGTGGTGGTTAAAAATAATCTGCAAAAGCAGGAAGAGGTGGCCACATCTTGCCGTTAATAGGGACACGTGTGACAACGCTGCAGGCCAGGGATGAATTAACATGCAAACGGGGACAACTGGTTGGTGGCAATTCTTTTTGTCTCTGTTTAAGCATGACTGCACATTCTCCACATAAAGACAGCGAAACGGAATAATGCAAGTCGCGCTCGAGCGGAAATGCTGGCGTTTGCGTCACTTCCTTCATCTTTTTCTCCCGTTTTGATTTCTTTACAGGACTATCAAGTTCTTGGACCTGCGTTTCACTCGTCACTCGTCGTCCGTCAAAGGAACTTGATAGTAAGGCAAAACACGATCCGTCCGAACATGATCCGTCAAATGAACTTGATAGGAACAGCAATTCAATAGTAACAACTTTTTCAATGATCGTCATGTTTAAGAAAAGGATGACGACCATCATTGTCATCGCGGTCGTTATCCGCTAATTATATATTTTGCGTGTAATTTATTTCCTGCTCATTCTTAGTAAATCAATAGGCGCTGAGGGTGGGCGACCCCTTGTCGTGTCCATTTGTAAGCACGTCTGTTAGAGAGAGACAGGCTAAATCAGGGGCTACAGTCTGGACCACAGACTAATCGACCTCGCTGGACATGAGATGGGGTGGAGGGGGCGGGCGGGGGGGGATGCAGGAAAGGCTAGTGTCCAGAGTGAATGGTAGAGCGAAATCACGTTATTGACAGAAGAAAAGGTGGATGGAAGAGTGAAAGTGACTTGGAAGGGGAAATTGCGGGGTTTTATTCTGAGTGCGGAAGGGAAACGTTGTTTTGGGGGATAGGGGAGAATGGAGAGTTGTAATGCGAAATGGTAGTGGTTGTTTGTGTGAGGACAGGATCGGCACGAATCGTAGGACATAAGACAAATGTTGGAATTCATTCAATGCTTTTTGAAGTTGGTCTAGATGAAAGGCGCTTATGATTCCATCTCTAACTTGATGCTCTGATTGTAGAATTGGAACACACACACACACCACACACACACACACACACACACACACACACACACACCACACACACACACACACCACACCACACACACACACACACACACAGAGTAATGTATGAGTAATCTGGATTCAATCCATATCATGGCCACAAAATAAGTTATTTTTGTTTTATGGGTGAATAATTATTGATTTGATTTGTTGGAGAAAATTGTGCAGCAAACTTATTCCAAAGCGCATATATCAAACTGACATGAAACGAAGCTGCATATTCTGGACATTTATGAATAGAGAAACCCACAAGCTGGCATGGGAGCGCAGAGTCAACTCGCGACTAGACGGATGCATTCTCCCTTGTTGTCTCTGTCTGTGTTTGTCTGTCTCTGTCTCTCTGTCTGTCTATCTGTCTGTCTTTCTGTCTGTCTGTCTGTCTCTCTTTCTCTCTCTCTCTCTCTCTCTCTCTCACTCTCTCTCTCTTTCTCCTCCCTCTCTCTCTCTTCTCTCCTCCTCTCTCTCTCTCTCTCTCTTGTAGTTAAACCTTCCCTCTTTTTGTTTCAGTCTTTAAATAGCCCATGTTTATCAGAGGACAATGGTAAGCGTGCATATTCTGGACTCAGTTCCAGAACACTCTCGGTGAAAGTGGAAGTGATTGTACAAGTCACTCACAGTCAACAGAACCTTTGGCCGGGATACGGAAATATTGGTGGGTGGAGATGAACAGGGCAGATCAGATGGCCAGGGCAGATCAGATGGCCAGGGCAGATCAGATGGCTAGGGCAGATCAGATGGCCAGGGCAGATCAGATGGACAGGCAGGTCATGATCAGATGGCCAGGGCAGATCAGATGGACAGGGCAGGTCATGATCAGATGGCCAGGGCAGATCAGATGGACAGGGCAGATCAGATGGACAGGGCAGGTCATGATCAGATGGCCAGGGCAGATCAGATGGACAGGACAGATCAGATGGACAGGGCAGATCAGATGGCCAGAGCAGATCAGATGGACAGGGCAGATCACTGTGTCAGCAATACCTTTCGGTTCCTTGCCTTAGTCTGACTTCGATCATCGCCCGGCGTTGACGAGAGACTGATGAGGCAGCCCGTCCTGCTCTCATTTCTGCTGGCAGCTTGCGGCATAGTGTCTACAAAAAGACAAACCTTATTTAGCGCATATGTGCGTGTGAAGTGTGGCTGTCTTTGTGGTTGTTGTGGAAGTTGTGGTGGTGATGGTGGTTGTGGTGGAGGTGGTATTGGTGGTGGATTGCATAGACTTACTCTTCATTGGCTGTGTGTGTGTGTGTGTGTGTGTGTGTGTGTGTGTGTGTGTGTGTGTGTGTGTGTGTGTGTGTGTGTGTGTGTGTGAGTGAGAGAGAGAGAGAGAGGAGAGATGAGAGAGAGAGAGAGAGAGAGAGAGAGAGAGAGAGAAGAGAGAGGAGAGAGAGAGAGAATGGCAATGACAACGCTTTAATGATGGGCCTTCAACCTGTAAGCATTGGTACGTTGAAGCAAATGGCTGATCAACGAACGAATCACAACCAGTTTGGGCATTTAATAACATATTACTCTGTGTAATTGTTTTGTTTCGTAATTTTGTTTTTGCTTTGTGGTGCAGTAATCATGTCGTTGCTCTCGTTTCAGTTTCTGTCAGCAGTCATCCCACTTAAACTTGTAGGTGATTCTGTATGTCTCTTCCGGCCTTGCCTACGATGTAATTCCTAGCAGTTCATTCCAGTTCTTCCAGCATTCGCTAGCTCCCAGTCATTGATCCTGTCAGTTGACACAGTTCCACAAACCCGTACGAAATCCCGTTATGGCATGGTATTTCATCTGCGTGTTTGTACTTTGTCAGCTTGTTTGCTGCCAACAGGCATACCGAATTCAGCGTAAAGAGACTGAACAGGGAATCAGAGCGACACGTTTCGTTCACGCAGGTTGAGGGCAGTGTCTGGTGGCACGTCCAGTCAAACAAATCACTGGTGAAAGGTCCATGTCTTCAACGTCTGAACCATCACTCGCTGTCTGAAGGCTGACCAGTGTATTATTAGACGGGAGGTAACTGTGGCCAAATAACGCTGACCTTTACCTACAAATGAGATGGCCGGTGTCGTATATAATACTGTCGCTCATAAAATCGTGTCGCAGCGACAGTATTTCCCGGGAAATACTGCATTTTATGGACAGCTACAATATTCTATGGGACATTTTTCGTGAAAAGTTGTCGCGCGACATTTTTTTCCAACAATTATTGTCGCTGCAACAATATTTCACGTGAAATGCTATCGCTGCGATACAATT
>CM031617.1:20925165-20927665 GCA_018398815.1 Conus ventricosus | reverse complement strand
GTAGGCGTTGCGTATTGGGGACTGGGAGATCATGCACTCAATTCCCATCAGAGCCATTTAAGTGTGGGATTGTTCCGCCCAGACAGGCTTTTACACAGCGTTGAGTTTGCAATGGAAAGCTTGAGTTCACACAGTCGATGTCCATCCTCTTTATGGGTGTGTCTCTGTGTGCTACTCAACTTTCCTGCTCACTACTGCAGGTGTCTGTGTCACTCGGGCCTGGTTGACGACAGTATGTATTATGAAAGTGAGTGTACAATACAAATTCGCCGTGCAGTACCGTACCAAAATGGAGCTCTATTGCATAATCTTCATCAGAGAGAGAGAGAGAGAGAGAGAGGGAGGGAGAGAGAGAGAGAGAGAGAGAGAGAGAGAGAGAGAGAGAGAGAGAGAGAGAGAGAGAGAAGAGAGAGAGAGAGAGAGAGAGGAGAGAGAGAGAGAGAGAGAGGAGAGAGAATGAAGAGCGGCAAACAATAAACACAAAGTGAATTTCTTTGCCCAGGTCAAATTAAGAGTACTGGGCGTCAGCTGAAAAGAACTACAGAAGAAAGACGATTGGGATGCGCGCGCGCATACACACACACACACACACACACACACACACACACACACACACACACACACACACACCACACACACCACACACACATTTTATCGCCTCTGTGTGTGTGCATGTGCGCGAGCGCTATGATACTAATTAGAAAAGGAGGAACAATAATGTTATTATAATCGAATCATAATAAAGATAACAATATCAACAAAACGCACCATCATCATCACCATCAACTCTTCATTGTCATCATCGTCATTAGCATCATCATCATCTTCATCACTACCATCAACATCATTATCATCATCATTACCCTCATCTTGAGAACTGCGACGCGGGTGATAAAGTCGAATTACGGAATGGAAAGAAAAGAAGATAGAGATTGAAGAAGAGAGGGTACAGATCAAAACAATCATTACAAATTGAAAAAGAAGCATTTTAATCGTACGATCATGATGATGATGATGGTGATGACGACGACGACGACGACGACGAGAAGAAGAAGAAGAAGAAGAAGAAGAAGAAGAAGAAGAAGAAGAAGAAGAAGATGATGAAGATGATGATGATGATGATGATGATGATGATGATGATGATGATGATGATGATGATGATGATGATGATGATGACGACGACGACGACAACAATACCAGTAACAGCAGTGATGATGCTGACTATAATATTTTCAATAATAGTAATATGAAATATACTAATGCTGAGAGCGCTAAGACACAGGCTTAAAGAGCTGAAGAGGAAAGATGACCGGGAGGCGAAAAAAAAAATGCTGCAAAAGAAGAACCGTATTAATAACCAGCACTACCAGCTGACAGCTTTATTTCCCGCTATCAAGGTAACACCTCCCCGCTTTCGCTCTCTCTCTCTCTCTCTCTCTCTCTCTCTCTCTCTCTCTCTCTCTCTCTCTCTCTCTCTCTCTTCTCTCTCTCTCTTTGTGCGAGCGAGCGAGCGCGCGCGCGCGTGTATGTGTGCGTGTGTGTGTGTGTGTGTGTGTGTGTGTGTGTGTGTGTTGTGTGTGTGTGTGTGTGTGTGTGTGTGTGTGTGTGTGTGTGTGTGTGTGTGTGTGTGTGTGTGCGTGCGTGCGTGCAATAGAGGACTCGTTTGCGTGTGTGTGAACACGCAATTCAATTTCACTAGCGGACTGTGGGAGAGGGGAGTGCCAACAGCTAACTGGCCAGTGGTCATCATGGAAATGGGATGGAGCCTGCCCTCAGCCAGTCATTTCTGCCACTTAACTCGGTCAATGCTGAAAATCTTCTGGGTTAATTGATTCTGGATTGATAACCTTGTACAGCTCAGTTGCCATGCACTCGTAGCCGCTGCAGTCAATATCTGATGACCTGGTCCAGATGTCTGCATCCTTGTAAAATGTGACTGTTTTGAAAACGGAGAGAGAGAGAGAGAGAGAGAGAGAGAGAGAGAGAGAGAAAAGAGAGAGAGAGAGAGAGAGAGAGAGAGAGAGAGAGAGAGAGAGAGAGAGAGAGAGAGAGAGAGACGCACGCACGCACAACACACACACACACACACACACACACACACACACACACACACACACACACACACACACACACACACACACACACACACACAGAGTCCTGTTGCAAGACTCGCTAAAGGGCAAACAAGGGAATTTTGGCTGCAAAATACTGAAATGTCACCTAAACGCACGCCATTTCTGCTCAGGCTTTACAGTTAGTTGCTTTCCAAATCATCAGTTCCACCCTGGCATTTCTTGGCTGTGATTATTTTGTGAGTCCGCTTAGATGAAGTTCTCTCAAGCTGGCGGGGTGCAATGTCGTGATTGAGTGTTCATCCAAATTTGCTACCAGTTGTTGCTGAATATTTGCTTTGTTTTAATCAGAAGCGCACAGCTTCTGTCTCTACTAAGAAGCTGTCAAAGTGCCTTTCAAAACGAAGAAGGAATTCCATTAGACGGAT
>CM031617.1:20907665-20922665 GCA_018398815.1 Conus ventricosus | reverse complement strand
GACACAAAACCGGACGATGTTCGCGAGCAGACAATGACTCACGTAACGGGCCCATTTACTATCTCTGGGTGATACATACATTAGTCAGGGTATGATGAAAGTGAAGAATGCCAGTCTTGAGATACGAATCCTTCAAACGTTTTTTGAGCAGATCTATAAAACAATGAACATTTCCTACATTCTGCATCTGCCATACATATCCAAAGCCGTAAGTGCACAATAGCTGTCTTACACGTGTAACCAGTTTTTTCTACCAGAATGATCGTGCATTTGCATCATTTCATAGCATTGTTTTGGATATCTGTTGTCAGTTATACACATAAGCTTGCACAATATTTCACAAGACGTAGGTATGTATCAATATAGATGGGATATCTACACACCCCCCAAGGGCAATGTTGTTTTTGACATCCCTTCCAACCCCTAAAACCATCTTGCAAAATTTAATCTGTACTTTTTCAATAGCATCATATCTTTGAAACCCCCATATTTCAGAACCATACAATAGAATTGGCTTTACTTTTGTGTCAAAAATTTTGAATAACGTAGCTGCTGGAATTCCTTGAAGTTTAACATGCAGTCTTTTATTCCTGCACCGCTCTCAGAGCCTTACCTGACAGATTTTCTGTACACCTGAACCAGTTTAATGTGGCTGAGAATATAACGCCAAGATAATTGTATGTGGGATCAACCTGGATCTGCTTACCATCATACCCCCATTTCTCAGTTGATTTAATGAAACCACCATTCTTGAACACAACCACTCTGGTTTTATCCATATTCACAGTCAGACCCATTTCGGCAGTATTTTTCCAGACAAAACTATCTTCTTCTGCAGGTCTGCCACAGAGTCGGAAACTAAAGCAATATCATCTGCTTACATCAACAGAAAAATACCAAGTGGGTCTGCAAAAATGTCGATACTCTTGCACCACAGTGTATAAGTCAGCTTGCAACTCAGACAAAATATAGAGAACAACAATGGACTTAAAACACAGCCCTGTCTTACACCGGTCACAGAGTCAAAATACTCAGTTTATACTGGTCCCCACTTTGACAGCAGCTTTCACATTACTATACATGGCCTTCATGTTTTGAACATTTTTCCGTGAATACCTGTTTTCTGTAATATGAAGTACAGCAGTTTTTGTCTGTGTATACTGTCGAATGCTTTAGAGAAATCCCAAAGAGTGTATAAAACCGACCACCTGTTTTGTGAGGTATTTCTGAACCAGTGATTGAAGAGAAAAATGTTATCAGTGGTACTGTAACCTTTGCGAAAACCTGCTTGCGCTTCAGGAATAGTATCATTTGCATCACAAAAGCCCTTTAGTCTGTTATTAACTACTGCACTGTATAATTTGCTGATTATGTTCAGAAATGAATACCCCTATAATTGTCTGTTTTACTTGAACTACCTTTTTTGTGTAAGGGGAATATGACAGCTTTCGTCCAGCTTTGAGGGTACTCCCCACTTTCAAAAATTCTGTTGAACAACGGGTGCAGAAATTTAACAAGAACATCTTCAGCGTGAATGAAAAATCAGAGGACAGACACTGGACCAGCTGCTTTTCCATGTTTTAATGCATGAATAGCACTACGGATTTCAACTTCTGAAAAGTCCTCATCTCCTTGGGCATTTAAACAGTCACTGCAGTTTCCAGGTACATGATCATTTAGAAAACCTTCAAAACCTCCCGGCTGAAATTCAGAGTCATCCGCTGATTGCTCTACATTGAACAGATTTTTAAAGTAATCATACACGCACGAGGTTTTAAAACAATTTGGAACAGTTCGGTTTAGTTGATGTCAATGATTTACTTTTTGCCCAAAAACGCTCTGGAATTAATATCAGAACACGCCGCATTTAGTTCATTTTTAAGACGCGCTCATTTTGTACTGCTTTTTTTCTTTCACACAATTCTTTAAATTGCTGCTTCTGATTCAGATACTGTATTAAATCCTCCCTTAGATTAGACCGTCTGAATACACCCAAATATTGATATTTGCTTTCCTTCGCACGCTCACACTCTTCGTCCCACCAAGGAGGCTGTTCACGGGATACTTGCATTTTCCGCTTTGACTTTTATTTGGCAAGCAGCGTTCTGAAGGAATGTGACAAGACAGGTCGACCCCGCCTCAACGTCACATTCAAGTGCTGTCATACAATTTTGAAATTCTCTTTCTTTGTTGCAGAAAATATAATCTGCGAATGACTCTGCATGTTCTTCCTTCCAAACAAATCGAAACTCCTCTTCCAATATAATTTGTTCAGCATTATCCACAGTCTCCATGTTATCAAGATAAGTAAAGGAAGCAACTATAGGAAAATGATCAGATTCACACCTGTTTCCCACGTACATGTCAACAACAGTATCAAATAGTAATGTGAACAAACAAAATAATCTACTTTCACTTTTACCCTGGTTAGCTATGCATGTAATTTCCCCCTCACTATCCCCTTCTGTTCTTCAATTTACAATTAACAGATCATATTCTGTACATAATTCAATAAGTCTTCTACCATAATTATTGACACCACTGTCTTTAGATTTACGAACAGTTTGTGGCACATTCTTTCATTAATATTTCTACATCCTCTAGTAGTTGTGCATGTCTGTTTTCACCCGGGGTTATCCACATCAGAGAGCTCAGACGTTCGGGCATTAAAATCGCCACACAGTAACAGGTAAGTCAGGATATCGGTCCATCACCTCTGACATACAGTTTTCTATTAATTCAATGCCGTTATAACTGTTCTTTCCATAGATCACCGAAACGTTCAGGAGCGATGTATACAAAAGCTACGAGAATGTCAAACGGAGAATGCAAAACACACTTACCAACCTTCAGAAAAAACACAATCCTCAGTTGATTGAAGTACGTGTTCCACATGGCACAAAACAGATTTGTGTACACAGACAACAAACACCTCCTTCAGCTTTGTCGTGCGTGGAGAGTTTAAACACATGAAATCGGGAAAGCATTTTCAATATCACTTTTTTTACACAGCCACACTTCGGAAAATGAAAATATTTTAAACTTTTCACAGAAACGTCGGAACGAAAAACTCTTTAACTTGTAGAATAAACTCGAACATTCCACGCCATTATTTGAAACACGAAAACACTTCACGGGATAAAGGTGTGGGTGTATGAGTGGATGAAATGGGTTGGTGTGTGTGTGTGTGTGTGTGTGTGTGTGTGTGTGTGTGTGTGTGTGTGTGTGTGTGTGTGTGTGTGTGTGTGTGTGTGTGTGTGTGTTGGGCGTGTGAGTGTGCATGTGCGAGCGTGTGTGCATGTGCGCCGCCGCGCTCGCGCGCCTAACGCGTGAGTACGTCTGAGGAAATCAAACCTCACAACAACAACAACAAAACAAACAAGTACAAGTACAACAACAGCAGCAGCAACAGCAGCAACAACACTAACAGTAGAACAAACTTAAAACGTTTACACTCTTTGAGTCCGTCTACGGCTTCAATCCCCCTTTCATTTGGATTTTGTTTAGAAAAGCCCCTTTAATAATTTCATGTTGGTGGCTGAAGGTACGGGAGTAGCGTTCTCTCATCAAAACAAAAAGCAATTACTGTGTGGCCACTGGGGGAGTTCTTGGCGAAACAAAAAGGCACATGCTCCGTTCATTTTACACGCAAGGGCTGAGAGAATTCCACTTTAATCGACACCCCAAATAATCACAGGCAAGAAATGCAAGGATAGAACCGTTCATTCTGAAGCAGTGACGGTCGGAGAGTGGGTCTGACGCCATGATGCAGCGACGGTGCACAGTTACATGACACTTGAAGGAGTTTGCAGCCATTACTTTGTTCCCGTTGAATTGATTGTTGCAAGCAGGATGGCGTGTGCGTGCGTGCGTGCGTGCGTGGTGCGTGCGTGCGTGCGTGCGTGCGTGCGTGCGTGCGTGCGTGCGTGCGTGCGTGCGTGCGTGCGTGTGTGTGTGTGTGTTGTGTGTGTGTGTGTGTGTGTGTTATCGCGTCGATTATGGAAGCTCACACCTTCTATCTATCCATTTGCCAGACATTTCTACAAATGCCTGTACCCACAATTTTACAGTTCCATAGAGATTTCTCAGCAAGCAATTGAAACACTTCTGGGATAGGATCCGAACGTCTTCTACTTCTTTTACGTCCTCATTCACAGCAAGGATAATGCTTGGGTGTAGGAGAGTTGTAATCCGCACACTTTTACTTGTGACCTGGTAAATACGAAAACTGGGAGACAAAGATCAAGTTTATTGGTCACAGCATCTGTAAGCATGGAATCACGTAAACCCAGCAATGGCTGCGAGATCACCAGCGTTCCTAATCTTTTAAGCCTCGAACTACTTCACTAAATGTCAGGCGTAATCATCTTCTTTAGCAGATACTTTCCAGATGTCTGTAAAGTCTTTATTCTGTGTGCCGGTCGCTTGGGGGGAAAACAAAGCATAAAATGGTGTCATAGGGCACCAGAGGCAACATTTGCGTTCTACACCTCGTCAGACCCAACAATCATTAATGCCCGTTCAAACGGAACTGGTGATGATCTTTAGTAACACTCTGACAATGTGCTGAAAGCTGTAGTTTTCTCTTCTCGCAGTGCGATCCCTGAAAAAAGATATGCCCCGACATAGAACAAAAATGCCTGGCCTATGTATGTACTTGCAATAGTTTGGAAGCTATCCTGTTGGATTTCTAACCGTTCCGTTGAAGACTGGCCATTAGTCCTGTGCTTCCTTGATAAACAATAAAGAGTGTTATAGTAGCATCCAGGGCATTAAACGCACATCTCAAATTTTACTACGTGTTCTATTTTTCAACAAAAGAAACCTCCTGATACGATTTTTTCCCCTCCTTCCTACACTTTTGACTGAAGAGACACAAAGGCAAACAATCAACCTTGATTAAGAAACAGAAACAGAATGGCAGCAATATTTCCTGAAACAAAAGAAAAAGGAAAAAAGAGACGTGACTGAAATTTCATAGACTGAAAACGATCCTTTTCTTTCCAGTCGGTATTATTGCATGCCCTTGATTTAACACTTCCACTCACCTGATGTTTTCAATCATTGTTGAGCGATCCGTTCCCAGATACTGGTAATTACCTGTTATTATTTAATAATTTGGAATTACTTTTTTCCAGATTTACATTGAGAAATGGAGGTGAGAGTGGTGGGAGAGAGAGAGAGAGAGAGGAGAGAGAGAGAGAGAGAGAGAGGAGAGAGAGGGAGAGAGAGAGAGAGAGAGAGAGAGAGAGAGAGAGAGAGAGAGAGAGGGGAGGAGAGAGAGAGAGAGAGAGAGAGAGAGAGAGAGAGAGAGAGAGAGAGGAGAGAGAGAGAGAGAGAGGACATATTTTATTGTCCATTCAGCGATTAAACGCTTTAGACAATGGGGCATATTTGAACATAACTCAGTAAGACTCAATCATTCACCTCCCCCTCCCTTCTTCCTTCCGTCATTTATCTTAACTAATAACATCTTTTATCAGAAATATCTGCATAGCTATCCAGCTTTTAAATTGAAATCATTATTACAAGCTTTAAACTTGTCGTTATATAGTAACGACTCTGCTAATATTTTATACATTGTTTTTTTTTTTTTACTAAATTACCTGATCTGTAAAGTTAACATAATATGTCAGGACGTTTTTTTTCCCAAATGCACTACTATTTTCTGAGGAATTTTCTACGTCCATATATACATCCAATGAATCTATTTCCAGGCACAAAGCACTCAAATATGTTTTTTTTTTCCATTTTGGATTTGACAATTCACTTTGTTGAGCCATGTCCTTTTTAGAGCATGTGTATAATACATTGGCTTACATCAGTTACACATGATTTGACAATTCACTTTGTTGAGCCATGTCCTTTTTAGAGCATGTGTATAATACATTGGCTTACATCAGTTACACATGATTTGACAATTCACTTTGTTGAGCCATGTCCTTTTTAGAGCATGTATATAATACAATAGCTTACATCAGTTACACATGATTTGACAATTCACTTTGTTGAGCCATGTCCTTTTTAGAGCATGTATATAATACATTAGCTTACATCAGTTACACATGATTTGACAATTCACTTTGTTGAGCCATGTCCTTTTTAGAGCATGTATATAATACATTAGCTTACATCAGTTACACATGATTTGACAATTCACTTTGTTGAGCCATGTCCTTTTTAGCATGTATATAATACATTAGCTTACATCAGTTACACATGATTTGACAATTCACTTTGTTGAGCCATGTCCTTTTTAGAGCATGTATATAATGCATTAGCTTACATCAGTTACACTTTGTTGAGCCATGTCCTTTTTAGAGCATGTATATAATACATTAGCTTACATCAGTTACACTTTGTTGAGCCATGTCATTTTTAGAGCATGTATATAATACATTAGCTTACATCAGTTACACTTTGTTGAGCCATGTCATTTTTAGAGCATGTATATAATACATTAGCTTACATCAGTTACACTTTGTTGAGCCATGTCATTTTTAGAGCATGTATATAATACATTAGCTTACATCTGTTACACATGCACCTCCATTTTCAACAGTGTGTTACTCCGTACTTCCTTTCATCTTGCCATTTCTTTATTCCCTATAAATTCAAAACATATTTCTAAAGCTGTTTTATTTCTTTTCGGGAGGATTTAGTAACAGAATCCATATGTACACGAGCTTTGAATGTCTCATGGACTTCAATACTGCAATCGCACTATGGGTGTACATATAAGCCTTCACAAAACTTGAACTATTGTTTAACTTCGTTAGATTTATATGCTGTGTTGATTTTCTGTCATTTTTGGTAGATCGTCTGTGAACAAAAATACTTAATATCTTATATTTGGGTGGGTTTCGTTTCATTCTACAATCAGCATCTGATGATCTTGTCCAGATATCAGTATCCTCGGAAAATTGGTCTGTTCTGAAAAAGGGGGAGAGAGAGAGAGAGAGAGAGAGAGAGAGAGAGAGAGAGAGAGAGAGAGAGAGAGAGAGAGAGAGAGAGAGAGAGAGAGAGAGAGATCTTTTGATGCTGGAAAAGGGTTGCATATTTCGTGCTATTATGGGAAATAGCGAAGAAGTGGATGATTAGCTGACCGAAATTGACTGGAAATACAAATACAGTACATGAAAGTTTAATTACAATCCCGTATGCGCATAGAAGCAAGGGCATACATCATCTGCACGCTGTCTTGTATGACTGCAAAGCTTCACCTTGTATATTGACCACTAGTCCCTTCCTTCCTCTATCAATATCTAATATCAACAAGACTCCTCTTCTTGCCAGTCGACGCCTATTTGGCTCATGCCATCTAACTACTTGTCCAATTCTCTTCGTGGCAAGAATGCTGTGACAAAGTTCACAGATTGGAAAGGCAAAATCTGACAAAACCCTTGATCTACTGATTGAAGATGTTGAGGCTCACATCAATGCAGTGCGAACATCCTGCGCAGATTTGGTGCAAATATCCTTAACAGAATCAGATGGAAACTGCTACAGTTTGCTGAAAAGAAGCACCAAAGACATTAGTATCAAAAGAGATATCCCATACACAGCAAAAGGATGATAGCCTAAATGGTTCAGTGATACTGACCTTGCATGCATGGTGATCTGACTTTCATTAAAGCCAACTTGTTCAAGACCAGAGAATTGTAATAACTCAATGAATGTACATGGGTCTTGCCAAACATACAGGTATTATAAAATGTCATAGGTAAACAACATCATCGGTTTTGTAGCTTTCATACACTTGTTCAAGACCAGAGAATTGTAGTAAGTCATTGAATGTACATGAATCTTACCAAACGTACAGGTCTCATAAAATGTCATAAGTAAACAACATCATCGGTGTTGTAGCTATGTACATGAATCTTGCCAAACATACAGGTATCATAAAATGTCATAAGTAAACAACATCATCGGTTTTGTAGCTTTCATATGCAGCATCACAAGCACGCCAATTGTACGGACAGAAGCAACCGTCACAGAGAACACACCCACTGCAAACAACTCCTCAACATAACCGAGCGTTCCTAAAAGTTACTGCAGATGCCTGTTTGTAGAGCAGACAATGCTTGATACACACTGATTAAATCTACATCCATCCACAACATCCATATGATTCAGAGCAGCTGAACTAGTTATGGGACGTCGCCTCAGCACCTCCAGTCCTGCGCCTTTTCAAATTCTTGAACCACAGACATATGTCTAGTTTCAAAGCAGGATGAGAAGATGTGGACAAAGTGAAGGTCTGCTTTGATCAGCGAAATGGCACTAGAGAACGTTCAGTGTCCTCCTAGCGGCACCACCACCGCTGCTGGTTCTGACCATGCCGCATTATCAGCCGCACCCAGAATCGCTCTGTTGCAGTTCCAGCGCCAGCAACCCAGAAAGAGCTGTCTGTAGTATCAGTAGGTCACCCACTGGAGGAAAAACACTGTCCATGAGTCATTTGGTAATATTCTGTACGCCTGTTTTGATTTAGCGTAGGCGTTTAAACAACGTATCAAGACCTGTAACAACGACAAACATTGTAAAGTCAGAAAGCCAGACCTAGGTAGCGTCATCATGTGGAAAAGAGATTCCTGCTGCCCAACACCATCGACATTAAACCCACATCAGAGACTCTGAGATGATGTTATGATTGAACGTTCAACTTTAGCTTGTTTGAAACCGGGCAGATGTAACACGTTGATACATAAATGACAAGAGCCGCATGTACGCCCATGCATACGTGAGGTAGACTCTAATAATGAATATAGGGCTCTTTTCCCACTTTCTCAGGGAGATTTCGGTGGTAGAACACGGTTTATTTGGCCGATGCCACGGCCCAACAATGCAGAATTCACAACACACACACACACACACACACACACACACACACACACACACACACACACACACACACACCTTGATCTCTCTCTCTTAGTCTCTCTGTCTCTGTCTCTCTCTCTCTCTCTCTCTCTCTCTCTCTCTCTCTCTCTCTCTCTCTCTGTCAAGCATTTATACACTGCCGAACTAAAGTTAAGGGCCAGAAGAAGAATCATCTCTCATAACCCCAAAAATCAAAGCAACACCTTCAACTCTTGAAATGTATTAATACGACATGTAACCTTTCGATTCATGTAAACAAAATCACCAACAAAGAAATTTCATTCGCGCAGCAAACGTCGGAATTACCCCACCCCCCTTTTGAAAAGTTGCAAGAAAGTTCTTTCAGTTTGGTCAAGTTCAGTAACGGGTGTGCCCACCCTGGGCTGCAAGGCATTCACCGATCGTGAGCGCATTGAGTTCACATGGTTCTGGAGCATCTGTTGAGAGATTGCCATCCACTCCTGCTGCAGGAACCGGAAGAGCTGGTCGACATCAGCAGGTGGGGGGTGATTGTCCCTCACCCGGCGCCCAAGGATATCCCAGAGGTGTTCTATGGGCGCCAAGTAGGGTGATCGGGCTGGCCAGTTCATCCTCACAATCTGCTGACGCTGCAGAACATCTTGGACCACCCTAGCGCGATGAGGGGTCGCGTTACCGTCTTGGAGTATAGCGCCAGCACCCATGGCTTGCAGTGTAGGGAGGATCAGAGGCATCACGATTTCATCCCTGTACCGTACGCGGTAAGATTGCCTCTAATACGGTACAGTGGGGTCTTCCCGTGCAGATGGAAGCCAGCCCACACCATAACTGAACCGCCTCGTACCTGTCGTGTTCCTGGACACAGGCGTCGATTTAAACGTTCACCTGGACGTCTCCAAGCGCGTATGGGGCATCACAGGAAGACAGAGTAAACCGGGACTCGTCTGTAAAGAGTACCCTGCCCCACTGCTGTCTGTTCCAACGTCGATGGTTTTGGCAGAACGCCATCCTGGCCCGGCGATGACGTGGTGTGAGGACACACGGACGACAGTTCTCCTTGAGTGCAGGCGCACCTCACGCAGACGACGGGTCACCGTCATGCGACTTATGGTGACGTTGGTAGCGGCCCTGAGGTTGCCTATCAACGTCCTGCGGGTGATGGTTCGGTGACGTAGAGCCAAGACCTGGAGGTAGCGATCGTCTCTTCCATCTGTACATCTTGGCCGCCCAGACCGAGGTCGCTCATCAGTACTTCCGGTAGTCTGGAAGCGTTGGTGGAGCCGCTGAATAACAGAGTGGCTAACTCCTAGCCGTCTGGAAACTTCTCTGCCGGAAACGCCGTCCTGCAGCCATCCTAGCGCCCGTCCTCGATCCACTGTTGTCAGTTTCGTTCTTGGAGGCATGCTTAATCAGAGCTCTGGTGCGCGCCCCTAAATACCCATTCCTGTGCAACTTTCGTTGAGAAGTGTTCAGTTTAGCCATGGTTTTGCTCGTGCAAAATGCCAAAAACCTACTGCAATACTGCTTCTTCAGCTAAATTCGAGCAAAGTTTCAAGAAAAGTCTCGTGTTTTGACAACCTTTTCACTGCCCCTAAAAACGGTGTTGCTGAACTGCAATTCTTGCAAAACGTGGTCAGGCACGTGCAGCAGTGGGAAAGGCTTTGGGAAAACCCAAGTTGACCATTTTTTCGTCACGCGGTGTTGGCATGAAAAAATACATACGGAAAGCTGCTGAAATCAGAGGCCGGCCCTTAACTTTAGTTCCGCAGTATAGTTTAAGAATAAAGAAGGTTGAAAAATTATGGTAGAATGTAGTCAATCAATCAATCAATCAATCAGTTTATATTTTTCATGGGAACATGTTATAGGTTTAGGATGTTTTCGGAATTTAAAGACACTTCTTGAATCATAATCTATTGCCAATTGTGCACGTGTCATCTTTTAAGCAACACCCACGTGGCTCAATTCTTTGGATCATATATAAAACAAATTTCAAATAGGAAATGTAAGAAAATACCCAAAGTATTCGTAAAACACGAACTCACCGCGGTCATGTGTGTGTTGGGGTGGGGGAAAGGGGAGGGGAAGGGAGAAGGAGAAAGAAAAGGGTGGGAATCAGAAGTATGATGTCAAAACTGAGATTACAATGAGAACAGAGCATGGAGTGTCACGTATCCTGAGACAGGTTCCCTGTATCTTGTGACGATCAGTGAGGAAGTAGAGAGCAACTATCTTGCTATAGGGTCCATCTGGGCCTGATGTGACATTGCGTTCTGTTTGTTTGATAACTTGTTTGTTTGTTTGTTTGTTTTACCACTTGATTCGCAACCAGACGCAAGTATCCACAAAGGTGGTCAGGAAATTGGAATGATATCGTCAGAAAGGTGTCCACAGAATCGACAAAAAAATCGACTGTATAGCTTAATCTTCTCCGCCCTGACATTCATTGTGGTTGGCTGAATAACCTCCCAGCCTGGTGTGGTCTAGCTGCTTAGTCGGAAGACTGGGACTGTTAAGACCGTTTAAAACACACACACACACACACACACCACACACACACACACACACACACACACACACACACACACATAAAAAGCACACTGCTACGTGAACTAGAACATTATTATGGTTTTTCTACCGCATGTTACGCCTTCCATTGCGTCCAAATTATCAAGTTATGTAAGGCTCCTCAATACAAATAGATAATTTACCACTTTTCCATTGCGTTCAAATTATCCAGTTATGTGAGGCTCCTCAATACAAACAGATAATTTTACCACTTCTTCCAATGCGTTCATGTGCGCCCAACCGGAAGCCCGGAGCTGGGCGGAGAGGATTAAGGAGCTGGGCGGAGAGGATTAAGGAGCTGGGCGGAGGATTAAGGAGCTGGGCGGAGAGGATTAAGGAGCTGGGCGGAGAGGATTAAGGAGCTGGGCGGAGAGGATTAAGGAGCTGGGCGGAGAGGATTAAGTCCCTCCGTTTGAGCGCAGTGCGAAACTCCGGGTAGAAGCTGAACGGGGAAAATGCGGATTGTTCTGGACACTGTTCCAGATCAGCAACAGAAAGAAGGGAATGCATCTTTTAGCTCTTTGGCAGGGAAAATGAATAGTTTGATGGATCATAACATGCAGCAGCATGTGAAGTAAAAGAAGTGTTACGATGCTGTCTGTCACGCGGCTTGATTTGATTTGCAGTTGACTATGATCACAGGCAACTCTCTGCGGCGACATTGCCTGCAGCTTTTATTGGACAACTCTCGTTAGAGTCAAGTGAAGCATGCGCGCGCACGCTTGTGTGTATGTGTATGTGTGTGTGTGTGTGTGTGTGTGTGTGTGTGTGTGTGTGTGTGCGTGCGTGCGTGCGTGCGTGCGTTGCGTGCGTGCGTGGTGCGTGCGTGTGTGTGTGTGTGTGTGTGTGTGTGTGTGTGTGTGTGTGTGTGTGTGTGTGTGTGTGAACTTCCTGAAATAAATTGTCGCGAATATACTTTGAAACATGTACTTCTTCTTTGATGTCAAAGCTCTTTTTGTGTGTGGAAAATGTAGAGGCAATCAATGAATAAATAAACCAATAAATAAATAACAAATAAACCCTTCATTGACCGCCTATGTGTTGGGGACTTGAGGGGGGTGGGAGAAAGGTGAAGATAACACAACGAATAGTATTGAAGGAAACGGCAAACTCTACGTGGAAAACATAGTCAAAAACAGAGCGTAGAAACCTCCTTAGAGCCGTTACTGGTTTCGGACAGTGGCTGCTTTATATTGTTTGAAAAGATTTTCCAACAGTCAGATGTGTCATTCATGCTGCGGTTTTGCTGTCTGTGTTTGTCAAAACTCTTCCATCAGTTGTATGAACAGTTACAGGACACAAATTAAGAAAGATCAGCGTCACAGTTAGAGCAACCCCGTCTTCACTTTTTGCCACAGGACATTGTTTCTGGATCTTCAGTGCCAGATGATCCTTGCCATCTCGTCTTACGGTTTGAGGAAACTCGTTTGTCGGGCCCTAATGCGCATCCAAAACAGACCGTTTGGTTTAGGTTTTTTGATTTCGTGAGGCAATAGGCCTCCAAACCTCTCAGAGATCCAGGGGTGTCTTCCTTGTCATCTGCGCTGCTCTGTACAGGTGCCAGCTTTGCTGGATGCACGCAGCTTCAGACAAAAACAGAAGACTGCCCTTACCATGTCTTGGAACGCATCCCCATTCTGTTATTTTCCGATGTCTCCAGTCCACTCCTTCCATTGACTTGTTGTGGTGACAAATGATGGCCAGTTGAAGTATCTCAATACTTTAATTTTCAGCTATTTAGCTACCGGCTTTCTGTTGAAAGCGAGAACGTTCCGTCCATTGATATTTCGTTCACAACATTGTCGTTATTCCGTTGAGCTACAGTTAGTCCATTTTGGGAGTTTAATCCTGCGGTCGAATCCCTCCCCCCCACCCCCGCCCCCCCCCTACCTTACACCCCTATCGTTTATAAGTCATGTGTCTTATAGACATGACATGATAGTTTTTAAATTGAAGCAACCTGATGGTTCCAGTGCCGGCTATCTCTCACACAGGCAGGTCATAAAATTGGAGGATGGAAAAGGGTTGTCCAATGTCAGATCATACATAGCCTGCATGGACTCATTCTAATGAGAGGAAATGAGGTCACTGAAAACAGAGCCACACCAATCCCACCCTGGGTGCTTGTTATGGTGTGGTGGTGCGTGCGTTAATGTCCGACTCTCACTTTCAAAAGTTTGAATGCGTGTATCGATTATTCCCTACACACACCACACCACACGACAATGGACGGCCAAGCAGCACACAAAAATGCATTTTTTTTTTCTTTTATATGAACCATCAGGACATTACGAATGCATATCACCATAAATCATCAATATAAACCAGCAGGTACAAAATCAATTTACCCCACCACACAGTGCGGAGATCAATATATCACATCAGGAAAAGTATGCAATAAACCTAACCCGCCGACACACATGTGAGGGTTTACAACTAGAGCAAACTAGTATGTATAAATACGCAAGAGAGTTCAGCGGCCTTCTCTTCCAGTGGAACTTTAACAGTCGCTTCAGCGACACAGCATTCACAAAAGCTGTCACAGCAAATATTTCCCTGGCACAACCTCACTGGCACAGTCAGTAGTGTTCTTACACAGTTCACACACTTGTCTGCACCGAGCCCAAGTCACTCTCACGGCAAGCCACAGGAACACAGTCCTAAGTGGTGTCCCACAGGATACATCCATACAGAGGAAAAATTACGTCGGACAACCGACCTCTCGGTCGACCTCTCCACGCCAGCATGACGGAAAATCCTGAGGTGCTTTGCAATACAAATAAACGCTACTGACCTGGCGGTCAGCCTCTCCACGCCAGCAAGACGGAGACAGCGGCTGTAGCACCGGCTGTACCCGACGCCTCATGGCAATCATTTTTTGCCAACCCGGACTCGGAGGCCTCACGACACCAGGGGAACTAATTACCACCATTAGAAAAGTATGTTGCATACTCAGAATCAAAAACTTACTTGGAGAATATTTCGACAGGGTCGCCTGTCTTCTTTAGCTCACTGTTGCTGTTGTGGCAGCGAGGCTTGATGGGACGACTGTTGTGGGGGGTGAACGGTTGTCAGGATCTGATTGTAGATGGGGGGGGGGGGGGGGGGGGGAGTTCAAAGCCTTGATCTCTGTTCAAGCTGGGGCGTCTGGTCTTAATTTCGATGGCTTCTTTGACTTTTCATTTTGTGAGGAAGGGCTCTGTAGATAGGATCTTAGTTTCTTGGGGGCTGAAACTGTGGCCTGTGGCTTGTAGATATTCATGTTATGGCAGAAGTAGATCGGTTTTGGTGTTCCTGTAGACGGGTGGTGAGTTGTCTTGCTGTCTCGCCAATGTAGGTATGGGTTACAGTCTTGGCACCCTACTGGTACGTAGTACCTGGTACCACACTGCTTGAGGGGGTCCGTTTTATCTTTGACATGGGTCAGTTGCTGGCGTAGGGAGTTTGGTGGGTTTGTGGAACACTTAGCTTAGACCCTGTCGAATATTCTCCAAGTAAGTTTTTGATTCTGAGTATTTTAACTACTTTTCTAATGTCGAATCCAGAATCCAGAAACCTATATTCTTATTA
>CM031617.1:20890165-20900165 GCA_018398815.1 Conus ventricosus | reverse complement strand
GTTCAACAGCTATGAATATTGTCACGACAAGACAGGCCATTCCCCCTGCTGATGGGAAAGGGAGTATAGTCACGACAAGACGGGCCATTCCCTCCTGCTGATGAAGGCAGTATGTTGACTCAGAGGAGGCATTAAGCCCTCAACTTGACTCTGCCTATGCGTCCCTAGTAGGGGCATTAAACCCACCATCTCCCAATCGGCCTGCAGCCCAAATTATCTTCTGACAGCCGTTCTGCGAAAAACCCACTCTCTGGCCGCAATAGTCTGCTCGGTTTTCAGAGTAGAGTATAGCAAAGATGGTGGATGTTACCAAAAAAAAGACAAAGAAAGAGATCAGTGAACATTCTCCATGTCGAGGCAAACACCAACTGGGGAACTAATAGAAAGTTTCTCCATCTCCACAAGGCTGTGATCGGCTCTAAACGGGGCTATTGCTGCATCGTTACTGTTCAGCAAGGCCCTTTTTATCTAAAAACGCTATAGACCTCCTCACACCCCACACACACACACACACACACAACACACACAACAAACACACACACACACACACACACACACACACACACACACACACAAACACACACACCCCCGTCAAGGGCTTTGGACTGTGATTAGGAGCATTTCGCGCCAAACCCCCGTCCATCTCCAGCAATCGATTGCAGCTTTCACTGTACCATTTTTGGAACCTCTTCTCTGGGACCCAGACCCTGCCTATGCCTGTGTTCTGGACCCGAAATTTTCCACGAGAAATATGAGGGGAAAAATCAATTCTTGGGGAAATTGTATTTCCCCATCTGAAGAGTACACTCGCAGACACTAGAATCGTGTGTAATTAGGGCCAGCTTCCCTAGGCACAATGCTGTTTTAATACATTTCTGTCATCTAAAACACATGTTCAAATCACGCAAGCTACGATTATTATTTTTTGCCAAGGGTAGGTCAAGCAATTTATTTATTAATTTATGTGCTTGTATATTTATTCATTCATTTATTTACTCAGTCATTTTTCTTGCTTATCTATTTTTTTATTTATGTTATTTTTTTTCTATTCAGGTTTAATTATTTCTTTATTCAGTCCTTTATTCATTTATTCGATGTAGTACTCTTTGACAAATATTGTACGTTCAGAGTATTTTGGATCACATCAGAATGTAGGCTTATTTAAAATTAAATGTCACTGCTTTATGATCGAACTGGATTCAGTTTTATACTACACGATGTACAATGTTGCACCCGATTTCTGATTTCAAACCATAGTCAGGACGGGGAGACCATAAATTCCCTGTGTAATCTTTTTTTCCAGTGGGGAAGGGATTCAACAAACAGTTCTAATTGCTTTGTTAGCTGGTTAACTACTGTGTTGCAGTTTCACAATGGGGCTTACCTGAAGCAATATCAGTTTGTGACAGCCACAGTCCATCTAACTGGATGGGTGTCTGCATATGGCGATAGGGCAATCTGACAAGCGGGAAGAGGGGGGGGGGGGGGAAGTAGTAATGCAAACTGACTTCTCATTATCGTATTGGGTTATCGACCATTGAACAGACAGCAAGGTGCAAGTGTGTGTGAAAGAGAGAGAGAGAGGAGAGAGGAGAGGGGAGGAGAGAGAGAGAGAGAGAGGATGGGGGGAGAGAGAGAGAAAAGAGAGAGAATGACAATGACAATGACAATGTTTTTTTTGACAACAGTTGAAACAACCTTATGCCAAGGGAGTGCATGCACGATTTCCCCTTTGTGTTGCCAAACTTGCCAACAATTTGAAACGCGAGTCAAAAAAACAAGCCTTACACACAGAAAACACTTGAACAAAATTTTTTAAAACTAGAAAATGAAAAAAACCCCCATTCATCAAACTTTATACTCACAAAAAAAACAATTTTAATATAAAAATGATTTCATACACATTAGCAAACACGTTTACAATGTCTACTTTTTCACAGGTTTAAAAATACAAACGAGCAAACCGGCAAGCACACATAAAGCGCTTAAAAGAAAATTTAAAAAAGATTTTAAAAAATAGTGCTAAAACTCATATTGTCACTTTCTTCCAAGCTACTATCCGTTTCACACGAAAACAACCATCTTTCCACAAAGCCAAAAAACTTACTTCGTCTTTAACCCGTCTGAATCACCAAAAACCCCAAATTCATTAGGGTAAAACCGTTTGTTTCAAAGCCAGGTTCTACGACCAATTCAATTTTGAGTTGTGTCAACAATATGCTGTTTATTCCCCTTGCACTGAAAATTTTTCAATTTCGCAACCAAAATTTTTAAAAATTTTGAAAACAGTAAAGTCGGAAGCATCCAATGGTTTGTTTAAAAAAGATTCTAGAATAGGAAAAAAATCAACCAATATTTGACATTAAACACAGATTTTCCAAAAAAAAAAAATTCCCCAAATTTATTTAAAATGTTTATTAACCCCACGTAGAAAGAAAGTTAAGAACTAAAGATTAAAACCAAATGGATCAGTTCTTGTAGGGAAAATTGGGCACTTTTGAATACCCCTATTAAAAACAGAAAAAACGAAAAACTTTGGAAACATTATCCTTTTTACTGTGAATTTGTAACAACTTTGGCTTAAACACATCGTAGATCTTTCGACGATACGTGCAATATCTTTTTTTATGGGGGCTCAAAGCTGTTTTACAACCCATTAATCCAGGGAAAAAAAATCGACTAAAAATAAACTTTTGAAAAAAACAACTTTCACGAGTTGTCTCTAAAGGGACCATATTACCTGGATGTTTTTATCCTCCAAATCACCTGAAAAACGAGTGGCATTCATGGGGCAAAAGGGGCCAAAAATGTAAGGTTCACAGCTTTTCGACATAACAGATCTGCACAAATTTAACCACGCATGGAAAATTTCCCAAAAATGGGTTGTGAACTGTTTTAAAAAAAAATAGCAGTTTTATCAATATTCCCAGCACACTGAAAGTGTGGTGTGTGTGTGTTGTGTGAGTTTGTGTGGTGTGTGTGTTTGTGTGGGGTTGCGTGCGTGCGTGGTGCGGCTTTTGCGGCGTGCGGCGTCTGTGTGTGTTGTGTGTGTGTGTGTGTGTGTGTGTTCTGTCTGTTGTTTTCCTGTCTGTTTTCGGGTATGGAAACTGGAAAAAGGGTTTTCAAGTGTACGTGGCGGGTATCGGCACCCGCAAAACCCGAATCGGTCCTGGTAGTTGCTAACAATTCTCAAGCCCCGGGGCCAGACAATCTGTTTTATGAGGTTTGGAAATCTGTCACGTACTAAGGGGGTGTTCATGTGAATTTCCTTCTTCATCAATAGTCAACGCCCCAATCCCTGTCACCCTCCTGCCTTCGACTTCCACACCGTGGCCTGTTCCCCTCGTGAAATGCCCTTAAAGCTTTTGACGCACATGTATTGGCTTGTGACTCATCAATCGCTGTAGACTTAAAAACAATTCCGGAGGGACAACAATTACTGTATATATCTGTGGGACCTCGCTACGGTATTTTTGCGTGGCCTTCGGGAAAATTTTATACGACACTTTGGGTTTTGGATGCTGTACAGACTTGCAGAAGGCAGCGAAAAAACTTTTGTGTGATTCAACCAACACCCCCAAAGGGAGAGAAATGGTTGTATGTATTCCGTCCCGTCAGTCCCTCTGCTGCAAGTGTCTTCAAGGAAGAGGAGGAATAAAAACCCAAATAAATTGTTTGTAAACCAGGTTTTTGATGATTTAACGGGGGAGGTAGAAAGGATTTGTGTCTAGCTCTTGACCTACCCTGCGAAAGGTGAAAACAAACTGTTTTTGGAAAGTGAACTTAAAAATAACTTTTAAAATTTTGAGAAATATTGTGATGCCGTCTTTCTGCCCGCCTGTCTGTCTGCTTTCTGTATCTCTTCTCTCTCCTCTCTCTTTCTCTCCTCTCTCTCTCTCCATCCTCTCTCTCCCTCTTTTCCTTCTCCCCTCTCTCTCTGTGTGTGTGTGTGGTGTGGTGTGTGTTGTGTGTGTTGTGGTGTGTGTGTGGGTGTGTGTGTTGTGTGACCTACACTCTTCAAATATGGAATTTAAAAGGCAAGCTATTAGATTCTCCATATATATACTAAAAAAAAAGTTAAAATTTCGATGCGGGCAAAAGGATAGACTATGCAGTTGCACTATGGGGTGAAACAAAGGATGCCACTACCCCTTTTGTGTTGTTTTCTTATTTACAAATGAGTTAGTTTGGAATTCACTGAAGGGGGGATAGGGTGCTGCTTTTATCCAAATGTTTTTTAATTATTTTTTCCTATTTTAGCAGGTGATACAGCGTTAATAGCTGAAACTTTAAGGGTCTTCAGACTCAACAAGATAGTTTGTAAAAAGGAACATCAACGCTGCATTTGAAGTAAACATGAATAAAAACTGATACGCGTTTAAGAAAAAAGGCTTTACTTGGCAGCAAGAAGACAAAAGAGACTGATTTAAACTTTTTTTGGGGTTTATACAACACAGAAATTTATTTCTCCACAAGAGGGAGCTTTTCATGGCTGTAGGTTTTTGGGAGCAGAGAAAAAAATGTTTGTTTGTTGCCACAAAACTAAGCGAAATAATTCCTTATTTTATATAAAAAGAAATTTGACAAAACAAATCCAAAAAAATTTTCAGTAGGGTGCTAAATTATGGGGTCTAGTTTATGTGTCATATTTTAAAAAAATTTCCATTAAAAAGTTTATGGGTTTGAAATAAACACTAAAGATCAACCACATAAAAAGAAAATTTGATACCCGATATCATTAATTTCGAGCTAATGTATTCATTTTGATTAAACAAATTTAAAATGGATAGTCAAAACTCCCATGCAAAGCCTCTGGGATGCTGCAAAAACCCTCCCTTTCAAAAAAACCGTTAACTTTTTTGTCTTGGATTTTTTTTTTTCCCTTTTTGCTTTTTGAAGATTGGAAGGAAAATCAACTGATTTTGGTGGCAAGATGGACCTCATTTAAAGAGTACGTAGATTTCGTGTTACAGCCATTTTTGTGTTTTTTTGTATACAATTCATTTGTTTTTTAAATTTAGAGAGACATTGAAATTTCATACGAAGTTCAGACTCGCGGTAATAGATTTTGCTCAGTTACTCCCAATATTACCCCTTTATGACAATGATTTAAATTTTACCCACGTAAAAAAGGGGCGAAATGATGAGGTTAAAATTTTGTTTTTTGTCTGTTATTTTTCCCCCTGTTTTTGTTGTTGTTTTTGCTGTTGTTGTTGTTGGGGGTGTGGTGTGGGGTGGGGTGGGGGTGGTTCCCAATTCTTAAAACAAAATAGATCCTGAAAAATGTTTTTAATCAATTTAAAAGCCTTTTTTACTAACTTTATGTTTAGCTTGCGAACGTGAAAGAACCCACAAAGTCTACTTTTTTTCTTGTAAAAAGCGTTTCATTTGCGTGGGGCGCTGCGTGTAAATATACTCTGGCTAGAAAATTGGTCGGAATTGTGTAAGAAAAAGTTCTTTACATACACAATTCCCTTCATGAGGCGCAATGGCCTTAACATGAAAAAAGGCTGAATCTGAATCTTCTCTTGACCTTTTTTTTTTCAGTAAATTTTACACGCAAATGTGTTATATTGGGAATAAATCAAAAATGTGGGGTATCACATTTGAAATTCGTTTTTATTTTTCTCATTTCAGGGATGGGCAAAAGGGACAAGGCAGACCCGGTTCCAAGGAATATTCCAATCGTAAACCCACCAGCATTAATCGTTTTTGCGTCTTGGAGTTTAAGGGTGACACCTCTATCAACAACCAGCCCCTGTCCAGAACCCACTTCCGGGCCCCGATGGCGACTACGTCCCCTTTTAATGTCAGGGTAACGAGCTCGATGTCCAGGCTGAGGAAAAGGGGTTTGGAAATTTCACCTGTCCGGGTTTTTAAGATGTCGGGGAAAATTCGGACAATCTGTGCCCATTGAATCACCTGCGTGAGGCAACCCCTTTCCCCCATCTGATGATAAAACTGGTGATGAAATGACTGTCCTAGGCCGTTTTGTTATGGCCAACCCTTTCAATGAACCCGCACATTTCACCCCGATCTTCTTCCAGCTGCGATCCCTAGAGCATGGGCGGACTTGATCAAAAAATTTTGTTAATAACTCCATGTTAATATACTTAACGTCCAGGGCCCTTTGGGTTGGCTAACGTCCCCCTGAGGCATTACCAAAACTTCACACCGGATTTTGGGTGACAAATTTTTGCGACACTCAAATTCAGTTGTTTGACAAATCGTCATTTTCTAACCTGAGACTGCAGGTAACCAAAATTTTAGCGGGCGGCATGGAACCGTGCCTTTTCCGGGCCCGGGTTTTAACCTTTACGAACTGAGGGTGAACTCCATCGATTAAAAATTTTTACATTTATGTCCCCACCCGGAGGGGTTTTGATTTTCCTGGCAACATCCAGTTCCGCAAGGAGACAATGTGTTTTCTAAACTTGTGTCTTAGACTTTCAGGGCAACGCTGTTTTTGATTTTAGTTCACATTTTATGAAAGGGAGCATCGTTTACGACTGTATGCAGCAACTTCAAAATCTGCTGCACTGCTGTTTTACCGTAAATTTTTAAGCAAATTATGGCCCGCATGACGAAATCTCCTCCCGCGTGACTTAAAAAAATCTGGGTTTTTTCCCCTGGCTGTATTTTTCGCAACTTGGAACCGGGGAACGTGTGTAGCCTTACTTCCGACGTGTTTTTTCTTTAGAGAGACTGAAGACCGGGTTTTTCTGTCTTTGCCTTCATCTGAGTTTTTCTACTGTTTTAAAGGGGGATTTAGCTTTTATTTTTAAAGGCAGATAGGATTATGGTGGTTTATGTTTTGGAAAGGAAAGGGACTGGAAAACAAGTCCTGTTTGCGTTTTGCCGGGGTTTTTTTCATTTGTGCATGTGAAATGTCAGCTTTCTTTTTTTTCATCACCTTCGACCGCTTTGGGTTCTTTTCCCTTCAGGGCTGTTCGTTTAAGCCACATCTGCCCCATTGTCTGTAGTGTAATTTCTGGGGTTCATTTCCTGGCCGCATACCTCTGCTTCCAAAGACATCCCACTGGGGAAACACGTCAGACGGATTTTTCATCCCTCTGCCTGCACCCAAACTATTTGTGGCCACACTTTCCCTTAGTGCTGATCTTCTGCAATTTGATCCCTTTTATTTTGATTTTCGTTGGTCAGCCCCATCTTTTGGTCATGAGAACGGTTCCATGTCGCCCGTGTAAGCCCACAAAGAAAAAAAACGTAAAACGCCAAATCGAAAGAATCCATCATTGCAGCGACTCTTTCCATTGCTATGTCGACTTTCTGTGCTGGTTTCCTATTGGACGTGTGGTGACTGGCCCGTCGACATTCCCATTACAGGGAGGTAAATGTGGCACTGGGTGTCTTTGGTTGCCCCTTAATTAGCTCTCAACCCTTTTTTCTACACACTGAATGTACTGTTGAAAAGGGACAACAGCTCGAAAAACAAACTTTTCATTTTACTAGTGATGTACTTGACACGAAAAATCCTTACTCCCAATTTTATGGCTTTTTAAAGGGGGAAAAAAAAAAAAAAAAAAAACCCATGGCATTATTCCTTTCACTTTTTTATCGCTCTCCTCAATAAACCACACAAACACACACACACACAAACCACACCACACACACACACACACACACACCTGCTCAGCAAATCTATTGGACCCCCCACAGAATGGCCAGTTGTCTGTTACTTTAAATGAATGGGGCATTTGCGCTTTTTGGGGCCGAATATTAACAAATATCATTGCTCATTTTTACCAGAAATCCCTTTGTCTGCAAAATTTTTGGGGGACCAGTTTCAGAGACGCCATTTTCCCCCTCTCCTCTCTCCCTCTCTCCTCTCTCTTCCCTTCCCCTCCCCCTCCTCCCCTCTCTCTCTCTCTCTCCTCTCTCCTTGTTGTTTTTGTTTTGTTGTTGTTGCAGCTGTGTTGTTGTTCTTCTTTTTCTTCTACCATGCAGATAGATGACCCGAACGATCGCTTATTTTGATGGGCGTGCCCTATTTGGTTTTGATCATCAGTTCGTCGCTTCACCTACGTGTATTGAGGCTTTTCCTGTTGGGAACACAAAGGGTCGCATGCATGGCCTCTCCTACAAAGACCCCCACGCCATCAAACTGTTTTCCGGGGGTTTTTGTGTCAAAAAAACATTTTACTATTTACAGAGACCTTTGCTCCAGAACACTAAAGCAACGAAGCTTCTGCTTCCCTCACCCCTACACCCCCACGACATCCACCCCTTTACAACCTAACCAAGGGAAACTTTGGAAAAGGGGGTGGGGAGAAATCGGAAGGAGAAAAAACAGTGCTAAATTTTTAAATTTATAGTTGTTACCTTTGATCTAATCAATTTTGTTGGCGGTCGGGTGATTTTTCCCCCAGAAATCCTATAGCACCAAACGTTTTCCTAAACACACACACACACAAGACGTAACACACGCCACACACACAAACCCACCACAACCACACACACACCGGAGAGAGAGAGAGAGAGAAGAGAGAGAAGAGAGAAAAAGAGAGAGAGAGAGAGAGAGAGAGAGGAGAGAAGAGAGAGAGAGAGAGGCTGCACCCCAAACCCTCATTACTTCTCCACTGTTTTCCCTTGACTGGTTTTCTCTTTTTCCCCCTTCTAGGCGTAAAGTTTAGTATTTTTCCTTCGCTGTTGGCGGCAAAACCCCGGCAGTTTGCAAGCAAGAAAAATTAATAAATTGCACAGGGCGGGCGCTCAATTATTCCATTGCCTTTTTTTTATTTTTACTTCGTTTAAATGCTTGTTCAGGTGTCTCTACCGCAGATGGTACTTTTGCCAGTTTCTTCTACGCTGTTCTATCATAGCGGGCACAACCTCCATTTTTCTTTGTTCCCTCTTCCATTGGCTAAAGTATTTCGACCGTTCTCTCATATGCTGCTGAACTATTGCGTCACGGCTTCTGAGGCAATTTCAGCTGTTATTACTGCATTTGACTGTGACAATATTGGAGCACTGTTGTCTTCTCTTGTTCATATTGATACCCAACTATGCAAAAAATTTGCCGGAAAGCTCATAGAAAAGAATCGTAAAAACCCGCAAAAGACCTTGAAAGCGACTATTTTCCCCCAAAACAAAGCGGCTACGAACAAGAAAAAAGGGATGGGAAAAGTGGCCGCTTTTGCCTAGAAAAATACGAAGGATCCCAAAGAAAGGAAGAAACACTGGCTGTTTCAATAGACTGGAAGATGCAAACCCGTCCAGTTTTTGTTTCTCATGGAAACATCCCCTTACCGGAGTCAGCAAGACACTTCACGATGGACACAGCATTTTAGGACCGAAGATCCCTGCGATTTGGGAATTGGACGTTGAGCCCCATAAAAATTTCTATGGGGTTACCCCAAGGGTTTTCCTCTTCCCCTTTTTTTAACAATTTTACACTAAACCCTTTCAGACCTCAACAAAACAAAATTCTCGAATGCGCACTAAATGAAGTCTAAATTACAAAACTCAAAAAAAATTCAAGAAAGAAACCAAAAAAGTTTCTGCAAAAAAGTTGAATACGCAAAAAGGATAAGTACTGGATTGTCCTCACCCTTTAAAACCCCCGACATTTGTCTGCTCTCTCAACAAAAACACATCAGGACAAGTACCCCACCAGTTTCCTTTAACGGAAAACAATTGAATCAATTGACAACTACGTATTTGGGTGTGGGTTTTTACGAATGCTAACCCCGAGAAAGCAGTTTATTATTGTTTTTAAATGCAAAAAAGGCCTTCTGCCATGAAAGCAATGGCGCTAAAGGCATTAACAGGCCATCTCTACCACTGTAACAACACTTTTCCCGTAGGGTCGATTATGGATTGGGCTTCAACCGTCCAACGCATTTTTTTTAAAAAATTAGAAAATAATTAAAAAATAACAAAAATGAAAATTTTACCCCTGGGAACCACAAGTGGGGAAAAATACAAACCCCGTCCCCAAAAACTAGGGTGGCAAAAAACCCCGTTGAAACCGGCCCGG
>CM031617.1:20857600-20889165 GCA_018398815.1 Conus ventricosus | reverse complement strand
ATATATAGTAATTTTCTGCCCAACACTTAAATGGAACAAAGATATCATGAAAAGAAGGTTTATATGGACAGATGATAACATATATTTAGTTGATCCTAGCAATAAACTGAGTGAGTGTTTAGAACACTTTAAAAAATTTGTTTAAAGGGAAACGCAGACACTATTTTTTATAGATGACGTTCGGCAGAAAAAGACATAGTTAAAAAGAGAAACACTTTGTCAAAACGGCTTTCAGTGGAAGACTGTGGGATAAGTGTGTGGATTTTATGTCAAAAATATAACTCGGTTTTAAAGATTTTAGAGAACAGTTAAAGCTGTAGTTTTATTTCACATGAAAGACAGAGACGCATTTGATGAATGTTTGCGTGAAATTGATGTTATTGAGAATGATCAAGAAAAACACAGGATTAAACAAAACTAAAACTGAAAAGTTTTGTAAATTAGTATTGAAAACAGATAACCTACACAATATGTTTGTTTGTAGGGTCGTTTTTTTTTTGGTTATTGAAGTCTTGCTTATTAGAGAACTATTATATTGTTGGTTTTGGCTCGGCAGCTCGGAACCGGCAAGGCCGGTGGAGAGGGGTGAGCCAAAACAGACAAATATATAGTTCTCTTCGTTCTCCTGGTGAGAGAAGATTCTCTTGATTAGTTCTTCTCTTGACCGGGCAGGTTTCGGGGATTATCAACAACCACACAACCACACACACACACACACAACACACTCACACACACACACACACACACCACAACACATTTGACCATATAAACCCTGTTTCTTTCTCTTTAGGAGCCCTTTTTTTCCCTGACAAATTTTGGTGATTTGTGCAACGTCTTCTTCTTTGTGTAGGTACAGTGGAAGTCACTTCGTTTGGGTGCAAAAGTGAGTTTGATATTATGAGATAATATCTAATCTGAGGAGATGATAATGAGCTCCCCTGCGCTTGTGACGTGGTCTCCCTACAGTTGATGTACAACTCTTCGAAGCATTTCCTTTTGTAGCCCCCTTTGAATTTAAAGCTACTGTAACACCCTCAGGGGTATTAGACTCCTAAGAACTGACTCTCTTTCAAGCCATTCTCCTAATGATTTCTCGCACAGCAATTGGTTCAGTCACACTCACATGAGATGCCAAGCACGGGAACATCGACTGTCAGAGCCAGAACAAGGCAGGCGCAGGACGGAAAACTATTGTCGCTCTTGAGAATTGATTTAAATTTAAATGCATACTAGTAATTTTTTTTAGGCAACAAGGATATAAGGTCAGTCATGTCTTTTCTCCCTTTCCTTAGTTCAGAAAAAAATTCGTAACCCCATTGTTGAAAGCCTTTCTAGAGGCTTTAACTGAACATTAGCCTATTTTAATCGCCAGGTTTGGCACTGACCGGTCGTGTTCAGTCTCGGCACCATATACCTACAGGCCTTTCAGTGCCAGCCGTGTCCAGTTTGGGCTCTGAGAATGCTTCCCCCACATGAAGGCGGCTCACAGTCTGCTGATTCTCAAGTTGAGATAAAAACAATCATCATTTGTTTGATGCAAAATGGCGAAGCAGTTCGACTCTCTTCAGTCAAAATGATTTAGGCGCTCCCGACGTCAAAACGATGACCAAGAGTCAATGGATGACCACAAAGAGCCCCAGAACAAAAAGGACACAGTCAGAATCCTGTGAACTGCGATATTTTAGGCTTCCATGAAGATGAAGACGTCGACAAAGAAGAGGAAAAAGTTTTGAAAGCAGTCAATCAAGATCAAAGTGGGAAGAAATCCGAGGAATCCTCATACTCTTTAGATGGATCGAAAATTGATACAAGGCAGAAGAGTCAGTAGGCCCAAAAGCTAGATGAAAAAATTGGCCTGGGGTTGTGATAAAAGATTCCAAGTGAAATTCTCGGACGAAGTATTAAAGAAAACGCGTTTAAAACGTATAACAGACCGCAAAATTGCCCCGATATGACAGCTCCAACAGTTAATCGGGAAATCTTGACTCAGATGCCACCACATGCAAGAAAATCGGATTTGAAGTTTGTCCCACACTCAACAGGCTGTTACAAAAGCAACTACAGCCGTCACCTGTCTAGAAAACTCACTACAGGCCGCTGACGCTCACACACATCGTAAGCAGACGAAATTCAACATTGCACTGATGCGATTGGTCTGCTGGGCCACGCTAGCCGGGAAATCTCTATGCCCTCCTGAGGACACTCCTCACATTCACAACCCCAATCAGAAAGGCTTGCGTCAGATGTGACTACAATAGCAGGTTCACTGGTGCTGATGTCATTGTATGCCTGGCCTACGTTAATAATCTACCAATTCAGCTCAGCTTTGCTGTTAATGGACAGATTTCCCCAATCGCCTGAATGCTCCTTCCAATCGCTATACTCTAAATAATCTCAATTAAACTACAGCTTACAGGTACGTCTTGTTCAATTGTATGATTTACATGAACGAATGAGAGCAACAGAAAATTTGTTAATTCATTTTAGATGTGGAATTTGTGTTTTCAAATTTTTGTTGCACCTTGCTGTCTGTTCAGTGGTCGATACTCAATACGATAATGAGAAGTCAGTTCGCCATATGCAGACACTCATCCTGTTAGATGGACTGTGGCTGACACAAACTTGATATTGCTTCAGGTAAGCCCCATTGTGAAACTGCAACACAGGAGTTTAACCAGCTAACAAAGCAATCAGAACTGATTGTTTGAATGCCCTTCTCACTGGAGAAAAAAGAATTTATGGTCTGCCGTCCTGACTATGGTTTGAAATCAGAAATCGTGGTACAACATTGTACATCGTGTGAGTATAAAACTGAATCCAGTTCTGATCATAAAGCAGTGACATTTCAGTTAAATAAGCCTACATTCTGATGTGATCCAAAATACTCTGAACGTATCAATATTTGTCAAAGAGTACTACATCGAATAAATGAAGAAATGAATGAATAAAGAAAATAATTAAACCTGAATAGAAAAAAAAACAACATAAATAATAAATAGATAAGCAAGTAAATGACTGAGTAAATAAATGAATGAATAAAGAAAATATTTAAACCTGAATAGAAAAAAAATAACTTAAATAATAAATAGATAAGCAAGTAAATGACTGAGTAAATAAATGAATGAATAAATATACAAGCACATAAATTAATAAATAAATTGCTTGACCTACCCTTGGCAACAATAATAATCGTAGCTTGCGTGATTTGAACAAGCGGGGAATGTGTTTAGATGACAGAAATGTATTAAAACAGCTATTGTGCCTAGGGAAGCTGGTCTAATTACACACGATTCTAGTGTCTGCGAGTGTACTCTTCAGATGGGGAAAATACGAATTCCCAAGAATTGATTTTTTTTCCCTCATATTTCTCGTGGAATTTCGGGTCCAGAACACAGGCATAGGCAGGGTCTTGGGGTCCCAGAGAAGAGGTTCCAAAAATGGTACAGTGAAAGCTGCAATCGATTGCTGGAGATGGACAGGGGTGGCGCGAAATGCTCCTAATCACAGTCAAAGCCCTTGACGGGTGGGGGTGTGTGTGTGTGTGTGTGTGTGTGTGTGTGTGAGGAGGTCTAGCGTTTTTAGATAAGAAGGCCTTGCTGAACAGTAGACGATGCAGCAATAGTCCAGTTTAGAGCCGATCACAGCCTTGTGGAGATGGAGAAGACTTTCTATTAGTTCCCCAGTTGGTGTTTGCCTCGACATGGAGAATGTCACTGATCTCTTTCTTTGTCTTTTTTTTGGTAACATCCACCATCTTGCTATACTCTACTCTGAAAACCGAGCATGACTATTGCGGCCAGAGAGTGGGTTTTTCGCAGAACGGCTGTCAGAAGATAATTTGGGCTGCAGCCAGAATTGGGAGATGGTAGTTTAATGCCCCTACTAGGGACGCACAGGCAGAGTCAAGTTGAGGGCTTAATGCCTCCTCTGAGTCAACATACTGCCTTCATCAGCAGGAGGGAATGGTCTGTCTTGTCGTGACTATACTGCCTTCATCAGCAGGAGGAATGGCCTGTCTGTCGTGACAATATTCATAGCTGTTGAACAAGACATGGTAGAAACAGATTGACTGCAGCTATCAATGTCTGTGTTACGAAGAAATATATCTTCTTTTGTGTCTAGAGTTTCTGTATAATTATATGTGTTCAGCTGAGTCTTCTGTTAATCCCACGAGCAGGACGGGTGACCGCCAACGCAGTTTTCACAAAGGGCTGGTCGCGGATAGGCCCGTCATGCTACCACCGAGCACCTGACCCGAATTTTGCCCGTCATGGACTGCTTGGCAGAACTCGCCACAAGTTCCTACCCCCGAGAACCTGACCCGAATTTTGCCCATCAGGGACTGCTTGGCAGAACTCGCCACAAGTTCCTATCCCCGAGCACCTGACCCGAATTTTGCCCGTCATGGACTGCTTGGCAGAACTCGCCACAAGTTCCTACCCCGAGCACCTGACCCGAATTTTGCCCGTCATGGACTGCTTGGCAGAAACTCGCCACAAGTTCCTACCCCCGAGTACCTGACCCGAATTTTGCCAATCTTTTTTTGACACCAAATGCGTTTCATTAGAGATGGAACATCCTCCAAGATATTAAGATAGCTAAGTCTGATCGACTGTTGCAGTGACAGAGTGCATAATCCCAGAAACAATTTGTTCCAATCATTCGCAAAGAGTCACATGGTGAACATCATTATCTTCCTGTTGCTTTAGTTATTTTCACTTCCAAATTCTTCGATCATTTGAAATCCAAACACTTTGATTTCTTTTTCAGGTATTTGGTGTTCAGAACATTTTTTTAAACCTCATAAGTAAATCCGATGGCATAGCGCTGCACATACCAGTTCCACGTCCACAGTCACACTCTGATTTGTCCGTCACAGCCCTGGCAGTCCACAAGGAGAATTAGCATTAGCTTGCAATCACGCAACTCACAGGAGGAGATACTGCAATGCTGCCAAGTCACTTTGGTAGTGTTCAGTGGTACCTGTTCTGATCCGATATGAGCAGGACGCCATCTACTAAAACCCCTACTGACGACAACGATTACTCAGTCGCCAAGCCAGCATAAGTAAACATTCCCTCTGGAGGGGGCCACCACGTCCGCCAACGACAGTTTCTATACACACGCCAGTATCGGCGACCTCACGAACTCATCAAAGGCATCATCGTGGAGAAGAAATTTGAAACTGAAGTCACGATGAGATCAGGGCACGAAGGGCCCAAGCCATCATCGACGGACTTTGATAGAAGAGGAATATTTGAGAGGCGTGTGCATATTTCTGTGTTCTTTCCCTACTCTTTGTCTGTCCCTTTACTTATCTCTTGGTTCGCGCTTTCCTTACTTTTCCTCGTTTAATCTTTTAACATTGTTTTTTGTGTGTGTATGTATGGCTCCCCTCCATTACTCTGTCATCCACACCACATCCACGCTGGGTTTAGAGGGAGTAAGGTAGAGAAGGGTAGTGGTACGGTTCGAACATTTTCTTTTCTTTTTATTAGGATAGTTAGGTTACCCCCTGAAACTTACCATTACACGTTTTCCTTTCCTTACATGTGTGTATAAATGAAGAAGAGTAAAAGGTTAATATTTGTATGGACCGTCTTCAGATGGGTCCACGGGTAACAGAGACAGCCTCGTGTAACGTCCAGACCAATGCAACAATTTTGTGGGCTCTTGTGGATTTAAACTCCCCATGATCCCCTCCTATAAGTCTTGTTGATCGCGCTCTGGAGGCGGCATTGTCAACAGTTCATCTATGTTTGTTTTTCATCAAGGGGGAGGTTGGTGGGCGAGGACATCCCCCTTTTAAACCCGTCCAATGAGATTCTTGACATGCTGAGAATATAATTGAAAGGTGTGTGTGTGTGTGTGTGTGTGTGTGTGTGTGTGTGTGTGTGTGTGTGCCGCCCCGCGCGCGCGTATGTGCGTAGTGCACATGCTCTCGGCTGCGCGCACGCGTGTGTGAGTGGCGCGCGCGTGCTTGCATGCATGAGTGTGTGTGTGTGTGTGTGTGTGTGTGTGTGTGTGTGTGTGTGTGTGGTGTGTGTGTAATATTTGTCAGTACAACCGTGAGTTAATCTGACAAAAAATTTGGGTTTCAGTCAGTCAGTGTGTAATAGGGGGGCACTCGCATGCTTGCATCAGTGAATTTTTTTTGGGTAACAGTGTTTGCATGTGGGCAGTCCGATGCTGGTTTTTAAAACAAATTTGGTTTCATGAATGACATCGTACGTCTTTGAAAGTTTTCTCCTTTGTAGGGCCAGTTTTAGTTAAAAACAAACAACAAACAAACAAAAAACTTTAAGAGTAGAGAATATCTGAAGGTGACACAACGTGACTTAAACGAACAACTGTTTGTGTAGACCTTGTGGTTTTATTGATCAGTTCTTTCTATCTTTACTACAAGGTGCTGTGCTCCAACAATGTATCTGACTTACCTATCTATGTATCTTTATAAGACAGCACACACCACACACACACACACACACCACACACACACACACACACACACACACACACACACACACACACACTCATGATATATATATATATATATATATATTATATATATATATATATATATATATATATATATATATAGATCAATGTGGTTAAAATACCCAAAATGATTTCCAGAGCGCTCAACCCCTTGGGAGCAACATTTGTTAAATAAGGTATTAAAAGGAATCTACAAATTTGTTTCGAACGCCTTGCGCTGTCATCAGGATGGCTTTTGGTTTGCCCACGCCTATGTTATATAGCGTGTGGGCTCACGTTTGCGGTTAGAGAACTATAAAATATCTATTCTAACTCACTTGCTCCTCAACCAAGTTTTCGGGCGAAAGTGGCCTAAAAGCGGCATTCTGGCTTACTTGCTCCTCAACCAAGTTTTCGGGCGAAAGTGACCTAAAAGCCGCCTTTTCTGTTCTCTGACAAGTAAGACTTCAATAACCAAAAAATAACGATATCTACAAACAGGCATACTGTGTAGGGATTATCCGTTTTCAATACTAATTTACTAAACTTGCTTGTCTTTTAAAACTAAGTTATATTTTTGACATAAAATCCGCACACTTATTTTGACTAATTTCTACCTACAAAACTTTGTATAACAGACAGGCTGACACGAGGCTGAAACCTGCTTGCTTAATTTACGGCTGGCGCAGAAAAGGGCTTTTGTTCACACAGCGCACGGCCGCTTCAAACTGCGACCAAAAAATCAATAAAGGACACCTCGCGGCGGTTAACTTGCAACATAGCCTATTGCATTAGCGAATGTTCTAGACTGTCACGTGTCATCTGCCACGTCAAGGCCGCCACGCCAGCAAGACCGGTTTCGCCATTGTTTCCCGTCGGACAGGTAAGGCGATCCTCAGAGCGGCAATTAGTGGCTTTGCTGGCACACGACGGCTGTTATGCTCTCAGCGGGCCCGTAATTGTCTCCCTTTAATAGTTTTTTATTCGTAGTTCTCTGAGAGAGAATTAATTGTTAAAATCTATATTTTTATATTTAATATGCTAAAGTATTTAATATAAATATTGAACAAACTAGTAACTAAAGAGTAATGTAAGATACAGTTGTTGTTTGGTCTTTAAAAATATTCTACTTAAATAAAAAACAACTTTATCAACATTTACACTGGTCACCATAGAATTGTGAAAGCTTTCAATGTGTTGGTTTATATATACTGTTGCTCTAACTGTTAATGTGAATGTGTCGTGTATTTTTTAGCAGCAAGAGGGCTGCAGGGTGTAGCAGCGAACTAGGTCAAACGTTCCTTGTAAGAACGCTTGACCTGCAAAGCACAGCAGCGAACTAGGTCAAACGTTCCTTGTAAGAACGCTTGACCTGCAAAGCACAGCAGCGAACTAGGTCAAACGTTCCTTGTAAGAACGTTTGACCTGTAAAGCGCAGCAGTAAACTAGGTCAAACGTTCCTTGTAAGAACGTTTGGCCTAGTTTGCTGGCCTTTAGTCACAAAGAAAGTGGCCCCAGTTCTACTTTGAGACACTTGACACCTTCACCCCCAAGTCACCCCAAGTCCTTAATTAAGTTCTTGATTAAGTTCCCCCAAGTCATTAATTAAGTTTTTAATCAAGTTACCCCAAGTTTTTAATTAAGTTCTTAATTAAGTTCTTAATTAAGTTACATCAAGTTCTTAATAAGTTCTTGATTAAGTTACCCCAAGTCCTTAATTAGTTTTAATCAAATCACCCCAAGTTCTTAATTAAGTTCTTAATTAAGTTCTTAATTAATTTACATCAAGTTCTTAATAAGTTCTTGATTAAGTCATCCTCAAGTCATCCTTTAAGTACAACCAAGTTCTTATTCAAGTTATCTTATCAAAAAAAATACAATCTATGTTTTTTATCTTAAATAGTAGATGTCTAATATAGTACACACACGCCTCAAAAAACGCGTCATCGCTGAGGATGTCTTGCTCAGCGTTCTTTGCGCAAGATCGGTTAGCATAGATCTTAATGAAGTTCTTACATCCTAAGCAACCGCATTGATTACAATTCTGGTCTATAGAAATGTCTTTTATAGACTCCATGTCTTTATTTATTGACTCCATCATTTTAAACAAATAATAATCCGCCATGATCTATTTTTATCAAAAAATTTAAATTTAAGTTCTTTAAAATATTATTGCATTTTAAATGGATCAAAATGATTTTTGTTATTGGCGGTGCTGGCGTGCTGCTGTCTTCTGTATTTAGTGGTTCAGATTTTTTTGATTGCTTTTGTTTTTGTTGCCTTTGGTTATATATTTTATAACCGTAATAACCGCCCCAGCAGCAGCAAGGCGCCAAAAATGGCAGCAGTTTTAAGTTCAATATTCCATGAAGACTTTGGTGCCTTGAATTAACTTGTTCTTGTTCTGGAGCTGGCATTGAATCAACTGTTGGCGTTGGCGGTTGTTATGTTTTCATTATGAGTTATATTCTGTAACTTTAATTTTCTTTGTCTGTTCAACTCTGCTACTCTTTTTCCTGCTGCAACACCGCCCAGGATGTTTACTGGTCACTTCTCGACTTGATTCAGTGTTTTCAGATTCAGTGTTTCCTGATTCTGCTGATTTTCCGACTCGTTCATTTTGAAGGGAAATAAAATCTATATGATTAAAAGTAATTAATCCCATGATAACGGCGATAACAATGTTCCAAATCTGTAATATAGATCACAGCTTAGAGACTCTAATGACTTTGTTAAAATGGATCTTGCGTTAAATCATACGTAAGATCTTGTTCAGAATCAATGGGAGCAAATCTACTGACTAGTTTAGTGTACAAACTAAGAACCGTTTGCCCCACACTTTTACCATCTCGACCCCAGCTGCGCTTCATACCTGTTATGATACTTTATAATGGTCTTGCGGCGACATCTGTTGAATCTGTTCTATGCTGAATTCAGTTCCGAGGAACTGTTTTGTTTTCCCACATGCTGCCAAAGAATACAACCTCTCCTTTTTGGGCATAATAGCTTGATCATCAACTTCTTCATTTGTAAGTCCAAGGCTGTGTAGGCCGCTCTGTAGCTCCAGCAGATCATCGCTGTTCATGTTTTTTATTAAATTATATTATTTTATTTCTTAAAATGAGCACCGAAAAAAACTGTTGCCAACCTTGTATACCATTCTGCTGTTATTGGTGGCCTAAGTGTAGGATACACGATGCTTGGTAAAAGCTTGTTAAAAATTAAACCGGCAGATCTTGGCAAGCTAGACTTGAGGATTCAGCAAAGCTAATTGCTATCATTGCAGCTTCATTTGCTACGAAAGATTTTCTAGTTAAGCAAGGAATAATTCCAGAGAATATGTAAAAAAATACATTTATAAAAATGGCTTCACTCGTAATGATGATAGTGGCGCTGTGGTGAATGCGCTTGCTTTTAGCGGAAGTAATTACGCATTTAGTAAACTACGGATGATGGCGAGAGAAAAGACATAACAAAGCTGTGGAGCAACTAGCTGCTGCACAAGATCACTATGAAAAGCATAGAATTGAGCAGTTAGATTTTATTAATAACAAACTGAAAAAACAGGACATGCAGCTTACACATTTAAAGATGTTGACCAGGCAATAAAAGAATATATCTTGTAACAGGTAAACCAATCCAGACATTGCCCCCACCAAAATTCAGTGACTTTTATCATCCATCAAAAAACAAAAGATGCAAGAAATCGCGTTTATTGTCGTCGGTATGACCGTTGTGTATTTTGTTGCGCATAATATCGGCTGAATAAAAAATGAACAAAATCTATTATTCGCCCAAAGGATATGGAAGGGAATCACAGCAATTAAAAAGCTAAGCCAGCGGCGGGCGTCAGTGAACAAACAGCAAAAGAATGGTTATCTAAACAAGCGATTTGGCAAATTTATTTACCTGCCCCTAGACGAATACAGAGACCACACTTTGTCAATACAATACCAAACGACACCCATCAAATGGATCTCTATATTTACCCTCTGATACGATTAGACGAAAAAGATTTAAGTACGCACTCACAGTCATTGACATAGCTTCAAGATACAAAGATGGGGAACCATTAACACAAAGAGTGCTTCTGCTTTTGTTTGTCGCAACAACTGATATACCAACGGGGTCCCTTAATTTTCCTCGCATGATTCAAGCGATGTGAAAAAAATTTTAAAGGGCCGAGTAATCAATTATTTTAAAAATAGAGTTACCTTTAAAAAACCCCGGATTCACAGACCAAAATTTTTTTTTTAGTTGAAAACTTTAAAAAACAGTTTCTAAAAGACTTTTTTCCTACCAGATCACAAAAGGCTTATTGAAAATTCCCCGCAACACAAATGGGTTAAAGGCTGCCCTCATTTTGGGGCCCAATGAATAATGAAAAATTTTAAAAGGGGCTAAAACAGTAAAAGGGGTTCAGACCGCCCCCTGGAGGTCTCCCCTGACAGATGGGTCAGGTGGGAGGAAGGGTGACTGACCTCACACGCTCCGAAAGGCCCACACAAAAAGATTACGTACAACCCCCCATTTATTCCCCCAGCAAAAAAAAACTTTCCCAACACCGCACCGCACATCACAAAAAAGCCTCCAACCCCCAAACAACAGCCCAATCCCCGATCAAGCACCCCCAACGCACCAAACATGCCCAACCCAATCAAGCACTCCAACGCACACAACAGCCAATCACAATCAACACTCCCCCCCCCAAAACAGCCGATTATAAATAAGTATTCGCCATACGACCACATGATCACACTTAACATTCCAGCACAAAACCAAAATACAAAAATTAAAGGGAAATATTCCACTTGCCCTCTTAACACCGGGATTGCCACCCCTGCCCCTGTCGAGTCTGCGGGGACACCCTGTCGCACTAGGGCCCGACCGGGGTTGGGTTCTCGCAGGGGTCGCTAAAACCCGACACCCCTCGACTTCCAAGCGGGCAGTAAGAGCTTTCCCGGGGGGGGGGGGGGACGTACTGTTACTGGGGGTCCTACGGGGGTCCGGCCGGCCAGCAAACGGCGGCGTCTTACCCCCCCTCGTCCCGCCCAAGGCGTGGCCTCGATCAGCGTGGCCCACCCCGCCGGGGGTCTCAACCAGAACGGGCCTCGCCGTCGGGGCACCCCAATGGCTCCGGGTGAACCCCCGGGGGGGGGGGAGGAAGTGGGGGGAGATCAAGGGGGGGGGAAAGAAAAGGGAAGGAGAAGGGAAGAAGGAAAGGGTAACCTACCCGGGGGTGCCCCCCGAAAAGGGGCCAAAGGATCTTTTACCCTCTGTCCAGTCAGAGGACAGGGGCAAAGATGGGGAAACAGAAAAGCGATGTCCCCTCCTACGGGCCACTGCGGGAATTTGAAATACGACGTACTCCGATGTAGGGTAAGGGAACGAGACGGACGGGGCGCCCCCAGAGACCTTCCGCTCGAGTAAAGAGTAACCTTCCTCCAAGGCGCCAAACCCGCCATGCTGCGTCCAGAGTAGTTACTTCAAACAAAAAAAAAAAAACGAAGCACGTGCGACGGAAAAAAGCAGGCAAGGGGCCGATAGACAGAAAGTTCGAGAGAAAGGTACCAGCCACCCGTGAACTTGCAGGATAAATAGCACGGGGGGTGGAATTAAGAGAGAAGAAAAAGAGAAAGAAAAACCAAAGGGTTTAGCTAACAAATCCCAAGGTGCAACCGCACCACAACCACACTAAGGGAGGGGTACACGACAACAGCAACGACAATAAACAAATAAGTAATTCCGCCCCCCGGGGGGGTGAACTCGTAGCCCGCGACAAACTCGTAAAAACCCCCCCTTCAAAAAGCTCTGTTTCTCTGAGATACAGTGCCCTTTAAAAACCGTCCAGTGCAATTTTCCCCAACAATGGACCAAAACCCAACCCTGTGTCGACAGATCGATGAACCCAATACAAAATTTCCCCGATAAAAATCACACGGGAAAAATACTAATACTACATTTATCAAAAAATAAGCAAACCCCCCAAACCGAAAGTGACAACCCAAACCCTTTGGTGATTTTTTACCTTTAACCTCACTAAAAGTACAACTGTCACTACCCCGAAACAGAGCCAAAAAAGGGAATAACCCGGGTTGGGGGGGAAATGCCCCTTACTGTTTTTCCCAAAATTTTAACTACGGAGTCGGCTAATAGTCAGACCCGTATTACGGGAAACCCCTTTATGACGAAAGTAAAACGCAGACCTGCAGCTCCACTGCCTAACCAGGTCACGACGACGGGCCCGGGACCCGGCCAAGCACGGAAAAATGTGATCGCTCCCATCCCAAACTTCCGGCCTACTTCTTTTGGCACGCCAGTGCGCGCCCAAAATCTGCTAGAGTTTCAGAACAGTAGGGGCATCGTGTCCAAAGCGGGACCCTTTGGGGTACGACTCGCAGATTCACCACTCCCAAATTAGGGGGACCGCGATCGATGGAGTTTAAAGGGTCCCACCAGGGGCCCCAACCTTGCTAAAGGGCCCCCCAACCCGGGCATGACCCTAGGGGAACACGCTTCAAGCGACCCCGGGCTTGCCCGCGGCAACAGAAAACGCGGCAGACTGTAACCTGTGAGTTCTCCCTGCCAAAAGAAGTCTTGCCTAACTCCTCGAAGTCCGCTTGGAGCCCATATGACCCCGCCATGGGGAATCGGGGGCCCCTGCCGGAAAAACAACCTCTCGGGGTTTTGGGGGGAACCCACAAGCTTTTTTCGCCACATGATCTGCCTGAGGGAAACCCCAAAGAGGATCCCTTGTGGAGCTTGAAGCTCACCTTGGCGTGTGGGCCGACGAGCGGGACGACCCACAAGTTTCGTAGGGTTGGACACCAAATCCCGGCCTGAAAAATTAATGTAGCAGGATCGGCCCTTGCCAGAACCCTCGTCAGAGATGGGCGAAGAAGGGGACGAAATTTCCTGTTCCTGCTTCTTGTTTTGGCGGTGGGGTGACTCCCCACACGCCTGTACGGGAAATTTCCGTAACACGGACGACTGCGTCCGTCAGCAAAGGTGACAGTATCCCATGAAAGGGGAATACATGGGTCGCTCCACCGCAAGGGCCCTACTTCGCCACAGAATAGGGGGGGGAGATGGGATAAGTACAGAAGGAGGGGTGGGGGAAAAACCCCCCAAACCCCGCAACATCATAACTAGCGCCCCCCCGGGGCCTCGGGGGAAAACCCAAATTCTTATCCCAAAGATTTTGAGCCCCAATCCCGATGGTGTCGCCCAAGGGGGAAACCCCACAACAAGAGAAACACGGGGCACTCTGAATCCCCCAAGCTGGAGGGAAACCCACGTTAGCTGAGGCCGAGGACTTGGAAAGGACCACCCCCGACTACCAGCGGTTTTGGGACAATCTTTCCTAATGTGGCCGGACGACCACAAAAAAAAAACACAGTGGGGCGTGAAATCCCCGATAAAATTTTCCCCCTTGTTCACCCCGTAGCATTTGTGGGGCGCCTTATTGCTCTAAACCTTGGAGGGCTTCCCGTTTTGGGGGCATGCCCATAACCCCTGCGAGCTTCAGCAAACACCCAGGGGTTTTAATCGCACCCGCGAAACCTAGGGTGTCTCGCCCCCGGATCCTCAACTCTGGGGGCACATTTGGTGACTTTAAATGAGGATCAAATCCCCCGCTCCAACTAGCAAAAACGACGCCAGTACCCTAGCGTTTTGCGCACCTATCACAAACACAAAGGTCTCTCATTATTTTTCTTCATGGACCTGAATTCCTCCTTACGTCTCTGGGGGAAAGGGGGAAAAACGCTTACGCAGAGCCAACGCATGCTGCAAAAAAGGCACCTTCATTTAGAGTGACACACCTCCCTTGCAGCACCGATAATCCAGAAAAAAGGTGCATGCCTTTTTCTCCTCAACAATTATGAACAAGCAAACCCTTTTCGAAAAGCTCTAAGAACATGTCAATGTCCTCACAGGTCTGAACTCTGGAAGCTTTTAAATTGGGCCCCTAAAATCTTTACCCGCCTGGTGTTAACCCCCTGATTACAAGCGGGGGACCCCGAAAGAATTGTCCATCCCTCCCCACCAAGCCTCCATCCCGTCAGTTCTTCCCACGGGGGGCACCCCCCCCCACGCTGATCGCCCTTCCCCACGCCACCCCCTGTCTGGGACCTCCTCTCTACCTGACCCCCCTTCTAGAGCCTTTCCCCTCCTGAGCAGCCCTTTCCCTTCGCTACAACCTCTTCCTTACGAAGACCCCCTTCGGCACTTTTCCTTACGAAGGGTCCTGGGGCGGCCCTTTCCTTCCCAAGGGCCCCTTTGGGGGCCTCTTCCCTACGCCATACCTCTTCCCATGCATAATCTCCTGTCTGTCAGTCTCCTCTCGCGCAACCTCCTGTCACGGCCCCTTCTACGCTCTTCCCTCGGGGAACTTCCCCTGACTGCCTCTTCCCCCGTTGGGCCTCATCCTCCCTCGCTGTCGCTCTGAAACATCAGGCGGTGGGATGTCTGGGGGGGGTTCACCACCCGACAGGGAGGAGGACCCCTCTGACCCTCCCTTGGGGCTCGCTTTCCCAAAGGAAAAATCTTTTGGGGATGCCCCTTACGAGGGGAAGCCTGGAAGGGGAAGTTTTTGGGGCTTGCACTCAACGAAGCCCACAGTTGCTTCGCTATACTCTACGCTTCCGACGGGGAATGCCAGTCGGGTCTCAACAGGGGGACCCCCCCCGCGAAGAGGTAGAAAATATCACTGGGGTACCTTTACAGCACGGGAAAAGGTAGAATTACCGTAGTCGAAGTACAGTACTAAAAGTAGGGACTACAGTAACATTTTAAACCCTTCTTCTTCACCCCGCGCGCCTACCACCACGCCGGGCCCGCCATGACAACTATCCCACATTTTCCCCAAAACAGGGGAAAAACAATTCCCCCTTAAAAAAAAAAAACAAATATTTTGGGGGGGTGGTTTTTATGGGGTTTTTTTGTGTTGCGGGTTTTGCGGGCAAGTTCCGGGTGCTCCCCCTTGGCAACACCGCGCTTCAGCACGACAACGTGCGGGGGGGCTCACCGAAAAAAAAAAAAAAAAAAAACATGTCCGGGCCCCCACTCTGGGAAAACCGCGCTCTAAAACACGAGCAACATGCGGGGGGCTGGCCGAAAAAAAAACAAAAAAAAAAAAATACAACGGGATCCGGGGGAGGAAAAAGAAAAAAAAAACACAGCGCCGATACAACCCCCTGTACTCAAAACCCGGGAGAGAAAAAAAAAACAAGAACTGGGTAAAAACAAAAAAGGAAGGAAGACTGAGCGGCAACAAAGGGGAAGACTTTCGGCCTCTCTGAGGTACCCGGCAAGGAGGTTGGGAAACGGCGACTCCCCCCTCTCCCCTCGACTCCCATCACCCCGGGTGTTTCCCCCAGGGCCCCAAAAAAAACTCCCTTCACACTAGAGTCACCCCCCCAACCCCCACAACAAAAACGACAAAAATGCTAAACATAACAAAACAGACAAAATTAAAAGTACTTTTCCCCGAAAAGAGGGAACGCAGAGCCTTCACTCCCGGGCAGCCCCCCCAATTTTCACACGACCCCTGGAGGTCTGCCCTGACAGGGTCGGTCTAGGGGGGTGAAGGATGACTGCCTCACCCCTCCGCAAAAGACCCCACAAAAGATTTCGATACAACACCCCCTTTTTTCACACCCCAAAATAAACATTCCCAAAACCGCCCTCCATCACAATAAACACTCCAACCACACAACATGCCAATCACGCAACACTCCAACCACACAACATCAAATCACGATCAAGCACTCCAACGCACACAAAATCACAATCACAATCAAGCACCCCGCACCCCAACATGCACGATTATAAAAAAGTATTTCGCCATACGACCCCATGATCACACTTTCAGCTTCCCGCACATAGACAAATACACATTAAGGAAAAATTCCAGCATTGACCCTTCTTAACACCATGGAGTGCGTGCACACCCCTGCCCCTGCGGTCTGCTGGGGGCACCCTTCGCCTAGTCTCCAGCCGGGTTGGTTCTCGCAGGGGTCCTCAAAGCCGACACCCCACTTCCAAGCGGGGGATGAAGAGCGGTCCCGGGGGGGGGGGGACGTAGTTTACTGGAGGTCCTGGACGGGGGGCCGGCCCGGGCCCTCAAACGGCGGGGTCTCTACCCCCCTCGTCCCGACCAAAGGGGTGCCTCGATCAGCGGTGCACCTCCCGTCCGTGGGGCTCAAACCCAAAAGTGGCCTCGACCCGTACGGGCACATCCGACGTGCTCCATGAACCCCCGGGGGGGGGAGGACGTAGTGGGGGGAGAGTCAAGAGGGGGGAAAAAAAGGAAGGAGGAAGGGAAAAAGGAAAAAGGGGACAGCTACCCTGGGTACCCCCCAAGAAACGGGGAAAGGCTTTTCCCTTTTCCCGTCGAAGGACAGAGGGCGAAAGCGGAAAACAAAGAAGCGATGTCCCCCTCCTACAGGCCCAGCAGGAAATTTAAAATCGACTGTACCTCGATGAACGGGGAAAGGAAACCCGGACGGACAGGCGCTCCCAGAGACATCTTCCCCCGAGTGAAGAGCTAACCCTTTTCACAATGGGGGCCAAAATGCCATGGCCCGAGTGGTATACTTCAAACTAAAAAAAAAAAAAGCCGTGCGACGGTAAAAAGCGGGAAAGGCCGATAGACAAAATTCGAGAGAAAGGTACCAGCCCCCCGTGAACTTTCAGGAAATAGCCGGCGGTGGAATTAGAAGAGAAGAGAGAAAAGCAAAACCCAAGTTGACTAACTATACCAAGGTGCAACCGCACCACAAGCCACACTAAGGGGCGGGTACACACAACAAACGACAATAAACAAATAATAATTCCGCCACCCTGGGGGGTCAAATCGTGGCCCCGCGACAAACCGTGACAAAAGCAATCAAAAGAAAAACAAAAAAGTTTCTGAAGCTCCCTACACCCCAAACTATTCCTTTGGTTTAAAAGTAAGGTACCTTTTTTTACCGGGGAACAGAGGGGGCACTCCATTAGGGGAACCGATCCATTTGGAGTGTTTATCCGTTAAATAAAAAGAATTTTAAAAAGAATCCGCCCGGTTTTTATTTACGAAAACTGACAAACAAAACAACCAGTCCTCAAGATTTTTTGTGAAAGAAACTGCAGATAATCCCACCAGACACAGTTCCATTGCTTAATTAATTTTAATTACTTTAAATATATTTGTGTCTAAAAGGGAAGCCCGAAGAACGGTATTATAAAGAAAGAGACCGCAGAATTATACGGGAAGCATTTGTAATAAATCTGCTTTTGGGGGAAATTTTAACGAAAAAATTTATCAATCATGATAAACCCATCTGATCACATAAAATCCAAAATCCTAAATTGGAAAAAGGATATCTTGAAATAATAGAAAAATTCGGCACATCAAGCAAACATGAGAAAAGTTTAAGATTTGGGATGGTCTATAATTGTCTTGCGTTTAAAGTGATTGAAAAATATAAACCCTGTTTATGCGGTTCTATAATGTCCATATGCATATGAAAACTCTGATTAACAACACAGGGTTTTGTTTTGTTCTATCTAATGATTCTTTGTTTACAAACCGTTTGTGTTTATCTCATGTAGATTAGATCGCAGTTTTCGTTTTCTTTATGAAAAGTCTAATTGTCAAAACAATGCTTCTTTGTAGTTGTTATGTGATATGTTTGACTGCACCACTGCGGATATTCCTTTTGCTTTCTTAATGATTTTTTTGGCTCGAAATACGTACATTTTCGATCTTAAACCAATAAAATCCTTTAATCACCCCCCAGATATTCATCCTTTCATCTTTCCTAAAACCTTCCTTATTAACGGATGAAGGGTAAGGCGAATCTTTAGGTAATCGGATGTATCGAAACATCCCGCATGCCTTTAGCTACTTCTAATTCCATGTCTTTATAGATGTCTTCAGTAGGATATCATAACAAAACTATCTGTATCTTTAAACACTCTGGACTCTATACAGGGTTTAAAGTATCATAAAGAAATTCTAACATTTAAAGTTTTGATAATTCTAAAACAGTAAACCCAAATAAAAAAACAGGTTTGTCCAATTTGACTTTCTTTTTTTCATCATTGCCAAAAAGCTGATCAGAATCTTTTAAAGTCCTATAATTAGGTTTTGAATCAGTTAATTGCTTCGTTTCTCGGGTTGACCAATCTAACATCTTTCGCTTGTGCGGAATTCTCCTAGTCTTTCAAAACAGCTTGTTCTCAGCTTGAAAAAGTTTTTTCTGAAGCTCTGGGGATTTAGTTCTAGGATCATGTTCTTCATGAGTTGGTCATGAAAATTTCTTGATCAAAGCGATTACACGTGAACTGCTGTCAACTTCAAACCATCCTTAAATAAAAATGTAGAAGTCTGTAATGACAAACTAATTTTTTTGCCTCGAAGATTGGGCCAATTTAGGCGGCCTCTTGGATCTCTTTACTTTCTGTGCTAATGGATAGTCATTATGCAGTCATGGAGTTCATGAGGATATTCTGTCAACTTCTAGAAGTATCCACTTTGTTGACCCGGCCCAAACTGCCCAAACACTTTAATCCCTTTGAATATTTTTCGGATCCCCGCCTGTTTTACATTTTAAAGTTGCGTACGGAAGTGATTGCGGCCATTGCCCATCCATACAGATTTTTTGGGCATCTAAATTACTAGATAGTTAGACCTTTTACTTGATCATAGTCCGTCCAAGTTTTTGTTGTTTGGCTTACAGTATGATGGACGCCATACTAATTCCTCCACGCAATCCGTTTTCAATCATCTGAATCATTGTAAATCTGACAATAATTTCAATCTGTCTCCAGTAAACTTTAAGAAAGCTCCCAACTCACCCCGGGCCAGAAATTAATGCGCAGGATCCAGGCTGTAAATGTTTCATGCAGGTCTTCTAAAATTTTCAAAGACGTCCGCCAACAAACATGTATCAGCCATTAAGTATATTCATGATATCTCCCTCGTTTAACACTCTAACTTCTGCCACGCATCTTGAGATGCTGGTAATCAGAATCACTGATGTCCTTTTCTCTAAGACTAGAAAGAACCCCCTTTAGTGGGAATTTGATCTTTCGTCAACCCTTTTCCCAACTGTTCATGTATTCATAAGGTAAACACCCTTTCTAACAAGCGTTGGGTCAAAATATTCTTCCGTTATTTGGGCAAGACTTTAAGGATATACTGCGACTCTAATGAACCCATCCTTGCTGCATAGGGGTCATAAAAAGAATTTATTTAAAGTGAAACACATGTCTTTTCTGATGACTGTGCAATGCATGACACCCTGAAGGCATCGTCTATGCTTTCTATAAGGTGGAGTCGTAACCTCGCAATTTGTGAAAGAATAAGCAGTTTCCATGTCTTTGGTTCAAACTTTAGTGAGATTGCATTTACGTGCGCTGTCCTCTGAACTTTCCACTAATTGATCATGGTCTCTTACTTTGGATGGCTTCCTCACTGATCTAAACCACAAATCCAACAGGAGTGCTAAGTCATACTGCTTGGTCTTCAGGCGTCATTAGATTCAATAAATCAGACAAATTAAAAAAGGGCTTACGCACTTGCTGCATGCGCTGTAAAAATCTCTAGCCGCACCTGGCCTCTAAAAAATCGCGTGAATAGCGCATCCGATCTGACGACAAGAAAGCAAATAAAACAAATCATATTACTAAATTAAAAACGTTTTTTCGAATTTTTTGACGGGCCCCCTTCATAAGAACAATGAGTGATTCGAACTGCGTAAAAAACGAAATGGAGAATTTTGCAGCGTTCCAGTTCTTAAAACAAACTTACTGCCTCGGGGCTAATTATTCTTTAAACAGTAAAACTAGCTGCTACAATGTTTTTAAATGTTCGCTTGCCTTGACGAGGAATTTTGTTAAACATTTCTACAGAATTCTTTTGCCATGATCTTTTAAGTATCTTCATTAGTCTACTATCGTGCGAATAAATGTGTAATCGTAGCCCCGCTGTGAAACATAAAGTAGAAGTCAACATGATTTTGTCTGTTCGCCTATTGTTGGATGTTTTGACACTTTAATTGGCAAAAAAATTTGTTTCCCCCCATGTTATACATTAACAGTTTTTTGTTTTTTTTGTCTCAAAACTGATCAAAACCACGCTAACAGGAAAGAAATTCCACTAAAGAAGATCATTAAGAAAGGGGTGATAGTTAGAAAACTCCTCTCTTTTTTGCGACTAATGCAGCCTTCGAAAAACACCACATAAAACATTTGTTTCTTATCTTATGTTAGAACGCTCTTTTTGCAACAATGCGGAGTAGTGGAAATAACCTCCCTACAATCGTGCATACTAGCTTTTAATATCTCTAAGACTTCGGCCTCTAAAAAAACCCAGAGCCCCTCATTTGGCTTCTTAAAGCGCCACATCAAATGTGTAAGCAGTTGGTCTGCCCAACCAGGTGTTAAGTCATTATGAGAAAAGAATAGCTGTTGTTTAGTCGAAAACCCAGACTTCTAGATTTTTTTCATTTATGTTACATAGTCGATTAAAACAGCTAACATTACTTTAACCGGTGGGTCTATTGTTAGTTTACCCCAGAACTTGAGAAAATGCATGAGCAACACTTGCCCGTACGCTTGCTGGATCAATGACTTCTAAATCAATATCATTCAGTGCTCTTGATAAATCTTCTTGCATTGCTTCAAAACATTCGCCCTGGACCTTCATATATTTTATCCATGCTGAGTTTCTTTTCTAACTCAAAAATTTATTTAAATCAAAAAAAAAATTTAATCAATTCGATAGTCTTTTGTGTTTAGACTCATAAACTAAAGTATAAACACCCTTTTGGGCGTTGTTAATGTGAGCTGTTTAGAACAGAGTTTAATGTCTCGTTTACTTTTTTTAAGCTTTTCCTTTTTTATCTGCTCGGGGTCTGGCTGTTGAAAAACTTGTCCTCGCCTTTCTTTGAAGATCAAACTTTTGTCTTTTGTAGCCCATCAAATCGGCCTGTAAACGACTAAATTTTTCATCCGTGATGTTTGAGTCAGCTAGGGGCTTTATTTATAATCAGCTTAAAGGAACTAATTTTAGCTGTTATTAGTTGAACCATAGCTGTGTGCTTTTGAAGTTTAGTTTTATTTTTTTTGCTAGCAGCACCTACGGCTAATGAACAAGACCAAGAGCTAAAGACAAACCGCCTAGAGGTAAAAGCTGCGGGTGCGCCTATGCTGATGCTAAGAGGCCAACACTCGTTCCTGCTGATGGGGCGCTTATAGTCGATTGCTCCAGTATTAACATAGGTAACACATTAAAGGCAGCAGAATACCTTCGTTTGGGTTTTGCTGTTTTTTTGAAAGGTCCTGCTCTAGTTTTGTAGCATTGTGTAATGTTGGTTAATCTAAAGGTTTTTATCCCGGGGTTTCTACTATCTCTTCTCTTGGCGACTCTGCGCTGTAGGCACATTTGGATAAACTTGAACAGCATGCTTTTTAAAATAAAAATAATTTAGTATTCTGTATGGCCTAATCTTTTCTTTTCAATATTCAGCTGTGCATCAATTTATAAAAACAAATGTACATTAAGCGGTTTTTTGGGTTTTCTTTTTCTTTCTAAATTTGATGTTTACGTCTTTAACCGTTCTCCCACTTCCATGCAACTGATTATCCTCTGTTGACCTTAGGTCAATCCATAAACCGTATTTGATGTTAAATAATCATCAAGCCTAACACTGTGAAGGTGTAGATCTTTAGACGCAAGGTCGCTGTTGGACTTCTGCCCCTCCCACCCCCAAAAAATTTTTCTTATTTCGTCAAATGATGATAAGGTCTAATCCGCTAGCGTAGATTTGGTTAGGACTACCATCAATTGTACATTGCACTTTCGTTAATTTTGGATTAAAAAACTTTTCACTTGCTCTTGCGAATGGTTCTTCATCTTCACATAGCAATAAAATACCTTTAAGCGATTTTACTGCGACACTAAGATTAAAATTCCATATAGCGTCTTGCCCTGCTTTTGGGATTTTTGAATGATGACACACGTTTCGTAATATATTACAAATTGCGACTCATATTTTTTGCTCAATCAGCCTTGCTAAATTGAGTTGCTAACTAAAATCAAACTCTAACGAGATTCAGAAATGCTGTACTTTGCTTCGGTGTCTGTTGATCTGATAAAAACGTTTGTAGTCATTAAAAGTTAGTTCGTATGACAATCGTCTTTTAATGCCCCTTGAAGGTATGGGGCATGCGCTTTTTAACAACTCAAAATCTAGGGAAGGGAAAAGCGATTTCCATACGCATAACTTACAGCTAAAGCCTTTTGCTGCTTTTAGCACCTGAGGCGAGTTCGGCGTCTATTCTAAGTTTTAGTGCTTCTTCATTCCCGACCCTTGAACGCAAGATCTCCCTTTTCATTCGCGGTTAGCCTAGATCAGAATAAGTTAAAAATAATGTCTGCATTGTGTAAAGAAAATACTTTTTTCCCCCTCAAGTTTTATAAAAATTTTTTCTTAACGATTGCCCGCCCCAGATTCTGGACAAATGTTCTGGTTGGTCTGTTGTTGAAGCGAGTTCTATTTTGAAAGTAAGTCGCGCAAAAGCCTGGCACAATCAAATCATCCGCTCCTAGGTCTGGAAATTTAACAGTAAGAATTTGATCCGCATAAATAGTGATGGTTATTGGAACAGTTAATATTTCGTTTATTTCCCTTTCACCCCAAATGGGGTTTTTTCAGACTTCTATGCGGGTCAAGAATCGAGCCAATCCTTGTGACATTTTTAAAAACAAAATAAAAAAGTTAATTATTTAAAAACATGGGGGGAATTGGAGATGAAGAAGATTATGATATTAGTGATCTTGGAGACGCCGACATGGATGAAGGACCTCCTTTGACACAGCACCGCTCAAGCGCTCTCATTGCGGGATGAATTAGAGGGGGCGCAAAGGCTAAATTTAAACCCAGAAGAAAAAGGTCAGATCATTATACCAAAGTTTAGAACTAGAACCTCCCAAAACTAAAATACCCTGATGATTTTGAACTAAAAGATAACCTTTTGTATTTTAGAAACGACAAAGGAAACGTGTTCCGCTTACGGATAAACGAGACCATCAAAGTTTGTTAGCATGACAAACAATTAAACAAAGGTCCGTGTGAGCGAGCAGAATCGCCTTGGCTTTACTAAACCAAAATAAAACCCGAAGAAAGTTGCTAAACTTCAAAACATAAACAAGTACTCCCAACAGATAACCAAATGCAAAACTGGAACCTGAAGATTTAAATCAAACAGCAGACCAAATAATAAAGGCAATGAAGCAAAAGCCATTGAAGAAGAAGCAGAACCCACTGAAAAGAAGAAACAGCATTAAAAACAATACACATCCGCCGTACAACCTATGAGAGAATTATTATCCCTTGATCGTCTTTTAAGAACCATCAAAGGAATTATTAAACAATTTAACAAAACTGGCTCAACTAGATAAGGTAATAAAAAGAGAAAAAGAAAAAATTTTTTGAGGCTGACGACGCCAACTTAGGACCTGATATTAAAGAAAGAATAAGACAAAGACTAAAAAATCTTGAAGAACAAAGATCAGCAAGACTAGAAGCGCTGACTACTAACCGAGACCAATTACGAACTCAATAAATTTGAATAAGAGAAACTATCCGGAAAATTTTATATGAAGACACAACCGCTAGCAGAACGAATACAGAACGCTGTTTAGAGAGCAGGGCCCACATTAGCAAGCGTTTAACGGCCTTAGGTTTTTTGCAATAAGTTCCCACTGGTGATGGCTTTACAGGCGGTGGCGGGGGCAAAGTTCAGTGCCCCTCGCCATCTCCTGTAAATTGGGGTTTAAAAAAAACGCTTGATCATCTTGAAAGTTTATTAAAAAATTAGTGGTAAAGCTATAGATTTCTTTACCGGTATATTAGGGGTGTTTTATTAGTGGTTTTGTCTCCGAGCAAGTAGTTGGCTTTATGGCCGAGATTATGGGCATTAGTTCTCTTGTTGGATTACTATTCAGTAAGATAAGACCAAGTAATCCTAGGAAAGTTAATCAACAACTATGCTGTCTTTTCATATTCATGGTCATCGCGAACCAATTTCCGCGTTTTCGATGACTTTGGGTTTGGGTCTTGGGGATTGGGTGACTTAATCTGGTGTTTTTTTATTGTTTGTAGTATTACTGGCCAGAATTTAATGTCGTTTTTCCCAACCTTCTGTTCATTGCCTGCTATAAGAATTTTCATTATTGTAGTTTTTTTTGTACCTATCTGACCCTGAGGTCAAAGGCAGCATGTTAAACCCATGCCAACAGCAAAGTCTACTTTCGATCTTGCGTATTGTAAAAACATTTTGGTATCTTTAATACTTGAAGGTAAAATCAAATGTAGAATTAATGGCATCCCCCTAATTTGCTAAGTATTGTTTTTTCGCGTCAAAGCCGTAGAAGGATCAGTTATGCTCGATCTCGCCTGTGCTTGCGATCCTAGCAAAAACCAAACATAAGTACGAATAGAGTCGTTTATTCGTTCTATTCCCGCTTTAGTTAGGCCCTCAGATGTGTCTAAGATAAATGTTGTCCATGCTGTTTTTTTGCTCTTGCTCTATGGACCCAAGGTGAACGCCCCCGTGCCGAAGAGAAAGATGTGTAAGGAGGATTCCAGTCATAGTTATACTTTCTGTGCACGCCCCACAAATAAGGAGTGCCTAAGCCATGATTAAGATCCGACTTTTGTCTAAAGTCTGTCTTAACATTAATATTGAATTCGTTACAAATCCTTTCAAAAGCCTTCATGTCTATTCTGTTGCTGAAAGGATTAAAACGGTTTGTCATTTGGTAATGGCGCTCGCAGTTCAGTCAAAATACGTCTGAAGGTGTAATAAAAATGAAATCTGTACACTGACTCACCAAAGGATCGGGTGATTTAAGTGATCAGCATACGACCTCCACACCCCAGTTGATGCACAAAACACAGCAAAGTTTAACTGGGTTCGATAAAACTGCATCGGATGACTGAACCACACTTTTGCGATGTAGTTCTTTTTTAATGGGGGGTTAAGATATCTGCTTAATGGGGTACTCACCTTTTTATGAAAAGTGACGTCTGGGTCACAGCAATGTCAGAGTATCAGTTGCTATATTTTTAAGATTGTAGTGCGGCCCAACAGATTTTTTTTGCATCTTTGTATATTTAAAAGCGCTCATTTTTATTTGTTTTAAAAAAAAAGTTTTGTAACAATTAAAAACTCAAGACCGTCCTCCGTTTTTTAGAACATGCTATTGATAACGATTGCGGAAACCAAATGGTCGCGCTTCTTTTAAAAATTCTACAAAGTCGTATGGGTTTTAAAATAACGGAATCCAAGAAGAATAATAAGATTAAAAATATGACATGGAAGGAAACTTAGTTGACCCGTTAATCATACCTGTGGTTATTTACGGATTTTGTTCGCTAAAAGAAGCAATGAGTAACTTTGACATTACTCTCAAACTTAACAATGCAAATTTGACAACAATGTTAACTTCAAACCTGAAAAAGAAGTAGTAGGTTACTATTTTGACGGAGAGCTAGCTAAAATATTAGGCTTTGCAACTGACAATCGAGACATTCATAGTTTTAGAGTTGCACCAGACGAAACTACTTATGGGGGGAAGTCCGCTCGATCTTGCTTTACATTCATTACTCTATGTTCATTTGGATGAGCTGAGGGACTGATGAAACTTATATGATGGAACGCCCTCAAATGTTTTAAGAGCTCTTCCGTCGGGAAAGCTGCATATGCGATTATGAAATTATACAATTCCCTAATTTACAGTTTAAAAAAATTAGTTTGTGGGAGGGTTGATCATTTAATATAAAAATCAAGACAAAGCGGGAAAAAATTTGTGAAATGTGATAACCTGCACATTGTTTTGGAAATAAATTTAAAACGCTACTAAAAAATAATGTCGCGTGGGCCAGAAGAATCAGGAGTTACATTTAGCGCTGTGAGGTGTATAACTTTAGAATTTAAAAAAACCTTGAGACGTTGCGGACTTTGAACAAAATGGGGAGATAGGCGCTTTGAATGGTTTTGAGTACACTAAAGATGGTGATTATAAACGCAAAGAGGTTGGCGACAGCAAAAAGTTTCCTAAACTAGAAAAACTGCGCCCAAACTAGAAGCAAATAATGTTGGCCCGTATGAATTAAAATAGTTCGAAAACCTGACAGCAAATGGCACTTAGAACCATATTTAGAATGGGACATAAAATTTGAATTCATAAGCCCATTTACATTTTTAGTCGTCAAAAAAGTTTCAGAAAAGCATTCAACTCAGGTCCTTTACATGTAAGTCTTATGCCAGAGGCAATAGTCGAAAGAGATTGAATAAAGCCGTATGGGGAAAAAACATTTCATCCTCCACAAAGAGAAACGGTTTTAAAAGATGCTTCTTTCAAAAATTACAATTCATTCCACAAATGAAATTTAGGAGACACTTTTACAATGATTTTGAAATTTCTGTCTTAAAGAGTGAAGAGGAAAGGGGCTGTGGGTGTTAGTGACGTCTTCTAAAAGGGAAATTTTAATTAGCTGGCAAAACTTAGACTTGACAGTTCCCTTTTAAAGGGTTTCTGTCTCGTTCTTACAATGGTGAGGAAATTAGGTCATAACAACAAGCAACAAAATCAATATTAGTCTAAATAGAAACAATCTTACAGAACTAAATTGGATTAATCTTACAAAATTTAGACCTTATAGGATTTTATTATACTGAACAAGTTTTAACAGAGGGCATGATAAAAAAAATAACTGGATTAATTAATTCTGTTATAAAACTATGGAGCAGTTAAACTTTAGACAAAAACCCCTCATTGTTCATTAATTTGTGGACAAACTGGTTTTGGAAAAACAATATTTTATCCTCGACCTGTTACAAACAGTTTTCGTTATAATTTGATCATATTGTGATTTTCTGTCCAACACTTAAATGGAAAAAAAGCATAAACATGATAGAAGGTTATATGGACAGATGATAACATATTTTTAGTTGATCCCAGCAATAAACTGAGTGAATTCTAGAACGCTTTTTTATATTGTTGAGGGAACGCAGACGCTATTTATTATAGATGACTGTTCAGCAGAAAAAGACATAATTAAAAAGAGAAACACTTTTTCGAAACAGCTTTCAGTGGAAGACATGCTGGGATAAGTGTGGGATTTTATGCCAGAAATATAAAATCGGTTTTAAAAGACTTTAGAGAAAAATTAAAGACTGTAGTTTTATTTCACATGAAGACAGAGAGCTTTTTATGAATGTTTGCGTGAAAATGATGTTTTTGAAAACGATCAAGAAAAACATAGGATTAAACAAAAACTAAAATCTGAAAAGTTTAGTAAATTAGTATTTAAAACGGACAATCCTACACAGTATGTTTGTTTGTAGGGTCCCTTATTTTTTGTTATTGAAGTCTTACTTGTTAGAGAACAGTAATATGCCAATCCTAGGTCACTTTCGCCCGAAACTTGGTTGAGGAGCAAGTAAGCCAGAATGCCGCTTTTAGGCCACTTTCGCCCGAAAACTTGGTTGAGGAGCAATGAGTTAGAATGAATATTTTTTAGTTTCTCTCGGTTGGGTTTTCACGTGCGGGTTGGGGTGCAGTGTTTTTTTTTGGGCTTTCAGGTTTTGTTTTAGCTGTTCACTAACAACGATTTCCATTATGCCTGCATTGTTTCTATTGCGTTTAGGTTAAGTTGCTAAGTGGGTTGCATAGTACAACCATTTTTCAGTTAACCTAGGTTGCAACCTTTTTGAAACAATGCTGTATGATGATGCTCTCTTTATGATTTTCCCAGGATATATTGTACTTGTTTTTTGCGTCTTTAAGTTTCCAGATATTTTGCTCAGTTTTGTTTGGTTTTTATATTTTTCTTTATTAAATGACTGTTTGTGGTTTGCATATCTGGTTTTGAAGTGGTTTTCAGTGATCCCTATGTATGTTTCTTTTTTCATTTTCTGATGTCACAGTAGCCTGGTATACAATGTTGCTGTGAAGACATTTATTGTCTAGTGGGCACTGCTCTTTTCTGGTGCAATTGCAAGATTTCCTTTCTTCCCCCCTTCTTGCTGTGTTGATTTTCATTTTGTTGGATTGCGTCAATTAGGGTTTGGGTTGGGCATACATGATACGATAGTTTGATAGTGTTTTTGTGAATATTTTGGACAGTTTTGTGTTCTTTTGGAAATGAAGTGTGTTTGGATTTTGAAGAATTCTTTCCTATGTTTGTTTTGAGTTTCCCGTCGTATGGGGGGGTTGTACCATATGATTTTCTTTTCCTATTTTTCTTGTTTGATTTGTGTTGTTGTCTGGGTTGTATTGTAATTTGTAATTGTATCCACTTTTTTGTAGTGCCTCCTGGGATTCTCTGCTGCATTGTTGAACACTCTCTCATGCATGAAAAGGTTTACAGTCTCTTGTTTATGCCATGGGGAATGGTCTTTAATACAGATGGTGGATGGTTTTCTTTTGGTGTGTAATAAACGGGTGTATCGTTGGGTTTCTTGTATGGTTTATATATGTGATTGTTGAGATCCAGTGTTATGTCTAAGTAGTTCACTAAACCCTTTTTTTTTGCTTCAATGGTAATCTTTAAGTTGTGGTTTTGGAAGATTTTGCATAGTTTTTTTCTTCTTGTTTTCGATGGTCTTGGGTTGTTAGTTAGTGCAGCAAGTCCATCGTCTCTGTATAGTCCGATTTGTTTTCGAGTTTTTTTCTTGATGTTGGACAGCATGAATAATCCGACCAGTTCACATGTTTTTGCACCTCATATGATCCCATGGGTTTCGTCGAATGTTGAGTTTCTGTTGGTTTTCCTGATCCAGGTTTCATTTTTGCTGTGTAGTAATGTTTTCTTGGTGTGGAGAATGATTTCCATTTTTGCCCTGTTATGTCTGTGTGGTTACTGGCAAACGTCAGGGCTTTGTGAGTAGTCCTCATCCATAGTTGGGTAAAAGTCTACTATGTCAAATGTAATGAATACTGTATTACTTTTTTATTGAGTTTTTTGAACAATTGGATAACTTCGTATGTGTTCTTCCCGAGGTTGTATTCAGAGTTGATTTTACGTTCTTTATTATTTTTTCCAGAATTTTCTTGCTTATTTTGCCTAATTCAGATTGGATGGGTTTATTAGTCTACATGTTGGATTGTTATTGAAAATTAGGCTTGTGGTTTTGAGTGTTATGAAAGCTTCTTTTGTTGCTGTCGCTTCTATCCTGTCACTTAGGTCTATGCGCCCCCTGCAAGTTCTTTTTCTTTAGTGCGGGTACTGTCATGTAATTTTTTGTCAGCTTTTTTGTAGTTTTTCTGGATGTATTTGTCAAAGGGGTTGAGAGTATTCTTTTGGTTCCTTTTGTAATAATTGCTAGTTTTAATCAGCCTTCACAAATATTTTTTTGCCATTTTGTATTTGTTTTATTGTTTTTTTTAGTGTTGTTTGGAAAACCGTTGTTAGATTTTTTGAATTCAATATTGGTTATCATTCTTTTCATTTGATCTTCAAAGGGTTTTCCTTTCATCTATGGCTGGTGGTGATCGCCAGTTTGAAATCGTTTGGTGTTTTTGTCCTCATTTTTTGCGTTTGGGTTCAGGAAAAAGAATGCTTTCCATCTCATATTGTGTATGAACTTTTCAGTTTGTTCCATTAGTTTTTTTAGGTAGGATTGCGGATTGGAAAATGGGATTTTTTTTTTTGACTGTCTAAAATTGATTTCTTCCATTTTGAAATCTTTTAGGTCACAGTGCTCAACGTTAGGGGCTATTAAGATCAATGTGGGTTAAAATACCCAAAATGATTTCCAGAGCTCAAACCCTTGGGGAGCAACATTTGTTAAAATAAGGTATTAAAAGGAATCTCCAAATTTTTTCGAACGCCTTGCGCTGTTTTCAGGATGGCTTTTGGTTTGCCCACCGCCCATGTTATATAGCGTGTGGGCTCACGTTTGCGGTTGTTTGCACGTGCGGGTTGGCTGCACGTGTTTTTTTTGGGGCTTTCAGGTTTTTGTTTTGACGTGTTCACTAACAACGATTTCCATTTATGCCTGCAGTGTTTACTATTTCTGTTTTAGTGTTTAAAGTTGCTAAGTGTGGTTTTTATAGTATCAACCATTTTCAGTTAAACATAGGTTGCACCTTTTTGAAACATTGCTGTAGATGATGCTCTCTTTATATGATTTTCCAGGATATATTGTAGCTTGTTTTTGCGTCTTTAAGTTTCCAGAAAATATTTGCTCAGTTCTGTTTGGGTTTTTTTATTTTTCTTTATTAAATGACTGTTTGTGGTTTGCATATCTGGTTTTGAAGTGGTTTTCAGTGATCCCTAAAGTATGTTTCTTTTTCATTTTTCTGATGTCACAGTAGCCTGGTATACAATGTTGCTGGAAGACATTTTATTGTCTAGTGGGCACTGCTCTTTTCTGGTGCAATTGCAAGATTTCCTTTCTTCACCCCTTTTTTGCTGTGTTTTATTTTCATTTTGTTGGATGCGTTTAATTAGGTTTTTGAGGTTGGGCATACATGAGTACGATAGTTTTTACAGTGTTTTTGTTGAATATTTTGGACAGTTTATGTTCTTTTGGAAATGAGTTGTTAGGATTTTGGGAAAAATTCTTTCCCTATGTTTTTTTTTGAGTTTCCCGTCGTATGGGGGTTGTACCATATGGTTTTTCTTTTCCTATTTTTCTTGCTTTTATTTGTTTGTTGTCTGGGTTGTATTGTAATTTGTAATTGTATCCACTTTTTGTAGTGCCTCCTGGGATTCTTCTGCTGCATTGTTGAACACTCTCTCACTGCATGACAGGTTTGACAGTCTCTTGTTTATGCCATGGGGAATGGTCTTTAATGCAGATGGTGGATGGTACTTTTGTGTGGGACATAAAGGGGTGTATCGTTGGGTTTCTTGTATGGTTTATATATGTGATTGTTGAGATCCAGTGTTATGTCTAAGTAGTTCACTACCTTTTTGTTTGCTTCAATGGTAATCTTTAAGTTGTGGTTTTGGAAGATTTTGCATAGTTCTTTTTCTTGTTTTCGATGGTTCTTGGGTTGTTAGTTTCAAATCATGGCGATC
>CM031617.1:20816525-20856600 GCA_018398815.1 Conus ventricosus | reverse complement strand
TTTTTCAATTTTTTTTTATTTCATAGGTCAACACTCCAAAATGGATGGGTTTTGCCCTAATGCGAGTTTTCCCCTTCTGTTCCCCCCGGTAAAAGGTCTTATTTTTAAACCCCAAAGGTATAGTTTGTGGTTGTACTGGAGTCTTCGAACATTTATTGTTTTTTTTTTTGATTGCTTGTTGTCACGGTTTGTCGCGAGGCCTACGCGTTCGACCCCCCCGGGTGGGGGAATTATTTATTGTTTATTGTCGTTGTGTTGTGTGTCCCCGCCCTTAGTGTGGCTTGTTTTGGGGTTTGCACCTTGGTATAGTTCGCTCAACTTCGGTTTGCTTTCTCTCTCTCTCTCTCTCAAATTCCACCCCCGTGCTTTTACCCTGCAGTTCACGGGTGGCCCCCGGACCTTTTTCAAACTTTCTGTTATCGGCCTCTTCCCTGTTTTTTTTCCTGTCGAGTGCTTCGTTTTTTTTTAGTTTAAAGTTACTCACTCTGTGACGCGCTTGGCTTTTGGCCCCCAATTGTGGGAAGGTTTAGCCTTCACTCGGGGGAAAGTGTTTTGGGGAGCGTCCCCCAGTCTCGGTTCCTTACCGTTCATCGAGGTCAGTCGTACTTTAATTCCTGCAGTCCCCTGTAGGGGGGAATCGTTCTTCTTTTTCCGCATTTCGCTCGTCTCTCGACTGGCGGGGTAGGGAGAGCCCTTTGCCCGTTTCTTCGGGGCCCCCCCCAGGGTGCGTACCCTTTTCCTTTTTTCCCTTTCCCTTCCTTTTCTTTCCCCCCCTTTTCGACTTCCCCCCAGTAGCCTCCCCCCCCCCGGGGGTTATGGGCCGTTTGGATGGTGCCAAGGTTTGGCGGGGGCCATTTTGGTTGGGACCCGGCGGGATGGTGCCACGCTGTCGGGCCCACCCCTTTGGTCGGGGAGGGCTGGTGGGACGCCGCCGTCTTGTGGCGGCCCGGACCCCCGCCCAGGACCCCCAAAAAACGAATCCCCCCCCCCGGGAAACGTCTTCACTGCCGTTTGGGAAAGCGAGGGGGGTCGGTTTTGAGCGACCCCCGCGGAAAAAACCCGGCTCGGGCACCTAGTGGGACGGGTGCTCCCAGCAGCCGCAGGGGCAGGGGTGTGCAGCACTTGGTGTTAAGAAGGGTCAATGCGGGAAATTTTTTTTAAAATTTGTGTATTTGTCATATGTGCTGGTTTGCTGTAAGTGGATATGTGGTCTTTTGGCAAAAATACTTATTTATAATCGTGCATGTTGTGGGGGGGGAGTGTTGATTGTGATTGTGATGTTGTGTGCGTTGGGGGTTATCGTGATTGTGCATGTTGTGGCGTTGGAGTGTTGATCGTGTTGGCATGTTGTGGGGGGGAGTGCTTTTTGGGTCGTGCTGGTGCGTGTGTTGGAATGTTTTTTTGTGGTGTGAATAATTTGGGGGGTTGTTCGAAATCTTTATTGTGGGGTCTTTGCGGGCGTGTGAGGTAATCCTCCCTTTACTCCCCCTGCCCCATTTCAGGGAGCCTCCAGGGGTGGGTCGTGAAAATTGTGGGGGCTCTTTTGGGATGTAAAGGGCGGACTTTTCCCCCTCGTTTCGGGAGTACTGTTTAATTTTGTTGTTTTGTAATGTTTAGTCGTTTGTCGTGTTTGTTTGGGGGGTTGGCTGGTGCTTAGTGTAAAAGGGAGTTTTTGGGCCTGGGGGAAACCCCCGGGCTGTCGGAGTCGAGGGGAGACGAGGGAGTGGGCCCGTTTCCCGACCTCCTTCCCCGGGTACCTCCGAGGTAGGCCGAAATTTGCCCTTCTTTTGGCTAGTTTCCATTCCTTTTTTGTTTACCCCAGTTTTGTTTTTTTTCTTACCGGGTTTGGGGAAAGGGGGTTTTGTATCGGACGCTAGTGTTTTTTTTTTTTTTTTCCCTCCCCGGCCCCTTTTGCTGGGTTTTTTTGTTTTGTTTTTTTTTGGGCCCCCCCAGCCTGTTGTGTTGTAGAGGGGTGTTGCCGGTGGGGGCACCCGGGGACATTTTTTTTTTTTTTTTTTTTTCGGTGAGCCCCCCGCACTTTTGTCGTGCTGTAGAGCGCGGTTTCCCAGAGTGGGAGCACCCGGAATTTGTCCGCAACCGCACAAAACCCCAAAAACCTTAAAACCCCGCCCCTAAATATTTGTTTTTTTTTCTAGTGGAATTTTTTTTCCCCCTGTATTTGGAAAACTGTGGGATTTGTTTCATGGGAGTCGGCGTGGGGTATGGGCCCGGGGGAAAGAAGAAGGGTTTAAAAATGTTACGTAGCCCCTATTTAGTATAGTACTTCGACTACGGAAAAATTTACCTATTCCAGTGCTGTAGAGGTGCCCGTTGTATTTTACTCCTCTTCGTGGGGGGTTCCTGTTGGACCCCGACTGGCACTTCCGCTCGGAAAAGGGAGGTATAGGAAGCAATGGGGGCTTTGTTGGTGCAGAGACCAAAACCTTCTCCTTGGCTTCCCCTGTAAGGGGCTGCCCCCAAATTTTTTATGGGAAAGTCGAGACCCCGGGCGGGGGTAGAGGGTCCTCCTCCGTTTTGGGATTTTGGGGAAACCCCCCCCAGGAATACTTCGTCCGAGTTTTAGAGGGGCAGCGACGGGGGGATGGGCCCAAAATAGGGGAAGAGGAGTAGGCGGAAACTCTCCGTAGGGGGAAAAGGTAGAGGGAGGCCGCTGACAGGAGGGGTCTCGCGAGAGGGACTGACAGAAGGAGATTTGCATAGGGGAAAGTATGCTGCGTGGGAAAAGGGTGCCCCCAGGGGCCCCCTTTGTAAAGGGAAAAGGCTGCCCCACAGGAGGCCTTGTAAGGAAGAAGTGCCGACAGGAGGTTTTGTAAGGAAGAGGGATCAGCGTAAGGAAGAGGTGCTCAGCGCAGGGGAAGAGGCTGTAGAAGGGGGTCGGTAGGAGGAGGCTGCCAGCAGGAGGACGGCGAGGGAAGGGTGATCAGGTAGGGAGGAGGTGCCCTCCGTGGGAAAAACTAGAAAGGGGGGAGGCTTGGTAGGGAGGAGATGAACAAAACTTTCGCGGTCTGATTGTAATCGGGGGGTTAATCACCGGCAGGTGATAGAGTTAGGGCCCAAGTTAAAGCTTCCAGAGTTCGATGTGAGGACATTGACATGTTCTTTGGCATTTCGGGAAAGGTTGCTTGTTAACAAATTTTCTGAGGAGCAAAAGGTTTTTCCCTTTTTTTGGTTATTGGTGCTGCAAGGGGGTGGTGTCACCTAATGAAGGGGTTTATGCAGACATGCGTTGGCTTCGTAAGCGTTTCCCCTTACCCCCGGAGTACAGGAGGAAATTAGGTCCCGAAAAAGTAATGATGAGCTTGTGCAATTTGGTGATAGGGTGCGCAAAACGCTAGGGTCTGGCGTCGTTTGCTAAATTGGAGCGGAGGATTTGATCCTCATTGAACAGCTCCCACACTGTGTCCCCCATTGAGGGTCCGTAGGCGGACAGACCTCAGGATTTCGCGGCTCGATTCAAACCCCCCCTGAGGTGTTTTTTGAAGCTCGCGGGCTTATGGGATCGCCCCCGTACGGGAGGAAGCCTCCACGGTTTAGTAGAATAAGGGGCCGCAAAGCTGGGGGTGACAAGGCAGGCAGTTACGGGGATTTTTGCGCCCCCCACTGTGTTTTTTTTTGGTCGTCCCCGGACATTTGGAAAGTTTTTCCAAAGCCGTGGTAGTGTGGGGCTGGTTTTCCCAAGTCCCCGTGCTCAGCTAAAGGGGTTCCCCTCCCAGCTTCTGGTGTTCAGAGTGCCATGTTTTTTTTGTGGGTTCCCCTTGGTCGACCCATGGGATTTGGGGGTTTAAGTCTTTGTGGATAAGAATTTGGTTTTTCCCCGAGGCCCGGGGGGCGTGTTATGATGTTTCGGGTTGGAGGCTGGTTTTACCCCCACCCGTCCTTCTGTATTAATTTCCTTCTCCACCCCTACTTCTGTGGCGAAGTATGGGCCATTTCGGGGGGCGAACTTGTATTCCCCTTTTATGGGAAATGTCCCTTTGTGCGGACGCAGTAGTCCCTGTTAGGATTGCCCTACAGGGTGTGGGGGTCCACACGCGCCCCAAAAGCAAAGCAGGAAAGGAATTTTGGGCCCCCTTTTTCAGCGATCTCTGACGAGGTTTGGAAGGGGGGGTCCTGTGCTTATCGTCTTCAGGCAGGGGGGCTTGGATGTCCAAACCCCCCGACAATTGTGGCGTCTGCCATGGGCCGACAGCCAGGTGAGCTTCAAGCTCCCAAGGGGATCCCCTTTTTGGGTTTCCACTGGCAGATCATGTGGCGAAACAGTTTTGGTTCCCCAAAACCCGAGAGAGTTGTCCTCCGGGAGGCCCCCCGATTCCCCCTGGGGGTATATGGGCTCCAAGCGGACTCTCGAGCGAGTTAGGCAAGACTTCTTTTGGCCAGGGATGAACTCACAGGTTAGGCAGTACTGCCGCAGTTGCGATGTCTGCCAGCGGACAACGCCTAGGGGTTCGCTTGAAGCGTGTTCCCCTAGGGTCAGTGCCACGGGTTGGGGAGCCATTCAGCAAGGTTGGGGCGACCTGGTGGGACCCATTAATCCTCCATCCGATCGCGGTCACCGCTACACTTCGGTAGTGGTTAGAATCTGCGAGTCGATACCAGAGGCTGTCCCGCTTAGGACTATCGATGCCCCTACTGTTGCTGAATCTCTCAGGCAGATTTGGACGCGCACTGGCGTGCCCAAGAAGAAGTACGGCCGGAAGTTTGTACTGGAGAGCGATCATCATCCTCTCCAGTGCTTGGACCGGATCCGGCCAGTCAGTCGTCGACTCATGAGTTAGGCAGTGGAGCTGCAGAGTCATGCGTTCACTTTCCGTCATATCAAGGGTTCCTGTAATACGGATGCTGACTATCTTAGCCGAGCTCCGTAGTTAGCATATTGGAAAATCAGTCAGAGGGACACTTCCCCTCAACCAGGGTTATATCCCTTTTTGGTCTCTGTATCAGGGTGTAGTGACAGTTGTCACTTCAGTGAGGTTAACGGTAATGAATCACCAATGGTTCGGATTGTCACTTTCATGGTTGGAAGGTTTGCTTAGTTGTTTGATAAATGTAGTATTATGTATTTCCTGTGTGATTCTATCGTGGAATGTTTGTATTGGATTCATCGTACTCTGTCGATCACAGAGAGTTGGGTTCGGTCCCATTGTTGGGAAGTTGCACATGCGACAAGGTTTCAAAGGAGCACTGTATCTCAGAGAAACAGATGCTTTTAGAAGGGGGTTTGTCACGAGTTTGTCGCGAGGCCTACGACGTTCGACCCACCCAGGGTGGCGGGAATTACTTATTTGTTTATTGTCGTTGCTGTTGTCGTGTACCCGTCCCTTAGTGTGTGCTTGTGGTGCGGTTGCACCTTGGTATAGTTCAGCTCAACTTCGGTTTGCTTTCTCTCTCTCTCTCTCTCTAATTCCACCGCCCGTGCTATTCATCCTGCAAGTTCACGGGTGGCTGGTACCTTTCTCTCGAACTTTCTGTCTATCGGCCTCTTGCCTGTTTTTTACCTGTCGCACGTGCTTCGTTTTTTTTTTAGTTTGAAGTATACTCACTCTGTGACGCAGCATGGCATGTTGGCCGCCATTGCTGAGGAAGGTTAGCTCTTCACTCGAGCGGAAGATGTCTCTGGGAGCGCCTGCTCCAGTCTCGGTTCCTTACCGTATCATCGAGAGTACAGTCAGTACTTTCAATTCCTGCAGTCGGCCTGTAGGAGAGGGACATCGCTTCTTCTGTTTCCGCATCTTCGCCTCTGTCCTCTCGACTGGACAGAGGGTAGAGAGAGTCCTTTGACCCGCTTCTTCGGGGTCACCCACGGGTAGCTGTACCCTTCTTCCTTCTTCCTTCCTCCTTCCTTCTTCTTTCCCTCCTCTTCGACTCTCCTCCAGCTACGTCCTCCCCCCTCCCGGGGGCTTCACCTGGAGCACGATCTGGATGGTGCCAGTACTGGTCGAGGCCACGTTCTGGTTGAGACCACGGACGGGATGGTGCCACACGCTGATCGAGGCCACGCCTTGGTCGGACCGAGGGCTGGTAGAGGACCCCCGCCGTCTTGACTGGCCGGCCCGGACCCCGTCCAGGACCTCCAGTAACAGCTACGTCCCCCCCCCCCCCGGGACACGCTCTTCACTGCCCGCTTGGAAGTCGAGGGTGTCGGCCTTTGAGCGACTCCCTGCGAGAACCAACCCGGCTCGGAGCACCTAGTGCGACAGGGTCTCCCAGCAGACTCGACAGGGGCAGGGGTTTTGCACGCACTCCATGGTGTTAAGAAGGGTCAATGCTGGAAATATTTCCTTATAATTGTGTATTTGTCATATGTGCTGGAATGCTGTAAGTGTGATCATGTGCGTCGTATGGCGAAATACTTATTTATAATCGTGCATGTTGTGGGTGGGAGTGCTTGATTGTGATTGTGCATGTTGTGTGCGTTGGAGTGCTTGATCGTGATTGTGCATGTTGTGTGCGTTGGAGTGCTTGATCGTGATTGTGCATGTTGTGTGCGTTGGAGTGCTTTATTGGTGATCGTGAATGGTGCGTTTTTTGGGAATGTTTTTTTGGGGGGTGTAAATTTAATGGGGTTTTTGTATCGTAATCTTTATTGTTTTGGTCTCTTGCGGAGGGGTTTTTGGGAGGTCGTCACTCCCTTCACTCCCCCCTTTGACCGACCCTGTCGGGGGCAAAACCTCCGGGGGGTCGGTGTGACACTTGTAGGGTTTTACCCCTTAAAAAATTTCTTCATTATTTTTTGCGGGGCAAAACTGGGGCAGCCTTCAAACCCCATTTTTGTTTTGCAGGAATTGCAAAAAGCTCTTTTTGTGATTTGGGGGAAAAAAAGGGTCTTTCAGATAACTGTTTGAAAAATTTTTTTCAACTAAAGCCTGTGATCTGTGAACTCCGGGAAAAGGGCCTCTTTTAAGGGAAAACTCTTTTTTTAACAAAAATTTGGGATTAAACTGGGCCTTTTTAAATTCTTTTCCCCATCATCGCTTGAATCATGCGAGGATAGTTAAGGGACCCCGTTGGTATATCAGTTGTTTTAGCGACAGCAACGGGCAGAACATTTTCTTTTGTGTTAAGGGTTCCGCTTCTTTGTTTTCTTGAAGCTATTTTTTCAATGGACTGGGTGGAAATTAAATTTTTTTTTCGTTTTAATCGTTTCGAGGGTAAATATTAAAAGGACCCATTTGAGGGGTGTCTTTTGGTATTGTTTTGAAAAAGTTTGGGTTTCTGTATTCGTTCTAGGGGCAGGTAAAAAAATTTGCCAAATCGCTTTTGTTTAGAAAACCATTCTTTTGCTGTTTGTTCAGGGCCCGCCCCCCGCTTGGCTTAGTTTTTTTTAATTGCTGTGTTTCCCTTCCCTTTTCCCTTTGGGGGCGAAAAATTAGATTTTTTTCCCTTTTTTTTTCCAGCGATATTATGCGCAAAAAATACACAAGGGTTTAATCCCCGACGCAATAAACGCGATTTCTTGCACCCTTTTGTTTTTCTGGGGTTTGTTTAAAAGTAAATAAATTTGGTGGGGGCAATGTTGGATTGGTTTACCTGTTACAAGATAATATTTTTTTTTATTCCCTGGTCAAATTTTTAAATGTGTAAGTTTGCATTTTCCTGTTTTTTCAGTTTTTTTTAAATTAATAAAATCAAACCCTGCTCAATTCTATGCTTTTCAAAAGTGATCTTGGGCAGCAGCTAGTTGCTCCACAGCTTTTTTTATGTCTTTTTTCTCCCATCTTCCCGTAGTTTACTAAAGGCGTAATTATTCCGCTAAAAAAAAAGCGCATTCCCACAGGAACCTATCATCATTAGGGGTAAACCCCTTTTTTTTTTAAATGTATTTTTTTTTACTTATTCTTTGGAATTATTCCTTGTTAAAACTAGAAAATTTTTTCGTAGAAATAAAGTTTTTTTGGCAATGATAGCAATTAGCTTTCCCTAAACCCTCAAGTTAGCTTGCCAAGATTCCCGGGTTTTAAATTTTTTTAACAACCCTTTTCCAAGCATCTTTGTACCCCTACACTTAGGCCCCCAATTTAACAGCAAAATGGATACAAGGTTGGCAAAAGTTTTTTCGGTGTCTTTTTAAAGAAAAAAAATTTTTTAAAATTAAAAATTTAAAAAAAAAACAGGGAAACTGCGATGACCCGGGCTGGAGTTTTAAAGGGGCCTACAAACCCTTTGGGAAACTTCCCAAATGAGAGTTTTTGTCAAGCTATTATGCCCAAAAAGGGGGAGGTTGTATTCTTTGGCACCCCAATGGGGGGAAAAACAAAACAGTTCCTCGGAATAAAATTCAGAAAAAACAGATTAAAACAGTTTGTCGCCGCAAAAATTTTAAAAAAGTTTCAAAAACAGGTATGAAGCGCGCGGGGGTCAAAGAATGGTAAAAAGTGTGGGGCAAAGGGTTTTTTTTTTTAGTTTGTACACTAAACTAGTCATTTAGATTTCCCCCCCTTTGGGATTCGGAAAAAGTTTCTTACGTATTTTTTAAAACCCCAAGTTTCCATTTTTTAACAAAGTCATTAGAGTCCCCTAAGCTGGATCTATATTACAGTTTTGGGAAAACATTGTTATCGCCTTTAAATCATGGGTTAAAATTATTTTTAAAACATTTTGATTTTTTTTCCCTTTCCCAAAATAAAACGAGGGGGAAAATCCCCCCCAGAATCGGGAAAACCTTTGAATTAAAAAACATGAATCAAGTCGAAAAAGGGGTGACCAGAAAAACACCCTGGGCGGGGTTTGGCAGCGGAAAAATGGTACCCAGAGTTGAACAGACAAAAAAAATTTAAAAGTTACAAAAATTATAACCAAAATTAAAAAAATTTTAAAACCCCAAAACCCCAAACCCAGTTGATTAAATTTGCCAGTCCAGAACAAGAACAATTTAAATTTCCCAAGGGAAACCAAACTTCTTTTGGAATTTTGAACTTAAAAATGCTCCCATTTTTTGGCGCCCTTTTGCTGTTGCGGGGGGGGCGGTTATTAGGTTTATAAAATATAAAACCCAAAAAGGCAAAAAAAAACAAAAGCAATAAAAAAAAAATCTAAACCATAAATACAAAAGACAGCAGCACCCCGAACCCCCAATAAAAAAAAAATCATTTTGATCCTTTTTAAAATCCCAAAAAATATTTTAAGAACAAAATTTAAAAATTTTTTTGTTTAAAAATAGTTCCCATGGCGGTTTATTTTTTTGGTTTAAAATGTTGGAGTCAATAAAAAAAAGGCATGGGTCTTTAAAAAAAATTTTTCTATGGGACCAGATTGTAATCAAGGGGTTTTCCCTTAAAGGATGTAAGAATTTCTTTAAATATCAAAGCAAACCCGATCTTGCGAAAAGAACGGGGAGAAAAGACATCCTCAGCGATGACGCGTTTTTTGAGGGCTTTGTGTGTACTATATTGGGACATCAAACTATTTAAGAAAAAAAAATTTAGTTGTTTTTTTTTTGATAAATAAGGGAATAAAAAACTTGGTTGTACTTAAAGGATGACTTGAGGATGATTTTAATCAAAAAAATTTTTAAGAATTTTTTTTGAAAATTTAATTAAGAACTTAATTAAAAAACTTAATTAAGAACTTGGGGGGGGGTTTTTTGATTAAAAATTTAAATTTAAGGGATTTGGGGGAAAACTTAATCAAAAAATTATTAAAAAACCGGGATGTAATTTAATTTAAGAATTAATTAAGAATTTAAATTTAAAAACTTGGGGAAAATTGATTAAAAAATTTTTAATTAAGGGACTTGGGGGAACTTAATAAAGAACTTAAAAAAAGGACTTGGGGTGCTTGGGGGTTAAAGGTTGTCAAGTGTCTCAAAGTAGAACGGGGGCCCACTTTCTTTGTGCCCTTAAAAGGCCAAAAATGGGCCCCAAAGGGTTTTCAAGGAACTTTTGGGCCCTAGTTTACTGCTGCGTTTTTACAGGTCAAAACTTTTTTTTACAAGGAACTTTTTTTGACCTGGTTCGGGGCTGTCCCTTTGCAGGTCAAGCGTTCTTAAAAGGGGAAAACTTTTTGGCCCTTGTTCGTGCTGTGTTTTGGCGGGGCAAGCTTTTCTTAAAAGGGAAAACCCTTTTTGACCTATTTCGTGTTTTCCCCCTTTGCAGCCCTTTGCTGCAAAAAAAAATAAAAGGGACTCTTTCCTTTAAACAGTTGAGAAACGTATAAAAAACCCAAACACTTTAAAAAGCTTTCACAATTTTTGGTGCCAGTGTAAATGTTGATAAAGTTGTTTTTTATTTAAGTGAATTTTTTTTAAAACCCAAAAAAACAACTGTTTTTACATTAACTCTTTTTTTTTTCTTGTTTGTTTTTAATATTTTTATTAAATACTTTAGCATATTAAATATAAAAAATTTAAAAAATTTTTAAAATTTTTAAAAATTCCCCTCTCAGAGAAAAACGAATAAAAAAAAAATATTAAAGGGAGGGCCCAAATTTTTGGGGCCCCCTGAGAGCTTTAAAAGCCGTCGGGGTGCCAGGGAAAAACCACTAATTGCCGCTCTGAGGATGCCTTCCTTTTCCGACGGGAAACAAAAGGCGAAAAGGTCTTGCTGGCGTGGGGGGCCCTTTAAGTGGCAAATGACACGTGACAGTCTAAAAACATTCCCCTAAATTTCAATTTGGGGTATGTTGCAAGTTAACGCGCCCCCGGGGGTGTCCCTTTTTTGATTTTTTTGGTCGAGTTTGTAAAGGGCCGTGCGCCCGTGTGAACAAAGGCCCTTTTCTGCGAGCCGTTTAAATTTAAAAAGCAGGTTTTTTGCCTGTTTTCAGCCCGTCTGTTTTTTCAAAGGTTTTGGGTAGGGAGAAATTAGTCAAAAAAAAGTGGGCGGAAATTTTTTGTCAAAAAAATAAATTAGTTTTAAAAGACAACAAGTTTAGTAAATTTGTATTGAAAACGGATAATCCTCACAGTATGCCCCGTTTTTTAGATTAAAACGTTTTTTTTTTGGTTTTTGAAGTCCCTTTCTTTTTCAGAGAAAAAGGAAAAGGCGGCTTTTAGGTCACTTTCGCCCGGGAAAAATTTGGTTTTGGGGGAAGGGGAAGCCAGAAAGCCGCTTTTAGGCCATTTCGCCCGAAAATTGGTTGAGGAGCCGTGAGTTAGGGAAAGAATTTTTTATGTTCTCTAAAACCCCAAAAAGTGAGCCCCCACGCTATATAACATTGGCCCCGGGGGGCAAACCCCAAAACCTTTCCCGATGACAGCGCAAGGCGTTCGAAACCCAAAATTTTTAATTCCTTTTAAAACCTTATTTTAACAAAATTGCTCCCCCCAAAGGGGGTTTAGCGCTCTGGAAATTAAATTTTTGGGGAAATTTTTAACCCCATTGATCTAATTTTTTATATTTATTTTATTATATATATATATATTATATAAATAATTTTTTATATTTTATCATGAGTGGTGTGTGTGTGTGTGTGTGTGTGGGTGTGTGTGGGGTGTGTGTTTTGGGTTTTTGTGTGTGTGTGGTGTGCTGTCTTATAAAGATACTAGATAGGTTTAAATCAATTTCAAGGTTTTGGGGCACAGCAAACCTTTTAGTAAAAAATAAAAAAAGAAAATGATTTAAAAAAACCCCAAAGGGTTTCACAAAACAGTTTTTCGTTTAAAATCAGTTGTGGGCACCCTTTGAAATTTTACTCTTAAAGTTTTTTTTGTTTGGGTTTTGTTGTTGTTTTTAAACTAAAACTGGCCCTACAAAAGGGGGAAAAAAATTTCAAAGACGTACGATGTCATTCATGAAAACCTAATTTGTTTTAAAAACCGCATTTGGGCCCGCCCACATCCAAAAAACTTTTTCCCAAAAAAAAAATTTACTGATGCAAACATGCGAGTGCGCCCCCTTTACCAAATGATGACTGAAAACCCAAATTTTTTGTCAGATTAAATCAAGGTTTTTTTGACAAAATTTCACACACACAACCCCACCCACACACAAACAACACACACACACCACACACAAACTCTTGCATTTCAAGCACGCGCGGCCGGGCCCCCACACCCCGTTGCGCGGGAGCCGAGGAGCATGTGCAATACGCCATTTTCGCAGCGGGGGGGCGGCACACACCCCACCACACACACACACACACACACAACACACACCACACCTTTCAAATTTTATTCTCAGCATGTCAAGAAACTCTTGGGGCGGTAAAAGGCGGATTGTCCTCGCCCCCCAACCCCCCACTTGAAGGAAAAAAAAAAACTTAGAGTGAAATTTTTGACAAAGCCCCCCTTCCAGGCGGGGATCAAAAAGCCCTTTTAGGGGGGGGATAAGGGGGGGTTTAAAACCCCCAAGAGCCCAAAAATTTTTTGAATTGGGGCTGGACGTTACACGAGGCTGTCTCTGTTCCCGTGGACCCTTTGAAGACGGTCCAACAAAATTAAATTTAACCTTTTTCCTTCTTCTTTTATTCACACATGTAAGGAAAGGGGAAAAAGTTTTAATTTTTGGTAAAGGGGTTTTAGGGGGGAACCCAACTATCCTAAAAAAAAGAAAAGAAAATGTTCGGGAACCTTCCACTACCCTTCTCTACCTTTCCCTCTAAAACCCCGCGTGGGGTGTGGGGGTGGATGACCGAGTAATGGAGGGGAGCCATACCTACAAAACAAAAAAACAAAAGTTTTTAAAAAAAAAAACGAGGGAAAAAATTAAAGGAAAAACGCGAACCAAAGAGATAATTTTTGGGACAGACAAAGAGTAGGGGGAAAAGAAACGAAAATTTCAAAACGCCTCTCAAATTATCCTTTTCCAAAACCCCGTTTATGGCTTGGGCCCTTTTGTGCCCCCCTTTATCGTGGGCTTCAGTTTCGAAAACTTTTCCACGTTTATGCCTTGGGTGGTTCGTTAAAGGGCGCCGTTTCGGGTTTTTTATAGGAAAAAGGGCGTTGGCGGGGCGTGGGTTTGGGCCCCTCCCCCCCCCAGGGGAAAGTTTATTAGGGGTTGGGTTTGGGGGAATTTCCCGAGTTCCTTGTCGTCGTAGGGGGGTTTTTGTGATGGCGTCCCTGCTCATATCGGGGTCAGAACAGGTACCACTGAACACTACCAAAATGACTTTTGGGAGCATTGCAGTATCTCCTCCCGGGGAGTTTCGTGGAAATTTCAAGCTAAGGTAATTTCCCTTTTGGACTGCCCCGGGCTGTGGGCGGACAATTCAGAGTGTGCTGTGGACCCTGGAATGGTTAAGTGCAGCAGGCCCATGCCATCGGATTTAAATTATGAGGTTTAAAAAAAAAGTTTTTTGAACACCCAAAAACCTGAAAAAGTTTAAAGTGTTTGGATTTTAAAAATGATCGAAAAAAGGGAAATAAAAATAACTAAAAAACAGGAAGATAATATTTCCCATGTGATCTTTGCAAATGATGGAAAAAATTTTTTTCGGGGAAATATGCACTCTGTCCTCAACAGTCGTCGGGACTTGCTATCTTAATATCTTGGAGGATGTCCACTCTAATGAAACGCATTTGGTTCAAAAAAGATTGGAAAATTTGGGGGTCGGTATCGGGGTAGGAACTTGTGGCGAGTTTCCCAAAAGCAGTCCATGGGGGAAAAATTTCGGGTAGGTGCTGGGGGTGGGAACTTTGGCGATTTCCCCAAGAGTCCATGAGGGGCAAAATTCGGGTCAGGTGCCGGGGGATAGGGAATTTGTGGCGAGTTCGCCAACGTCCTGATGGGAAAATTCGGGTCAGGTTCTGGGGGGTAGGAACTTGGGGCAGTTCTGCCAACGTCCAGACGGGCAAAATTGGGCAGGTGTGGGTGGTAGATGCGGGCCTTACCCGCGACCCCCTTTGTAAAAAACTGCGTTGGGGGTCCCCCGTCCTGCCGTGGGTTTAAACGAAGACTAGCTGAACACATATAATAACAAACTTAGACACAAAAGAAGATATATTTCTTCGTAACACAGAATTGAAGGGCATCAATCTGTTTTCCCATGTTTGTTCAACAGCTATGAATTTGTCACGACAAGACGGGCCATTCCCCCCTGTGATGAAGGCAGTATAGCCCACGACAAGACGACCTTTCCCCTCCTGCTGATGAAGGGGATGTTGACTCAGAGGAGGATTAAGCCTCAACTTGACTCTGCCTTGCGTCCCTAGTGGGGGATTAAACCCATTCCCAACGGCCTCACCCCAAAATTTCTTTGACGCCTTTCTGGAAATCCCACCTTGGCCGAATTTCTGCTCGGTTTTCAGAGTAGAGTATGCAAAGATGGTGGATTTTACCAAAAAAAGAAAAAGAAAAGATAGTGAAAAAATTTCCATGTCGAGGCAAACCCCCAAGGGGGGAACAATAAAACCCCTTTCCATTCCAAAAGGCGTGATGGGGCTAAACTGGACTTTGCGCATGTCACGTTTCAGCAAGGCCTTCTTACTAAAAACGGACCTCCTCCCACCCCACACACACACCACACACACACACCCCAAAGGGGTTTTGACTGTGTTTTGGAGCTTTTCGCGCCACCCCTGTCCATCTCCGAATCGATTGCAGCTTTAATGACCATTTTTGGACCTCTTCTCGGGACCCAAACCCTGCTATGCTGTGTTCTGGACCCAAATTCCACGAGAAATAGAGGAAAAAAAAAAATTTTGGGGAAATTGTTTTTCCCCCATTGAAAGTACACTCGCAGACATAAAATCGTTTTTTTAATTAGCCCAGCTTCCTAGGCCCAAAAGCTTTTTTTAAATACATTTTGTCATCTAAACATCCCCGCTTTTTTCAAATCACGCAAGCACGTTATTATTTTTGCCAAGGGTAGGTCAAGCAATTTTTTTTTAAATTTTGTGCTTGTATATTTTTCTTTCTTTTATTTACCAGTATTTACTTGCTTATTATTTTTTTTTTTAAAGTTTTTTTTTCTATTCGGTTTAAATTTTTCTTTTTCATCATTTATTTACTCAGTCATTTATTTGTTTACATTTATTTTTATGTTTTTTTTTTTTTCTATTCAGGTTTAATTTTTTTCTTTATTCATTCTTTTCTTCATTTTTTTCGATGTAGTACTCTTTGACAAATATTGATACGTTAGATATTTTGGACACATCAGTTAGGCTTATTTAAGAAAGTCATGCTTTATGATCAGAACGGATTCAGTTTTATACTCACACGATGTACAAGTTGTCCCACGATTTCTGATTTCAACCATGTCAGGACGGCAGACCATAATTCTTTTTTCTCCGTGAAAAGGGCATTCAAAACAACAGTTTGTTTTTTTGCTTTGTTAGCTTTTTTAACTCCTGTTTGCATTTTCACAAGGGGGGCTTACCTAAGCAATATAAAGTTTGTGTCGCCACCCTTTAAACAGGAGAGTGTTGCTTTGGCGAACACTTCCATTTCGTATTGATTATCCCCACGAACAGACCAAAAGGGTGCAACAAAAATTTGAAAAAAAAAATTTCCCCACATCTAAAATGAATTAACAATTTTCTGTTGCTCTCATTCGTTCAGTAAACAACAATTGAAAAAGAGTCCTGTAGCTGTATTTAATTGAATATTTAGAGTATAGCGTTGGAAGGAGCTTCAGGCGATTTTGGGAAAAAGTCCATTAACGCAAGCGAGTGAATTGGGAGATTATTTAAAGTAGGCCAGGCATCAATGACATCACACCAGTGAATGCTATTGTAGTCACACGACGCAAGCCTTTTTGATTTGGGGGGTGAAGTGAGGGGTGTCCTCAGGGGGGCAAAAAGATTTCCCCCGGGTAGCGTGGGGCCCCCGACCAATCGCATCAGTGCAATGTTTAATTTTTGCGCTTACGTGTGTGAGCGTCAGCGGCCGAGTGAGTTTTCTAAAGGTGACGGCGTAGTTGTTTTGTAACAGCCGTTGGTGGGGACAAAATTCAAATCCCATTTTCTTGCTGTGGGCCTGAGTCAAGATTTCCCATTAACTGTTGGAGCTGTATTCGGGGCAATTTTGCGGTTGATACGTTTTAAAAACCCTTTTTTTAAAACTTCTCCGAGAAATTTTACTTGGAATCTTTTTTTTCACACCCCAGGAAAAAATTTTTATCTACTTTTCGCCCTACTGATTTCTGCCTTTTATAATTTTCATTCATCTGAAAGAGTATGAAGGTTCCCCGGATTTCTTCCCCCTTTGATCTTGATTGATGCTTTTAAAACTTTTTCCTTCTTTGTCGAGTCTTATCTTTTTGGAAACCTAAAAAATCGAAATTTTACAGGTTTTTACTGTGTCCTTTTTTTTTGGGCTCTTTGTGGTCATCCTTGACCTTGGCATCGTTTTGACTGCGGGGCGCCAAATCATTTGACTGAAAGAGAGTCGAATGCTTTCGCCATTTTGGGATCCCAAACAAATGATGAATTTTTTTTATCTCATTTGAGAATCACAGACTGTGAGCCGCCTTCTGTGGGAAGCATTCTCAGGCCCAAACTGGCCGGGGCATGAAAGGCCTTAGGTATTGGTGCCCAGACTGAAAACCCACCGGTCAGGCCAAACTGGCGATTAAAAAAAGGTAATGTTCAGTTTTAAACCTCTAAAAGGGTTTCAAAAAAAGGGGGTTACGAATTTTTTCTGAACTAAGGAAAGGGAAAAAGAAAAAACTGGCCTTTTTTCCTTGTTCCTAAAAAAAATTATATAGCACTTAATAATCAAATTTAAGAGCGACAAGTTTTCGTCCCGCGCCTCCTTTTCTGGTTGACAGTCGATGTTCCCGTGTTGGGATCTCATGTGAGTGTGACTGAACCAATTGCGTGCGAGAAATCATAGGAGAATGGCTTTAAAAGGTCGTTCTTTGGGTCTAAAACCGAGGGGGGTTACGTAGCTTTAAATTCAAAGGGGTACAAAAGGAAATGCTTCTGAAGGTTGTACACAAATGGGAGACCACTCAAAAAGGCAGGGAGCCTTATCAGCTCCTCAGATTAGAATTCTCTCAAATATCAAATCACTTTTGCACCAAAAAGAAGTGACTTCCACTGTACCTACACAAAGAAGAAGACGTTGCACAAATCACCAAAAGTTTGTCAGGAAAAAGAGGGCTCCTAAAGAGAAAGAAAACAGTTTATATGTCAAATGTGTGTGTGTGTGTGTGTGTTGGTGTGTGTGTGTGTGTGTGTGTGTGTGTGTGTGTGTGTGTGTGTGTGTGTTGATAATCCCCGTAACTGCCCCGGTCAAAGAGCATGAACTAATCAAGAGAATCTTCTCTCACCGAGGAGAAACGAAGAGAACTATATATTTGTCTGTTTTGGCTCACCCGCTCTCCACCGGCCTTGGCCGGTTCCGAGCTGCCGAGCCAAAACCAGACAAATAATAGTTCTCTAATAAGCAAGACTTCAATAACCAAAAAAATAACGACCCTACAAACAAACATATTGTGTAGGGTTATCTGTTTTCAATACTAATTTACAAAACTTTTCAGATTTTAGTTTTTGTTTAATCCTGTGTTTTTCTTGATCATTCTCAATAACATCATTTTCACGCAAACATTCATCAAATGCGTCTCTGTCTTTCATGTGAAATAAAACTACAGTCTTTAACTGTTCTCTAAAGTCTTTTAAAACCGAGTTATATTTTTGACATAAAATCCACACACTTATCCCAGCATGTCTTCCACTGAAAGCCAGTTTTGACAAAGTGTTTCTCTTTTTAACTATGTCTTTTTCTGCCGAACAGTCATCTATAATAAATAGTGTCTGCGTTCCTTCAAACAATTTATTAAAGTGTTCTAAACACTCACTCAGTTTATTGCTAGGATCAACTAAATATATGTTATCATCTGTCCATATAAACCTTCTATCATGATATGCTTTGTTCCATTTAAGTGTTGGGCAGAAAATTACTATATGATCAAAATTATAACAATAAACTGTTTGTAACAGGTTGAGGATAAATATTGTTTTTCCACAACCAGTTTGTCCACAAATCAATGAACAATGAGGAGTTTTTGTCATAAAGTTTAACTGCTCCATAGTTTTATAACAGGATTTAATCTAATCCAGTTATTATATTTATCATACTTTCTGTCAAAACCTGTTCAGTATAATAAAACCCTACAAGACCTAAATGTGTAAGATTAATCCAATTTAGTTCTGTAAGATTGTTTCTATTTAAGTCAACAGTGATTTTGTTGCTTGTTGTTATGATCTTAATATCCTCACCATTGTGAAGAACGACGATGGTAACGTTAAGACGTTTAACGTCTAAGTTTTGCCAGCTAATATTAATTCCTTTTATAAGGTCGTCACTAACGCCACAACCCCATCCCTCTCCACATCTTTAAAGACAGAAATTTCAAATATCATTGTGAACGTGTCTCCTAATTTCCTGTGCGGAAAGAACTGTAATTTTGTAGAAGCTTTCTTTAAAACTGTTTCTTTTCTGTGGAGGATGTACTGTTTTTTCCCATACGGCGTTATTTCAATTTCTTTCCGACTATTGTCGTCCGGCATAAGACTTACATGTAAAGGGCCAGAGTTGAATGCTTTTCTGAAACTTTTTTGACGGCCAAAAATGTAAATGGGCTTATGAATTCAAATTTTATTTCCCATTCTAAATATGGTTCTAAGTGCCATTTGAGGTCAGGTTTTCGAACTATTTTATATTCATACTGACCAACATTATTTGCTTCTAGATTGCGCAGTTGTTCTAGTTTAGGAAACTTTTTGCTGTCGCCAACCTCTTTACGTTTATAATCACCATCTTTAGTGTACTCAAAACCATACAAAGCGCCTATCTCACCATTCTGTTCAAAGTCTGTAACGTCTGCAAGGTCTTTAATTCTAAAGTTATACACCTTACAGGCGCCAATGTAACTCCTGATTCTTCTGGCCCATGCGACATTATTTTTAGTACAACTTATTATTTTATTTCCAAAACAATGTGCAGGTTATCACATTTTACAACTTTCCCCGTTTTGTCTGCAATTTTTATATTAAATGATCCGACCCTCCACAAACTAATCTTTTAAACTGTAAATTAGGGAATTGTATAATTTCATAATCGCAATATGCAGCTTTCCCTGACGGAAGAGCTCTTAAAACAGTTGAGGGCCTTCCATCATATAAGTTTTCATCAGTGCTCAGCTCATCCAAATGAACATAGAGTAATGAATGTAATGCAAGATCGAGCGGATTTTCTCCCTCATAAGTAGTTTTGTCTTGTGTAACTCTAAAACTATGAGTGGGTTGATTGTCAGTTGTAAAGCCTAACATTTTAGCTAGCTCTTTATCAAAATAATAACCTATTTCTTTTTCAGGCTTGAATGTTAACATTGTTTTTAGATTTGCATTGTTAAGTTTGAGAGTAATGTCAAAGTTACTCATTGCTTCTTTTAGTGAGCAAAACCCGTAATACCCATCAGGTATTGTTAACTGGCTAACTTTGTGCCCTCATTTGTCAACTTTTGAATCTTATTATTCTTCTTTGATTCACTTATATTAAACCATACAACTTTGTAAAAAAATTCATGAAGTGCAACCATTCTGGCTCCGCAATTGTTTAAATTTGTATGTTCTAAAAACGAAGGACGTTTTGGGGTTGTTTTGTTAAAAACATTTTTTTAAACGAAAAAAATTTTGGTGCATTCAAAATATGATGCAAATTTCTTTTGGGGGCCCGCATCAATCTTAAAAATAAACAACTGTATTTTTTTGTCATTTCTGTGCCCCAGATGACACTTTAAAGTAAAGGTATACCCCTTAAGCAGTATTTTAAACCCCCCCTATTAAAAAAGACTAATCGCGAAAGGGGTTTGTTTTCCGATGCGTTTTTCAGAACCATTTAAAACTTTGCCGTGTTTTGGCATAAAGGGGTGGGGGGTGTGTATGCTGATCATTAAAATATCCTGATTTTTGGTGAGGTCGTGACAGTTTTTTTTATTAACCTTCAGACGTTTTTTGAAAACTGAAAAGCGCCATTCCCCAAATGAAAAACCCGTTTAATCCTTTCGCAACAAAATGACGAAGGTTTTTGAAAGGTCTGTAACAAATTTCAATATTAAATGTTAAGACAGTTTAGAAAAAGTAGATCTTATCAGGGTCTAGGCACCCCTTATTTTTGGGGCGCGCACAGAAAGTATACTATAAAGGATCCCCCTTACCATCTTCTCTTCAGGACGGGTGTTCCCCTGGGTCCTAGAGCAGAGCATAAAACAGCATGGACAACATTTATCTTGACGTTTTAAAGGGCTAATAAAGCGGAAATGCGAAAAAAAAACGCCTTTCGATTTATGTTGGTGTTTGTAGGTTCGAAAGCACAAACGAGATCGAGCATAAATGACCTTTATGGCTTTGACCACAAAAACAATACTTAGAAAATTTAGGGACGCCTTTAATTTAAGTTGTTTTACCTTAAAGTATTAAAAGGTACCAAAATGTTTAAAATCGCAAGATCGAAAGTGGGATTTGTGTTGGCAGTTTAACATGCTGCCTTCTGACCTCGGCCAGTAGGCAAAATAAAAAACTAAATAATGAAATTTGTGGCAGGCAATGAACGAATTTGGGGAAAAAAAAAACGAAAAAAATTCTGAGCCGTAATATTGCAAGCAGTAAAAAAACCCCCAAGAAAAAGTCATCCAATCCCGGGTCCAAACCCCAGGACCGTGAATAAAAAAAAAAAATGCCCTGAATATGAAAAGACAGCGCTTGTTCTTGGATTAACTGGCCGGATTACTTGGTCTTTTTTTCAAATATAACCCAACTATTAAAGAATAATGTCCAAAAGTGTCAAAAAAGCCAACTACTTTCCCCTCAGTAGACAAAAGCCACTAAAAACCCCTCCTAAATCCCTGGTAAGCACCCCCGGCTTTATGGTAATTTTTTTAATAACCCCGCAAGATATCAAGCTGTTTTTTACCCATGTTTATCGGGTGGTGATGGGGGGGATGGGGGCGGAGTTACTGTTTTGGCACCCCGCCTGAATGCCATCACCATATTTACTTATTGCAACCTAAGGTTTTAAACGTTTGCTAAGTGACTCCTTGCTCTCAAACGTGTTCGGTTTCTTTTTCTGCACCCCGTTGTGTTTTCAAAAAAAATTTTCTTTGGATATTTCTCTTATTTGTCACTTGGTTCGAATTGTTCTCGGGTTTGTAGCAAACTTTTAGTCTTGCTGATCTTCTTGTTTAAGATCTTTTAGTCTTTTGGGTTTTTCTTTCTTTTAAAATCATGCCCTAATTGGCGTCATCACCCCAAAGAGTTTTTTTTTTTTTTTTATATGCCATCTGTTAACCCATTTTTGTAAAATTTTTTGTTAATTCGCCTTGAGCTTCTCAAAGATGATCAAGAGCCCTATTTTCGCAGGGGGGGGGGAATCATTAATTGTTTTTAAAGCTGGTTCTTCGGAAAAAAATGGTTTCTTTCTATTAATTCACCCCCTGTTGGACTTAAATCTTTTGTTCCCTGTTTTGCTTTGGTTTATCTGTTGGGAAATTTTTGTAGGTTTTTTTGAAGTTTGCAAAATGCATTCTTATTTAATTTTTTTTTGCAAAGCCAAAAAGTTTCGATCTCCCACCTAAAATCTTTGTTTAATTGTATTCATGCTTAAAACTTTGAGGGTCTTTTTTGTTGTAAGCTGAAAGGTTTTCTTGATCGTTTTTTTCCTACAAATGGCCACCTCTTTTACTTAAAATTAAGGTCTAAACATGGGGAGGTTCTAGGCCCAAACTTTTTAAATGATTCGGCCTTTCTTTTGGGTTAATTTACGCCGCTTTCTCCCAATTCATACAGCAATGAGCGCGATGGGGTATTAAAGGAGCCCTTTCACTATGTCTCCCAGAAACAAAAACTTATAATCTTTTCACTTTAATGCCCGCCTGTTTTCTTTAAAATAAAATTTTTTTTTGTTTTTTAAAATGTCAAAACATATGGTCGATTCTTGACCCGCATGGGAAACTGAAAGAGCCCTTTGGCGTGAAAGGGGAAAAAAGCGGAAAATTTTCTGTTCCAAATAACCAATCTATTGATGCGGACAAAATTTTTACTGTCAAATTTCCAGACTAGGCGAGAAGTGGTTGTGCCGGGGTCGCGGGACTTTCTTTTTAAAAAAAGAACTCGAAGCAGAAAAAGACACAAACAGGACAGTTGTGCAGAATTTGGGGGGGCAATCGTTAAGAAAAATTTTTTATAAAACTTGAGGGGCAAGAAATTTTTCTTTACACAATGCAGCTATTTTTAACCTATTTTTGATCTATGGCTAACGGGAATGAAAGGAATGTCTTTTTTTTTCAAGGAATCGAAAATAATGAACCAAAAAAACAGAAAGGCGCGAAGATGCTAAAAACGGGAAAAAAAGTATGTAGGTAAATTATGCGAGGAAAACGCTTTTCCCTCCCCCTTTGGGTTTTGATTGTTTTAAATGGCATGGCCCCCCACTATCAAGGGGCATTAAAAGACGATTGTATATGAATAACTTTTAATGAATACAACGTTTATCAGATCACAGCACCGAAGCAAAATACGCATTTCTGCATGTTGAGTTTGAGTTGTTAGAACCCAATTTTGCAAAGGGGATTGAGCAACAAAAAGTCAAAATTTGCAAAAATTTCGAAAGAGTGATTCATCATACAAAATATTCTAAAAGCAGGGGAGACCGATTGGGAATTTTGTTTTTGTGCTGCGAAGATCGCTTAAAGGTTTTATTGCTGTGCGAAAATGAAAAAACCATTTAAAAACCTGAAAAAATTTCTTATCCCCAAAATAACGAAAGTGCAATTACAAATTTGGGGGAGTCCTAACCAAATTACGCAGCGGGCTTAAAACCCTTTTCGCTTTTTTAGAAATAAAAAAATTGTTTGGGGGGGGGGATGAAATCCAACGTAACCCCTTTTTCTAAGATTACCCTTCACAATGTTAGGGTTTTGATTATTTTAAAAACAAAATTCGGGTTTTTGGGTTGACCTAAGTCGACAGAGGATAATCAGTTGAAGGAAGTGGGAGAATTGTTAGAGACGTAATAAACATTCAAATTGAAAAAAGAAAAAGATGACGATTAAACCGCTTAATGCACATTTGTTTTTAATATTGATGCGCAGCTGAATATTCAAGATAACAGATTAAAAGTTTATACAATACTAATTATTTTTTCATTTTAAAAAGCATGTCTGTCAGGTTTATTCCAAATGTACCTACAGCGCCAGAGTCGCGAGAGAAGAGATAGCCCCGGCATAAAAACCTTTAGTTAACAAACATTACACAAATGCAACAGAAACTAGAGCAGGACCTTTCAAAATACAGAAAAAAAACCAAACGAAGGTATCTGCTGCCTTTTTTGTGTTAATATGTAATATGGGGCATCAACTGTAAGTGCACTATCGGCAGGGACAAGTGTTAGGTTTTTGCAACAGGTTTTGGTGCACCGGGCAGCTTTACCACTGGGGCGGTTTGTCTTTAGGTCTTGGCCTGTGTTCATTAGCTGTAGGTGCTTAGCAAAAAATAAAACTAACTCCAAAAGCACCAGCCATGGTTCAACTAATAACAGCTAACTTAGTTCGTTCAAATGATAATAAATAAAGCGCTAGCTGACTCAAACATCACGGATAAAGGGAATTTAGTCGTTTACAGGCCGATTTTGTGACTATAAAAGACAAAAGTTTGATCTTCAAAAAAAAGGCGAGGGCAAGTTTTTCTCAACAGCCAGACGCCGAGCAGTAAAAAGGAATGTTAAAAAAAGTAAACGAAACATTAAACTCTGTTCTAAACAGCTCACATTAACAACACCAAAAGGTGTTTATACTTTATTTTATGAGTCCAAGCACAAAAAGACCGTTGATATTAATTCGGATTAATTAATTTTTTTTTAATTTAAATAAATATTTTGAGTTGAAAAGAAACTCAGCATGGATAAGTTATATGAAGGCCCGGACGAATTTTTGAAGCAATGCAAGAAGATTTATCAAGAGCACTGAATGATATTGATTTAGAAGTCATTAATCCAGCAAGCTTTACGGGCAAGTGTTGCTCATGCTATTTCTCAAGTCCGGGTAACTAACAATAGACCCGCCAGTTAAAGTAATGTTAGCTGTTTTAATCGTTTTATATAAAAATTTAAATGAAGAAATAATTAGAAGTTGGGTCTAAAACTAAACAGCAGACTATTTTTTCCTCTAATGACTTAACCTGGGTTGGGCAGACCAAATGCTTAGCAGTTTGATGTGGCCCGCTGAAGAAGCCAAAATGAGAGGCTCTGGCTGGTCAGGGGGTTTGAAGTCTTAGAGATCAGATTAAACAGTCTAAGTATGCACCGATTGTAGGCAAGTTTTAAACATTCCACTACCTCCAGCATTAGTTGCAAAAAAAGGCAGTTTTAAAACATAAAGAATACAGACAACAAATGTTTTATGTGGTGTGTTCTTGCAGGCTGCATCACGTCCGCAAAAACGCAGGGGAGAGTTTTCTAACTATCACCCTTACATCAATGATCTTAACTTTAGTGGGGTGTCCTTTCCGTTGGTATAGACCAAATTGATCAGTTTGAAGAACAAAACAACCCAATAACTGTTAATGTCTACACATGGGAGAGGAAACAAATCTAAAACCCGATTAAAGTGTCCAAGAACAGTCCAACGATTGGCGACCCAGACAAAAATCATTTTTGACTTACTGCTGATGTTTTCACCAGGGGGGGTACCGCATTACACATTGATACGAACAATGAGTAGATTATTGGCGCATACTTCAAAAAACACTAACAAAAAAGAATTCTGCAGAAAATGTTTAACAAAATTCATCTGTGCAAGCCGCGAGTGAACATAAAAAAACATTGTAAAAGTTCTGTAGACTGTAATACAGAACTAATTACCCCCCCACCCGGATCTAAAGTTAGTTTTAAGAACGGGGAAACGACTGCAAAATTCTCCATACGTAGTTTACGCAGACTTTGAATCACTCTTTGTTCCTTATGAAGGGTCAGCGCCACAAAAACTTCGAAAAACAGTCTTTAATGAGTAATCATCAGATTTGTTCTTCGCTTTCGTTATTGTCAGGTCGGAGGGCGCCAATTCAGCACCAGAATTATATAGAGGACCAAATGGGGCCCTAAAAGATTTTTACAACGCTGCGCAAGTGCGCAACGATTGTTCTAATAATCTGAATTTATCTGAAATCATAATTTACGCCTGAAGACCAAGAACAGTATGACTCAGCCACACATTGTTGGATTTGCGGTTTAGGCCTCTCATCAGACGCAGCGAATCCAACAGTAAGAGACCATGATCACATTTGTGGGAAGTTCAGAGGAGCAGCGCATAACAAATGGGAATCTTCAATTAAAGTTTGAACCAAAGACATGGAAGCTGCCTATATCTTCACAACTTGCGAGGCTACGACTCTCTTTTTATAATGAAAGCGTAGGCGATGCCTTTGGGTGTCATGCATCGCACAGTCATCAGAAAAGTACATGTGTTTCACTTTAAATAACATGTCTTTTTATGACTCTATGCAACACATGATGGGTTCATTAGAGTCGCTGGCTATGTCCTTAAAGTGCGCCCAATAACGGGAAGAATATTTTGATCAAATCTTGTTAGAAAGGGCGTTTACCCTTATGAGTAAAATTGAACAGTTGGGAAAGGTTTGATGAAAATACACTTCCATCTAAAGGCGCGTTCTTTTCTAGTCTTAGAGGAAAGGACATCAGTGATTCTGATTACCAGCATGCTCAGATGCGTGGCAGAAGTTAGATTGTAAAACGTTTGGGGGACTATCATGACTCATACTTGATGGCTGATGTATGTTTGTTGGCGGACGTCTTTGAAAATTATAGGAAGACCTGCATAAAACATTATAGCCTGGATCCGCACATTACATTTCTGCGCCTGGGATGAGTTGGGATGCTTTCTTAAAGTTTAACTGGAGTACAGATTGATTTATTGTCTGACATACCAATGCTTCAGATTGATTGAAAACGGATTGCGTGGAGGAATTAGTTGGCGTCCCCTCATTACTGTAAAACAAACAACAAATATTGGACGGCTATGATCCAAGTAAAAGGTCTAACTATTCTGTATTTAGATGCAAAAAAATCTGTATGGTTGGGCTATGGCGCAATCGCTTCCATTACGCAACTTTAAAATGTACACAGAAGACAATCCAAAAAATATTCAAAAGGCATTTAAAGTGGTTGAACAGTTTTAACGCCCGATCAGCAGCGTGGATACAAACTAGAAGTTGACTTAGAATATCCCCATGAAAATCCATGACCTGCATAATGACTACATTAGCTACAGAAAACCCAAAGATGAATCCAGAGAGCCGCCTAACTTGTGCCTAATCTTCGGGGCAAAAAAAATTATGTCTGTCATTACAGACTTCTACAATTTTATTTAAGACACGGTTTAAAGTTGTCAGCAGTTCATCGTATAATTGTTTTGATCAAGAACAGTTCATGAAACCATACATCATGAAGAACACTGATCTCAGAACTAAATCCACAGATGCTTCAGAAAAAGACTTTTTCAAGCTGATGAAAACAGCTGTTTTTGGGAAAAACTATGGAGAAACCGCACAAGCGTAAAGATGTCAGATTGGTCACCAAAGAGAACGGGAAACAATTAAGCGCTTCCAAAACCTAATTATCAGGACTTTAAAAAGATTTCATGACCAGCTTTTTGGCATAATGATGAAAAAAAAGAAAGTCAAATTGGAACAAGCCTGTATTTATTGGGTTTACTGGTTTTAGAATTATCAAAGCTTTTGATGTTAGAATTTCTTTATGATACTTTAAACCCTTTGTATCCAGAGTCCAGAGTGCTTACACAGATACAGATAGTTTTGTTATTAGATATCCCTACTGAGACATCTATAAGACATGGGAAATCGAAGTGGCTAAAAAGGGCATGCGGGATGGTACGACACGTCCGATTATCCAAAGATTCACCTTTGCATTCAATTACTAATAAAGGTTTTAGGAAAGATGAAGGATGAATTATCTGGAAAGGTGATCAGGGAGTTTATTGGTTTAAGGTCAAAAATGTACAGTATTTCGAGCCAGGAGAAAACCATTAAGAAAGCAAAAGGAATATCTCGCAGTGTTGTGCAGTCAAACATATCACATGACAACTACAAAGAAGCTTTTTTTGACAATAAGACTTTTCATCATGACAACGTAAAACTGCGATCTAATCTACATGAGATCAACACAACTGTTGTAACAAAAGTCATTAGATAAACAACACAAACGTGTGTTTGTTAATCCAGAGTTTTCATATGCATTTGGGCACTGGAGGACCGCAAAAAACAGGGGGGTTTATATTTTTCATCAACTTTTATTATAAGATCAATATAGCTTCATCCAATTCATTTAAATCTTTTCTCTGTTTGCTTGATGCGTTCGAATTTTTTTTATTATTTCAAGATATTCTTTTTCCCATTTGGGGGTTTGAGTTGTGGTGATCTGGATGATTTAGCATGCATTGATTAATCCTCAAAATGTTCCCTAATAGGATTACACGCTCAAATGATTCCGTATTCATTTTCAAGGTCTCTTCCTTTACCATTCTTGTTTCGTTCTGCACTTCGTCCTGAGCTTCCATTTTAACTCAAATTTATTTACGTAAAATAATTTTAAAGCGGAATGTGTCTGGAGGGATTATCTGCAGTTCTTCTTTCACAAAAGATCTTTGAGGAGCTGGTTGTTTTGTTGTGTCAGTTTCTCGTAAAAAATACGGGCGGATTCATTTTTACAATTCTTTTTATTTCATTGGATCACACTCCAAACTGGATTGTTGCCCTGATGCGAGTGTCCCCCTTTTGCTTCCCCGGTAAATAAAGGTACCCTTTCTTTTTTTCAATCCAAATGGTAATAGTTTGCTGGTTTTTACTGGAGTCTTCAGCAACATTTATTGTTTTTCTTTTGATTGCTTTACTGGTTTTAGCCCTTTAATTCTTCATTATTCATTGCGCGCAAAAAATGAGGGCAGTTTTCTTAAAACCCCTTCTGTGTTGCGAGCTTGTCAATCAGCTCTCTGTGATACTGGGTAGGAGAAAAGTCTTTCAGCTAACTGTTTGTTAAAGTTTTCAACTAAAACCTGTGATCTGTGAACTCCTGGGATGCCTCTTTTAATGGTAACTCTATCTTTTAACAATAATTGATTCACTCGGCCTTTAAATTCTTTTCCATCATCGACTTGAATCATGCGAGGATAAGTTAAAGGGCCTCGTGGTATATCAGTTGTATGGCAACAGCAACAGCAGAAGCACTCTTTTGTGTTAACGGTTCCGCATCTTTGTATCTTGAAGCTACGTCATGACTGTGAGTGCGTACTTAAATCTTTTTCGCCTAATCGTATCATGGGGTAAATATAGAAGATCCATTTGATGGGTGTCGTTCGGTATTGTGTTGACAAAGTGTGGTCTCTGTATTCGTTTAGGCCTGGTAAATAAATTTGCCAAATCGCTGTGTTTAGATAACCATTCCTTCGCTGTTTGTTCACTAACTCCCGCTGCTTGGCTTAGCTTTTTTATTGCAGTGTCCCTTCCAATATCCTTTTGGCGAATAATAGATTTTGTTCATTTTTATTCAGCCAATATTATGCGCAACAAAATAGACAACGGTCATGCCAACGACAATAAACGCGATTTCTTGCATCTTTTGTTTTTCTGATGGATGATAAAAGTCACTGAATTTTGGTGGGGGCAATGTCTCGATTGGTTTGCCTGTTACTAGATAATATTCTTTTATCGCTTGATCAACATCTTTAAATGTGTAAGCTGCATGTCCTGTTTTTTCAGTGTGTTATTATAAAATCTAACTGCTCAATTCTCTGCTTTTCATAACGATCTTGTGGCCGCAGCTAGTTGCTCCACAGCTTGTTATGTCTTTTTCTCTCGCCGTCATCCCGTAGTTTACTAAATGCGTAATTACTTCCGCTAAAAGCAAGAGCATTCACCACAGCGCCACCTATCATCATTACGAGTGAAGCCATTTTTTATAAATGTATTTTTTATTTACATATTTATACTGTCTGGAATTATTCCTTGCTTAACTAGAAAATCTTTCGTAGCAAATGAAGCTGTAATAATAGCAATCAGCTTTGCTGAATCCTCAAAGTCTAGTTTGCCAAGATCTGCTGGTTTTAATTCTTAACAAGCTTTACCAAGCATTGTGTATCCTATACTTAGGCCTCCAATAACAGCAGAATGGTATACAAGGTTGGCAACAGTTTTTTCGGCGCTCATTTTAAAAAATAAAATAATTATAATTAATAAAAAAACATGAACAGCGATGATCTATTAAACCTTCTTGAACTTATGATTACAAATGACCTGGTTGATGACCAAGCTATTATGCCAAAAAAGAGAGGCTGTATTCTTGGCAGCATGTGGAAAAACAAAACAGTTCCTCGGAACTGAATTCAGCATAGAACAGATTCAACAGATGTCGCCGCAAGACATTATAAAGTATCATATACAGGTATGAGGCGCAGCTGGGTCGAGAATGGTAAAAAGTGGGGGGCAAACGGTTCTTAGTTTGTACACTAAACTAGTCAGTAGTTTGCTCCCATTGATTCTGAACAAGATCTTACGTATGATTTAAACGCAGGATCCAGTTTTAACTAAGTCATTAGAGTCTCTAGGGTGTGATCTGTATTACAGATTTGGAACATTGTTATCGCCAGTTAATCATGGGATTAATAACTTTTAATCATATAGATTTTATTTCCATTCAAAATGAACGAGCCAGAAAATCAGCAGAATCAGGAAACACTGAATCAGAAAACATTGAATCAAGTCGAGAAAGTGACCAGTAAAACACCTCATCCTGGACGCATTGCAGCAGGAAAAAAATTAGCAGAGTGGAACAGACAAAAAAAAAATTAATGTTACAAATATAACTCATCATGAAAACATAACACCGCCAACGCCAGAACAAGTTGATTCAATGCCAGCTATAAAAAACTCCATGCGATTCAAGGGCCCCAAAGTCTTCATGGAATATTGAACTTAAAACTGTTGCCATTTTTAGCGTCCTTGCTGCTGCTGGGGCGGTTATTACGGTTATAAATATATATACACAATGGCAACACAAACCAAAGAAGTTAAAACAACCTGAACACTAAATACAGAAGACAAAAGCACGCCAAAACCGCCAATAACAAAACATCATTTTGATCCATTTATAATGCATAATATTTTAAAATTTTTTGATAAAACATGGGATTATATTTGTTTAAAATGATGAAGTCAATAAAAAAGACATGGAGTCTATAAAAGACATTCCATAGACCAGAATTGTAATCAATGCGGTTGCTTAGGATGTAAGAACTTCATTAAGATCTATGCTGACCGATTTCGCGCAGAGGACGCTGACAAGACATCCTCAACGATAACGCGTTTTTTGAGGCGTGTGTGTACTATATTAGGCATCTACTATTTAAGATAAAAACATAGATTGTATTTTTTTTTGATAAGATAACTTGAATAAGAACTTAGTTGTACTTAGAGATGACTTAGTTATGATCTTAGGTTGACTTGAGTAAGAACTTAAGGATGACTGGGGCTGACTTGAGTAAGAACTTAAAGTGACTTGAGGATGACTTGAGGATGACTTGAGGATGACTTGAGGAAAAACTTGAGGATGACTTGAGTAAGAACTTAGAAGTGACTTGAGGATAACTTGAGAACAACTTGAGTAAGAACTTAGAAGTGACTTGATTAAAACTTAACTAAGAACTTGAGGGTAGGTGACTTTTTAAAAAAAAAAAAAAATTTAATTTTTTTTAATTTTTTTTATTTTTATTTTTTTTTTAAAAAATTTTTTTAATTTTTTTTTTATTTTTTTTAAAAATTTTTTAAATTTTTTTTATTTTTTTTAAATATTTTTTTTAATTTTTTTTTAATTTTTTTTTTTTGACTTAAGGTGACTGAAAGTGATTATCTCCCTATTAATTATGCAAAAAAAACATATAATTACCTCCCCTGAATAAATTATCTATTTGGGCCACATGATTGCAGGTTGTACTCGTTACTACGCATGCCCATGGAGTTAGAGGAGAATAAGGTTGGGTTAACCTGGCCAAATGACAAGATAACTCAAGGCCCGTTGTCAACAACACTAAGTGCTGGGCGGATGTGACGTCTTTTTACTATCCACATGATTAAATCTTGACTTATGATAGGTGAATGTAAAAAACATGTCTATATCTGTTTTACCTCAGGCAGGAATGACTGAGCAAAATCTTTCAGCCACTTATAGAAATCTTGCTATTCAGAACTGCAGGCAATAGAAATCGATCGCTATTCATAACTGCTGACTGGCTTTACAAATCCAACGGTGCACGAGTGGAGACCGCTAGCTTTGCTCTGAATGCTTCTATTGAAATCTCTGGGGAGTGCCGCGCTTCACTGCATGCCTTTAAAAAACAACCTGCATAAGCCACTCTCTCTCACCTGCAGTGTGTGTGTGGATTTTATGTCAAAATATAATTCGGTTTTAAAAAGACTGTAGTTTTATTTCACATGAAAGACAGAGATGCATTTGATGAATGTTTGCGTGAAAATGATGTTATTGAAAACGATCAAGAAAAACATAGGATTAAGCAAAAACTAAAATCTGAAAAGTTTGTAAATTAGTATTGAAAACGGATAACCCCTACACAGTATGCATGTTTTGTAGGGTCGTATTTTTTTGGTTATTAAAGTCTTGCTTATTAGAGAACTATTATTTGTCTGGTTCTGGCTCGGCAGCTCGGAACCGCCAAGGCCGGTGGAGAGCGGTGAGCCAAAACAGACAAATAATAGTTCTCTAAACGAACATGGTGCCATACCTGGTGCCAACGTTTACCACAAGGGCAGGACAAGAGAGTGGGACTAGAAAAAGCACAGTCCCTGTTCTAAGTCCTTTTTTATCATTATAATATGGTTTTCCTCTTTAATCAGATGGAAGGGGAGATCAATATCAACTGTTTTAAACTATTATTTTATACAAATTGTTCTTGCAATACATGACATTGTTAATTTGGAAAAGGAAAGATCGAAGATACAAAACAGAAGGAATTTTTGAATTTTGAAAATACTACAGGGCATTCCCCGTACACAAAAAGAACACTCACATGGAACCACCAGACAAGCAAATGTGACAGCAGGGAATAGGGTACAGGGCCCTCAAGCAATTCACATGCAGCTGTGCCACACCTGTGAGTCGCCGAGGGGGGTGTGTGTCCTGGTGAACCTTTCTCATGGGTAAAGAGGGGTCCCCACTCTGACATGATCGGTTCGACTTAAAGAAGAAACATGAGAGAGAGAGAGAGAGAGAGAGAGAGAGAGAGAGAGAGAAGAGAGAGAGAGAGAGAGAGAGAGAGAGAGAGAGAGGGGGGGATTCAGATGATTTATTTATTTAAGGCCTTAGCCCCATATGAAAAGGGCGATAACAATATTACTGAAAAAAATTCATAAAGGCAGCAGTATCACGATTCCTTAGGATTACAACATGCAAACAAATAACTGAAAGTTTTGTGTATATATATATATAAAAATATATATATATATATATATATATATATATATAAAAATATATATATATATATATATATATATATATATATATATATATATATATATATATATATATATATATATATATATATTTGTGTGTGTGTGTGTGTGTGTGTGTGTGTGTGTGTGTGTGTGTGTGTGTGTGTGTGTGTGACATTACTAAGCTACGAATCATACTCTCTTTTTCTGGTGACATCAGCAAGCCAAAACAAAACATACATGGTTGATTATTGAATTTCCTAGGTATTGGCCTCGAACGGAGATCACTTAAACAGAGCACTGCAAAACAAAATAAAACTCATCTTCGACCGATTCTTTACAAAGGGGACAGAGCAATTCATTATAAACTTGTGTTTTTGTAGCGATTAGCATGTACCGTAATTTCCGAGAGTCCAAATCTAAATCTAGTGAAAGTAAATCGTAGATGCTTGTTCATATTAAACTAAAGGTAACCTTTCACTAAATGTGAGGAACTGTTAACTTTGTACTCATCAAGTCTGTTAACTTGATTGAATATGAAGTTCCCATGTTTGCCATCTACTGTCGAACAGTCTTTGTCGAATTGTTTGGACAAACTTATTTTCTTTTCCTACTCTTTGGCATATCAATGCATACCCTAATCCCAGCTCACACAAACAAATACGTATTATTGAAACACAGTTACCTTGCCCCTGGAGTCGAAATCAAATAGCGTATTATAACCCTTTTCGTGGTAGTGCATCATTATTCATATTTAATAACTTTAACCAGTAGCAGATACTTTTAACTGCAGAATTTATGAATATTGGATATCTATTCGTTTCCCCGTATACTAAATTGTTTGGCGTTCTACTTTCAACACCCATTTTTTTTTAAAACCCAGTCAAATGAACCGATTCACAATGACGACAGCATTCTTATCAAAACCCCATAGCTCTGAACCATATTGCACAATGGGCTGTATCTGTGCATCAAAGATTTTGAAAAGGACGTCCAACGAGTTATTATTTAATACACACAGTTTCTTCATAACGCATAATAACACCTTCCCAGCTCTGCTGGAATCATCTCTACAGCCAAGTAGCAAAAGCAAGGCCGAAGTACTTGTAAACGTTCACAGCATGCATAACAGAACCATCATTCAGCCATCTCTTGGTTGCAGCCAAGTAGCCTCCGCTTTTAACGACAATAATCTTGCTTTTAACAAAAATGACCTTCAGTTCTATTTTATCAGCTGAGTACTGTGAATTATTTAATTATCTCTGCAGCCCATCTACAGTCTCCGAAAGCAGAGCTACATCATCTGCTAGCAATAAGGTGAAGAGTTCCATCAAATCGTTTGTAAATCTCGCACCATGCCTACCATTTTCTACTTTTTCAATTACGAGCTTATTACTAAATGATGAAAATAAGATAGGACTGCACACATCTGCTTGTTTTACTCCTCTAGTACACGCTATATAGTCCGTTAATTTATTGTCACTACTTATCCTTGCTTTAACTGCATTATACATGCTACGAATACATTTTAAAATGTTCCACATAATACCGGATTTTTTTTATCAATATAGGCCACAGTAAATTTCGATTGATCGTGTCAAACGCCTTTTCAAAATCAATATATGCTACATATAACTTGTGGTTAAAAGAAAACTTCTTCAGAATTATGGTAAGAAGGGTATACATTTGATCAACAGTCGAGTATCCGCGCTTAAATCCAGCCTGATGTTCGTCAGTTATGTTTTTCTACAATTCCCTGGAGTTGTGAGTTAATAATAACTCTTAATACCTTGCTACTAATATCAGACAACAATATACCTCGGTAATTTTATTTACATTGTTCACATCCCCTTTTTATACAGTGGAAGAGTTACAGACTCACACCAAGATTCAGGAAAATTACCCTTCTCGAGCAATGCATTAACAAACATGACAAAAATGTTTATGATTCGTTCACATGAAGCTTTCAAAAATTCTTCAAAATTCTGTTACGACCTTTCATTTTCTTAAGTGCAAGAAAACCTTTATCACTTGAAAGAGGACGGTCAATGAATTCATTTTCCAAATTTGGCAGAGGGTAATCACATTCATTTGGTAAATCTTTGTTCAGTAAGGACTCAAAATGTCGGAATCATTCATCCAGTGGAATATCACACCTGGGTTGTTTTCGTTTTATTGATATTTTTTCATGCAGTCCCAAATTTCCTTTTGATTATGAGCAGATATTGTAAGCTCTTTTAGTATACTATTATCATACTCTCTTTTCTCTTTTACAAATAACTGTATTCTCCCCAATTCCTTACATACAAATTACGATCATTCTTATCTAAAGTTCTACGAAATATTATTAACAATGTACGCACTTTTCTCTTGTTAAGATTACATTCTACGTTGAACCATCTCTCTTTACGTTTAGTCTGGTCCATCTTTATTGTGTTTTTTTCATGCATGTGGTACAATCATTAAACAGTCTCAACGCTTGATTAATATTTACATCAATTAACTATATGGCAATTCTTAGTCTACTAAGATTTTCAGGTTCACAGAGCTTTCCATAAGAGACCTAACTGTACTGTTCATTCCACACAAACTTTTCAAATATTTGTATCTCCTAATCTTCATTTCTAGGAAACACATTCGGAACTGAAAGAACAAGATCAAGAGGGTAGCCGTCAGATTCAACACGGTCAGCAACATGCATTTCACACGAATCACAAATGATATCATAAAAGTCATTAGGCATAATAAAATAATCATTCACGCTACACCCATTTTACCAATGTATGTATAGCGACCTTCCTGTTCGCCATTACATAAACCATTGAGAGCAACTAGATCAAGGGCAGTACACATATGTGACCCGCCCCTACGAAACCAGTCTTAACTCGCGCGGCCTACTTCACGGCTACAGCTGAAAATAGCTGGTGAGGGTCTACCTGGGGCATTTTGACTTGTTTGCAGAAATGTGTTCCTTACACCTTAAACTTTCATGTGGCACTATCCATTTGCTCCAAAACAACCAATACATTAGTTAAAAGTAAGATTTAAAAGCCTAACCTCGAATCAAAATGAACTTCTTTTAACTCAAAATGACCCATTTTCACTCGCCTAAAACTTAACGCAACCCTTACAGAACCCTATTGTGTTATATACCGCTCGAAAGCGTGTGTGACGGTCTCGCGGTTTCTCGTGTGTCATCTAAAAATAAGTAAGGTAAAAAGTAAGATGCCGTTGCTAAGGAAAATATGCTGGAGTGATAGCAAAAACTTTAGAAGCCGTTTTCTCAAAATGGCCGTTGGCACAGTAACCCACTTCAAATGACCATAACTCTCTTATTGTTTGCCCTATAGCGTTCATTTTTATATCAAATTAATCAGCAAAATCTGTAGATTTTAAATATATGTATATCTCAGAACTTTCAAAATCGAGTTAAGACTGGTTTTGTGGTGGAAGGTCACATATTCATCAACAATTTTCTATAAGTGTTTAACTGTGTTATCTTGAGAGTGACGAGTACAATATTCAGTGTTGTCTTGAAAATGAAACATATCGTCGTTTACTGTCCGAGGCGGAGAAAGACTTGAAATACGGCTGTTCAGATCACCACAGATCATAACATAAACATCATCCAGTATTAGTAATAAGTCAGTCAGAAAATTTTCCAGAACTGTAATCCCCCGATCGTAGCCAAAATGACCATAAAACGGAGAACTTTCTGAAGGAATATGCACGCATGCGTACAGAACGTCACAAGAACACCCAAATAACTGCTTATCAAGAGCAAAAGCACACGTTTTCATACTTAGCATCGAGTTGACCTACAAACGGGCAAAACTCCTTTTCTTTTAATTAAGCAAATTATCCCCCCTGAGCATCTCCCTTGACTGTAGATTTTACAATGGGCTTACAATAAATTCATCGAATGAACTGTAGTCCCAGTTTTTCTCAAAAGTGTCTACCAGACAAACAAAATCGAAAGAAGAAACATACTCCAAAAAACCATTAAACTCTAACTTTGAGCGTAAACCATTAAGTTACTGATCTGCGACACAAGAATGACATTCGTGCTTGTTTGCCCTCGCTTCTGGCCTCTCTCAGAAATTGGGTCAAATTACGTCTAGTTTCCCGGACACCTACTGAAAAATCCTCCACAACAAACATCCAGTGCCCTTCAGTTTCGGTTTTGCTTTCAGAACTTTAACTTTTTGCTGATAGAAGGTGCACCGCCCGATGATGGGGAATCAGCTTTAGAGCCTAGTCGGTGAACACGTCAAATTCTCTGGTATCTGTGAGTTCTAATTCATCGGTGATAACATCCTGAACTAGCCCTTCACAAACCTAATTCGTTTCATTTTCCCTTTTTGAGATACCATGAAATATCAGATTGTTCCGTTTTAACCTGTTTTCCGAATCGTCATATTTCTTTTGTAAATTATCCATCTTTTCATTTAAGTTCTTATTCTCTTGTTCCAAAATGCCATTCTTGTGTTCGTGAAAAACACCACACTCCTGCCGGAGTTGATTCACGTCTTGTTTCACTTCATCCAGCTTCCTGTTGAGGGTGGTGTTCATGTTGTTTTCTCTTCACGTTCAACGCCTGCCTACCTTGCACTGAAGAGTGAAGAGATCTAAACTAAGTAACAAATTCGTTCATTTTCGTTGTCCTATTTGTTTGTGTCTTGCCTAAAGAAGACCTAAGAGGTCGAAACGCGTCGTGTTTTGTCTTATGACTCGTTTGTCCACATTTCTCTTGGCGGTTCGCTAACATTTACTTAAGATTTTTTAAAAAATAATTCTAATAAGACTTCTTCTTTGCTTATAGGACGCTTCATATAAACATCAGGCTCATCTTCAAAACCCTCTAGATTGGCCCTATTTAACTCTAACGAAGCTTGGAAAGGTTGGCGATGTCTTATGTATTACGATAAAAAAAAATTCATTCTGTGAATTTATAGATGCTACTAACTTATTTATTGATGATTTCCTATATTCTTTCTCTTTTCTCTTAAGTATATGTTTTTGTTATCACGCCTGGTTATTACGTATACAGTTCTATCAGCGACGTTAAATATACGGCGACTTATTCTCAGTAACCTCCTTGCCTTTCTTTACATTCTTGATCATACCAGTCCCTTGATACTCGATCGTGACCCTGTATATTTTTCTTCATATATTCAGTGCATTCTATTATACATTCATTACACGTATTTAGTGCATCGTTAAAATATCAAAATTTATTGAACTTATGCCAATATCAATACTTTTACTCGCTTTTAAATCACATAAGGTATTACGAAACAAAAAAGCGCATTCATCATTCCAGACAATTCTTTTCTATAACATTGCCTTGACCCTTTTTTGCTACTAAGTTTTCACAAGGAAAAAGAACATGAAGTGACACTTGAAAATGATCAGAATCCATACGTTCTACAACTTGTAACTCACAAACATCGCATAACAGAGCAAAAAGTTCATTTGACAATATGAAGTAGTCATTGACACTGCTCCCGTAATTAGAAACATATGTACAGCAACCGTTTAGGTCACCTTTAAATACACCGTTTAGGATACACAAGTTCAAAGCAGTGCACACTTTAATAACGATTTCCCGTAATTGTATAGATTTGTATCTTGAGAGCATTGATTAATGTGGAGAGACTGACTATCGTGCCCTGCATCAAACACATTAAACCCGGAAAAATCAGAGAGATATCAGAAGTACTACCATTTAAGTCACCGTTTAGAATGACATAAACATCATTTGTCATCAATAGATCAATTAAACATTCTTCCAGTGAGCTAATACCACTACGTATATCAAAATGGACATAAAAAGAACCTTCTGGGGGAATGTACGAGAAAACATACAAAATATATTCCTGTCTATCCCAATCAAGATTTTGTCAGTCAAGCAGACAATTAGATTTAGATTATTTACTTCAATCGATCTAACAAAGGGGTGAAATTCATTATTTATTAGAAAAATTACACCTCCAGATCGTCTTCCTTGTTTCGTAAATTTAACAGCAGGCTTACAAACAAATCATTACCACTTTTCTCTATAAATTTCTTAGTTAAACAGACAAAGTGAACCTGACTAAGAAATGAAATAAAAGCTGAATCAACAAGTATTTACATTGAACTATTTACGTTCCATATTGAAAAAAAGGCGAAAGGTTTATGCACAGTTGAAGCAATCGTGTTGTTCGTGTATGCACACGTGGAACCGGTCGGCAGCTCTGCTAACCAGGCTTGCTTCAACGAGCAGTGTTCACGTATGACACTGCCATCAGTGACTGAGACCGGTGTTATGTCATCGAGGTTCCCATTTTCTGTACTGTATTTTTCATCATGTGGCCGGTCGACTCCCAATCTTGATTCGTACAAGTTGCCATGGGTATTGAGGAAGTACTTTTTGCCATCGACAATCAGATGGTCAAAAATAATAGACGCTTTTTTCCTGTCAGCTCTTGCCTTTTTCAGATGGGTAGAGAGGCCACGCCTGATTTCCCCGACTCGAAAAGAAAAATCCTCTCCAACAAAGATGTTACTGCCTTCAGTTTCGCTTTGGCCTTAATAATTCTGAGCTTATCTTTGTACGACCAGCAGCACGCTATGACGGGGAGGCATGTTTTGTTTTAGCCAGTTTACACGCTCAAATTCGATTTCCCGTGGTATGTCCAATCTGTCAGAAATCAGGTCAAGTAATTTTCTTTCACGTTGTTCATTAGTCTCAGTTTGGTGTCTGGGAATGCCATGACAAAAAAAAGAAAAAAGAAAAAAAAAAGATTGTTTCTTTCCAGTTGCTCTGCTTCAGCTAAACGCTCGGAGGTTTTCTTTGCCAAGTCCAGGTTTTCTTTCCTCATATTCCACACCTCCCGCAGATCATCAAACCCACTATGCATGGCAGCAAACTGATCACGAAGGTCCTTTACGCTGTTTTCCATTACAGTCAACTTACAGTCCAGCTTCTTCATGACGCCTGCTATGGTGGTTGTTGGTGGGGTGGAAAGGGGCTGAAGGCATGGTGTCTTCGGCACTTGCTGACGGAAGTGGAGGGTCCTGCTCGACTTCAGTCCTCCAACGCTGACAAAAACAATGCGGCAGTGTCAACAGCAATCCGCACGCTACAAGCCGCAGTTCTCGCCAGAGAGAGAGAGAGAGAGAGAGAGAGAGAGAGAGAGAGAGGAGAGAGAGAGAGAGAGAGAGAGAGAGAGAGAGAGAGAGAGAGAGAGAGAGGAGAGAGAATAACGATTGGCCAAAGAAAGCAGGCAAGCGATGTCCGACGTTATTGTGGACGCAGATGACATCTTGTGGAAATAAAGCAATTTTATTGGTCAACTTTTTAACTTTTTGCTGAAGTTGTCTAGGAAAGACTAAGCTTTTAAACTCATCTTCAGAACAGACATGTTTGCTAAATTAAAATCATATTCATCATACGAGACTGATACGGTATTTTGTCTTGTTATATTTCTAATTTTGAATTCACAGTGAAGTTCCTTCCACTAGAATTTCGACTCCTTTACTTCTGTTTATATTTCTACAACAAATTGTTGTGCAATTTTATTGTTTTCCGACATATGCAAATCTTATTCGGTCATGGAAGCTTCTTGTAAACAAATGAAATTGAGCTTTTTATTTTTTAAGTGACAT
>CM031617.1:20771525-20809025 GCA_018398815.1 Conus ventricosus | reverse complement strand
ATACCACTTCTGTGCAAAAATATTCCGTAAAATGTTATGATAAACAGAGTCTTTTTGTGGCATCAGTTATCAGATCACTGGAGCACCTAAGGCGGTTGTGTGTTGTTGTTTTTTTTTTTTTTTTTTTGTCTATAGCGAAAAGAAAGGGTCAGAAGGAAGACAAGGGAAGCCAATACGCACGACAAAGACTTAGCCATTTTGCTGTCGTTGTTGTTTTCCCTTTTTTTCCCTCTCCCTATCCCCCCCCCCCCCCCCCCCCCCCCCTCCCCCCTCCCCAAACGTCCATCCCCCTCTCTCTCCTCCCCCCCCCCAATTCCCTCATGTGAGCACACCTGAAAGGATATCGAAGGTCCAAATTTTCCGTCCTTCCTCTCAATCTCTCCACCGAAGCGGGTGAGCGTTACTCACGCCACACACCACCACCACCATCCCCGGGAAATGAGAGAGAGAGAGAGAGAGAGAGAGAGAGAGTAATAGACAGACTGTCAGACAGACAAAGAACAGACAGACAGATAGATAGGCAGAAACGGCGTCGTAGAGATGAAATTTAGAAGTCTGTTATATGATTGTCGTCTCACCAATTGGCTGTTCCCCGATGAAGCCAACCTTACAGCGAAAATGAAAGGTCCTCAAGGAAGACAACAGGAAATCCAAGAAGTGAGACAATAGGCATATTAGTATTCCTTCACTCCCCCTCTTCCCTCCCCCATCGAGTCCCCCCTCCCTAGATAACCGGACCCTCCCTCTCCCCCACTCCACAACTCTCCTGCAGAGATCATCTCCCTCTCCCCTCTCTGCCCCCCCCCCCCCCCTTCATTTCATATTAAATGCATTAACGATGTATTTTTTTTCTTTCTCTCCTCCCTCCCCCTCTCTCTCCCCCACCCTCTCCGTCCCCCTAAGCATATTGAGACTTACACTCTCTTGCCTACCTAGGGAAGTTTTCCTTTTAAACCCCTTCGGACATTATACTCTTTCTCAAAAAATGAGTTGCAGAGGGATGCCCGTGTTCGTCTTTTTGAAAATACTAATACACATTTTACTCAAAATATGATAAAATTGATGCATTGATAATTTGTCTTCGAAGCAATCAATTTACTGATGCCAAATAATACATCTGTGTCTGATAATTTAATATGAGCATGTGTTTCTAAGTAAATTTTTTGCTCAACAAATCTCCAAAAATTGTAGACGACTGGACACACGCAGAAAAAGTGTTCAATGAAATCAGTTGTGTTAGGACAGCACGAGCATTTGTTTGAGTCTTTCACTTTCATTTACTAAGCATAATATTAGTAGGATATATATTGTGTAGTATTTTCCAGTGGAGAACTCTAAGTCTTACCTCTTTTGTAACGTCTGTGGCTCGACACCATTTGGATTTGTCTATGTCAATACCAAACTTTCTGTTCCAGAAGGCATTTGCAGTAGGTGTTTGAATTTCCTTATGTTCCATAACTAGTTTCCTTATTTGTTTGGGCTTTGCATTTAGCATACTGGCAAAGCAGGGGAGCGTCCCAGATGCTGCTTCACCTGACTGGATCCACTGGATCCGCTGAGCTGGTATGGAGTTGATCACAACATTGTACTGAAACAATGTAAGGGCTCTGTTCTGGCCAACCATTTCCTGCATTTCTTCTAAAGACAGTAATCTATTTACTCCTTGATGAATTATATCTTTAATTTGCTTAACGTCATTCTTTACCCCCTTTTTGAAATATAATACCTGAATTTTATAACGAATTAAATTATTATTGAAAAGCTGTTGACTGTGGAAATTGTTTTTGTCGATATCGTTAAGTTTTATTAGTGTTTTGTGGCTTAGATAAATTGCAAACACATCTTTCCAGAATTCATTGCTAACTAGACTTCAGTCAGTGTTTTAGGTCTTTAGCTCTGCAGTTTATACAAAAAGCATCTGTCTTTGCGAGGTGTTGTAAATGTCACCTGGGTATTAATGCCCAGTTTTCTTGTTCGGTGGCTTTAAAGAGTTTGCCCGCCCATTGTAAGTATAAACAGTTTTGAAAGCTACTCAGATTAATCATATTAAGTCCTCCTTCCTCCACGCTTGCTTCCATTACTTTTCTTTTGACTTTTTGAAAAGCTTTTCTATTGTTAAATCTTTTCTTCCACAGGAATCTGTAAAGGGTTAAGTTAATTTTGTTTAGTACATAGTCTGGAAGTCCTATGGATTGCATGACATAAAGAAACTGACTAAGTAAAAATGTTTTTATTACAACAATCTTACTCTGTATACTGATATCCCATTTACTCCATTCTCTTATCAGTTTATTCATTTGATTCATCCTATTACTCCAATTTCTTCAATATTCCTAGCCATCCTATCACGTTGGAAATAAATGCCTAATATCTTTATTTTATCAACTGTGGTGAAAGGAAGTTCTGGTTCTCCTATCTGCCTTCCCATGGGTAAGACTTTCGCTTTCTGTATATTTAATTTCAAACCTGAGAAACTTTGGAATGTTGTAACGATTTCTAAAGATTTCACCATGTCTATTTTATCTCTTAGAAATAGGGTTGTATCATCCGCCATTTGTCTGATTTTTAAAGGATTATTATCTGGCACAGTGGTTGGGACGCTGATGCCAGATATGGAGCTATTTCTAACTTTAATCGCTAACAACTCCACTGCCAGAACAAAGGCTAATTGAGAAAAAGGGCATCCTTGTCTAATTTCACAAGAAAGATTAAATGGTTCAGATAGTCACCCCCCATGATTTATTGAACTAGCAGGGTTCTTTGTTAGTATGGCAATCTACTTTCTAAATTCACTTCCGAAACCAAAAACTTTAAGCCTTGCTTTACCATCGTACAGCCTTGCTGTACCCATCGTCAACACAGCGCAGGCCTCCAAGGGTGGTACAGGACTGCTCTAAAGGCAGGTGAAGACGGTGCTTCTCTGGGTCCTCCCCAGCACCTTCGGGTGTTTCTTTTTCTTCTATATGCTAGTTCTTCTTTATCAAAATATTCCACAAACGAGTTTGTTAAGAACACTTTTATTCTTTATCAAAATATTCCACAAACGAGTTTGTTAAGAAAACTTTTATTTTATTCCAGAAAAAAATTGAAAAACTCAATAGTTATTCCATCGCTCCCTGGCGCTGATCCATTCTTCATCTTTTTTAAGGCGTTTTTTGTTTCATCCGTAGTGACCATACCCTCGCGACTGGCAACGTCATTTTCATCCAAACGAGGAATGGTTTCATTTTCTAAGAATACATCAACAGATTCACTAACGTTGTGTACTTCTACCGGCTGACTATACAGTTTCTTATAGAATGTTACCTGTTCTAAAATTTGTCGCTGATCTGTAATTACTTCCCTGTGTCTTTGCACAACCTTGTGATGACTTTCTTCCTTCCTCTTACTTTTTCTAAACTGCAGAAATATTTAGTGTTACGTTCACCCTCTTCAATCCACTTAATTCGTGCTCTTACCTGCGCACCTTTTGCTTTGTGTGCTTGTAGTAATTCTAACTTTTGTTTTAATATCAAATATTGTTCTTGGTTGTCTTTACTCGTAACCTTATGAATCTTATGGGCAAGCCAGCTCAGTTCATTCCAGGTCTTGCCTGCCTCTCTCATCTCCTCCTCCACTGTCCTCCTCCAGGTGCCGAGTGGTCTGCCTCGCTTCCTCTTCCCCGGTGGCGCCCAGCTCAGTGCAGTATGGAGGAGTCTGGTCTTGCCATCCGAAGGATGTGTCCCAGCCACCTCGCTGCTTCACCTCGGCCACAATGTTGTTTATGCCCGTGCGCCTTGACACTTCCCTGTTGGTGACACGCTGCTGCTAGTGAAATTTCAGGATTCGGCGAAGACACGTTCCTTCGAAGCCTCTGAGCCTACTCTCAATCTTCTTGTTGGTTCTTCATGTCTCTGAGGCATATAGGAGTACTGAGCGTACGTTGGACCTGTAGATCTTCAACTTGGTTTTGGTTTGCAGGACAGTTAACTTCAGATGTTTTTTGTAACCTGCTGAATGCCCGGGCTGCAAGTCCTATCCTGGCTGAGATCTCCATCTCGATGTTGCTGTCGGCCGAGATGTAGCTGCCTACTTGAAGTGTTCCACCTCCTCTAGAGCTGAGCCTCGCACACTGGTCTTCTCTGTGCTCTTCGTCTTAACCTTCTTGATCTTGTCGGGGTGAATCTTGAGTCCCACACTGCTGGATATTAGGCCCACTCTTGATATTTTTTTCCAGGATGTCTTTCTGGGCGTGCGACAGCAGTGCAATATCGCCGGCGAAGTCGCAGTCTTCAAGCCTGGCTGTCAGTCCGCATACAAGCCCTCTCGCCCTATCGCTGGTGGCCTTCCTCATCACCCAGTCAATGACGACAAGGAAAATTTTCGGCGAGATCACACAGCCTTGCCTGACCCTGGTCTGCACGTGGAACCACTCGCTCTGCTGTCCATCATGTCGCACACAGCACTGGTTGTCTGCGTACATGTCCTGTAGGATGTTGATGACTTTAAGAGGAAATCTGCAGGCTTCCAAGATCTTCCACAGCGAAGGATGATGGATGCTGTCGAAAGCCTTTTGGAAATCGATATAGTTGATGTAGAGTGATGAATTGCATTCGATGGACTGTTTCACAATTGTCCGTAAAACAAAGATCTGGTCTGTGCAACTTCTCCCGCTTCCGAACCCTGCCTGTTCTTCTCGTAGGGTTCTCTCGGTGGCTTGCCTCATGCGCTGTAGAAGGACACGGCAGAAGATCTCCCCTGGGACGGAGAGCAAGTTGATTCCCCGCCAGTTGCCGCATTCTGAGAGGTCGCCCTTCTTGGGTAGCTTCACTATGATGCCTGCCTTTTATGTGTCTTTCTCCTCTTCCCATACCTTGTTGAATAGTTTCCCTAAAGCCTTTGCACTCGATTTGGGGTCTGCCTTCAACATGTCTGCCGTGATTCTGTCTTCGCCTGGTGCCCTGTTGCTCTTTGTCTGCCCGATGGCCTCCACAATTTCCTGCTGGGTGATGCGTCCACGTCTCATCTCTAAATTAAATCCATGTCTTTGATGGTGGCTTCCTCATCTGGGTCCTGTCTATTTGATGTCTCTCTAAAATGTTCTGCCCATCTGTTGAGTTGGTCTTCGTCTTTTATCAAAACGTTCCCGGTCTTGTCTTTCACTACTGTGGTTTTGCTGGTGAATCCGCCTGTTAGGGTCTTGGTAATCTTATAGACGGTCCTGGAGTCTCCTTTCTCTGCTGCAGCTTGGGCCTCTGTTGCCAAGTTGTCTGCAAACTGTCTCTTGTCTCTCCTTGTGCTCTTCTTCACTTCCTTGTTTTTCTCTTTGTACGTTTCGGCGAATGTTTGTCTCTCATCTTCTGTTCCAGTGAGCGTGCCGAGTTTTGGGATCTTTCTCTCCTCTATGAGTTGCCATGTGGCGTCTGATATCCAATCCTTCCTCTCTCTTCTTCTGTAGCCCAGCACAGCCTCGTTGGTATCTATGAAGCTTTCTGTAGATTGTCGCACAGGGTGTTGATATCGTCTGCTGTCGCCCAGGACTAGGAATCTGTTGGAAAGTTCAATAGTAAACTGACTTTTCACCACCTCACTGTTCAGTTTCCTCGAGAAAAAGCCTTGTTCACTTTTCTTTTTTTGTGTGTGTGTTCTCTTGAGTTTCATCTGGAGTCTGCACAACACAAGATGGCGATCACTGCTAGCGTCAACTCCTCGAATGGTTCTCACGTCCTTCATGGAGCTCCTCCACTTCTGGCTGATGGCAATGTGGTCTATCTGGTTGCTGGTTCTTCCATCTGGTGATACCCATGTCAGTTTGTGGATGGTTTGTGTTGGAAGATGGTACCACTTATCACCAAACCTTCTCAAGACATGCATCTGCAAAACGCTGTCCATTGTCATTTCTCTGTCCCACTCCTTCTTGTCCCATGTAAGTCTCGTACCCGGTGTTCTCCGCTCCAGCTTTCGCATTGAAGTATCCCATAAGAAGTAGGATGTCATGCAGTGGTGTCTTGTCTATCTGTTCTTGTAGGATGTTATAGAACAGGTCTTTCTCCTCCTCCATGGCTTGCTCTGTCAGTGTGTACCGCTGTATGATGGTGGTCTTGGTATACTTAGAGAAGAATCTGACTATGATGACTCTTGAGGTGACTGGCTCCCATCCCATCAAGCTCTTCCTGGCCTCCTTATCCATGATGATACCCACTCCCTCCTGATGTTGCCCATCCGTGCGACCAGAATAACATACTGTCTCTCGTGACCCAAGGGTCATTATGCCTGAATCCGTCCACCTCATCTCACTGATTCCTAGGATGTTCAGTCTATACTTCTTCATCTCTTTCACAGTCTGCGCAGTCTTTCCAGTTTCATACAGTGTCCGCAGGTTCCAGGCTCTCACTCTCACCCCTTGTTTGGGATTCGCTAAGGACATTGCTGGAGCAGAAGCTTCCTTCTGGCTTTCACCTCTACTCGTCATACAATGCATTGTGCATCTGCCCTCAGCTCATCACCCGAGCTTTGATTGGATCTTGGCGTTTCTGTAGCTAAGCTTTTTTTCCGTGGTGGGCTGCTAGCCTAACGCACAACCTTCCCCATTTCTCATTCTGGACTTAGGACCTGTCAACGGCTGGGTTGTGTGTGTTCATTAGTCTGTTTCAATCGTTTTTGTCGGCAAATCTTTGTGGTGCTAGCCCACAATGCATATGAATGAAGACCGATTCATGTTTGGAATCTTTCTGTCAGTCAAAGACCCCACAATCCAGTGACACCAATCGACCACAGTTCGCTGCATTCTGGCACAAAGTATGAATGAGGAAACACAGTACCCAATTTCCAACACACTATCAGCCAGACAGCTAGTATCACATTACGCTTAGGGAGGAAAGCTTGTGGGAGGTTAGCGCGAGGAAGCTGGCAGCTGTAGGCTGCAGTGCACTGTCTTAATCAAACTGCGGCCGTCTCCACCCATTTCCTCTCGCCTTTCCTCTGAGACTGGTAGGCGGTCAGAGGTTCTTGCCCTTCTCTGCTAATAAGTATTCCTCTGCAAACAAGTGTGTGCTATGCCCATAATTCTGCATAAATGCTTAAATTTGTTTACGGTTACTTCACCCTTTTCTTAAACAAACTTTAAACCCTTTTGGGTTCACTTTATTTTGTCAAATGCGGTCACTTTTGTAAGCTTTTTCAGCTGTGGGCAAAATCAAATGTATTCAAAACCCGGGAAAAAGAATAATCGTACTTTTATTGGGGGGGTTATTGAATTAAAAATGGGATTTCCGCGCCCACAAAGAAATTTCAAAATTAAGTCCGTTTCCCTTCTGTGTTTTTCCCTCTTTTTGTCTCTGTGTTTTGTTTGTTTTTTGTAATCTCAATTCTATATACCCCTTATGCTTCACTGTCATATTTATTTTTTCTTCCCTTCTCGCCCCTTTTTTCCCCTTTGCTTTTGGAAATTTTTCAGTATTTTTTTCACCGTTCAAATTTTTTTGTTTTTTTTAAACTGTTAAATTCCATGAATTTTACTAACTTCACATTCATTTCTCCCTTTCACAACTTAATAGGGGAACCATTCAGAAAAATTTTTTTCTTTAACAAATTCTTACCAAGATTCAGCATCTGAGAAGCTTTCCCCAAACATTCCCCAAAATCCCTTTTACAGTTAATTTACATTAAAAATTTTTTTAACATATGTGTCTTTTTCCAGAAATTTCGTTCATCACCATGGGCCCGTCTGGGCTTTTTAAAAAGGGCAAACAAAAATTTTGGTTTTATACCTTCAACAGACGACCCATGGGTCTATTTTTTTTTAATTAAATATTTTTGGGAAAACCCCAAAAAAATTTTAAATAGTCGAGGGCACTAAAAGCAAAGGGGAAGGGTACGACATACTTTTTTTTTAAAAAACGATCACTATCACACTAAACCATTAAAGTTTACAACATAAATTAAAAAACCAAGGGTTAAAAGAAAAGATTGAACTTTATTTAGGACATCACAGTTTTAATTTGATCTCTTTTCCCAAGTCAACACGGGGCATGATTAGCTGTGTCCCATTGCCCGCTTTCATAAATATTCCAGCATTTCGTTTCCAATTTTTATAACCCAAAAAACTTTATTTTTATATCCATGTTAAAACAAGTTTTTTTCATTTAAAATCTGCCCTATAATTCCATTAAATTTTTTCAAAAGGCCATATCTAGGGCAACATAAAAAGCAGTTTAGACCCTTTATAAACGTCGATATCGTCTGTCGATTTTTAGAACGAAAGCACACCACGCCCTTTTTTTGACGGGAAAGTTTTTTTTAAGAATTTACTTTTTTCAGCAACGCCCGTGTGAAAGTAAATTTTTTTAGCGGGTGAAATGGGAGTTTACGTGTTTAACACAGCCCGCTTTTTTTCCAATGAAGGAATGGGGGAAAGCTTTAGGAAAACATTCCAATAAAAGTAAAACATCTTTTCCAAAATAAAAGTTTAAATTTTTGCGACACTGAGTTTGTGCCCAAGAAAGCTGCTTTCAAAATCGGGGATATCTGCCCATGAACATTTTACAAGATCACATGTGGCACAGTGCAGTTGTTTTGGGTTTTTTAAACTTAAAAAAAACGATTACAAAGGGGGGAAAAAACTGGGAAAATAAAACAAAAATAAAATTTTATTGCATTGTAAAATTATCGGGGGGGAAAATCGCGCAGATAAATCTAGAACGCCACCATTCGACAAATTAGCAACTGTTTCAATCCTCAAATTTTGGGGTTTTGGGCAATCGGTTCTTTTTGGAAATATAGTTTAAATTATTTCCTGTCGCATAAAAGGGTTTTTACCCAATCAGTTTTTTTGGGTGTCCTCTTTTCCCCCCCCCCCCCCCCTTTTTTTTTTTTTCCAGGTTCACTTTTGGGGGGGAAAGTTTTAATATTTGATTCCCCCCCGAGAGACCCTGCAGGAAATACAATGGCACTCCCTCATGAGCTTGGAGACATAAAAAGAGGGGATAAAGGGCCCCACGTCTTTGAAGAAAGGGCTGGGTTGCGGGAAACCATGGGCTACTTTATTGCCTGTAGTATAAAGGGGAAAATGGGAAATTACACTTTGAATTACTTATGAAATTTTTAGTTTTTATTGGGTTCCCGGGCCCATTCAAACTTTGTAAAGGGGGGGGAGGCTATGGTAAATCTGGTGGGGGGAAAAGGGCGTTTGGGGGTTGGCGGTGGTGGTGCGTTTTTTTTAGAAATGTATGTGATCGCATGCGTGGTGTTTGTTTTTGGAGCAAAAAAGGCACACGAGCGCTCGCTGTCTTGCCCCCCTCTGTGTGTGTGGGTGTGGTGTGTTGTGTGTGTGTTGTGTGTGTGTGTGTTGTGTGTGTTGTTTTTGTGTGTGTTGTGTGTTCATTCAGTTCATTTCAGTGGTTTTTTTAAAGGTTTTTTTCATCGCCGGGAAAGGATTTTTGACACTTTTTTAAAAATTTAAAAAAAATAAAATAAAAAAACCGTAAAAAACTCCCACTTAATTTATCATCCACGGAGTATTTAAACCCAATTTAAATGTGCATGTTTCATAAGGGGAAAAAACCCTAGTATTGTTTCTTTAAAAAAATTTTCCCCGGGTATTTGCGAAAAAACCAGGGAAATTTTCAGCAAGGGGGGAACCATATAAGACATACTACTTTACCCAAATTTTTGTCGTCTCAAAAACCTTTTCCGATAGGCGGGGTCAACACGGGCTTTCAAATAAAAGATGATGTACAAAAAGGTTTTCCTCCCAGACACAAGTAAAAACCCTCAGAAAATTTAGTTTTCCAAAAGTTTTCAGCCTTAACTTATGAATTAATCTGACAATGTCCCTGGGACACATGGTAAACTAGCCCTTTTTTCATTTAAAAATTCTTTTTAATGTAAATTTTTTCCATAATTTGGTTTTAATTTCAAAAGCGGATAAATCAAAGGGGGACTTTTTAAAAAATTTTTAAATTTTCCCATTTGCCCGTTTTTTGCAAGTGTCTGCTATTTCTTTCCCATTTTAAACCAAGTGGATGGGCCCCAAAAAAAATCAGTTCTTATGCCTAAGTTATGAAAAAATTTGCAGTAGATGTTTTTTTTCAAAAAGCAAATTTTTTCTAGTTGCACCCCCAACGCTCTATTTGGATTGAAAAAACAGATTTGGGAATCAAAAAAAAGTAAAATTTTATGGGAAAGAAATTGGGTATCACATATGAAAGGGAAAACCCTTCAATTGTTTAAAATTTTGATGTATATTTTTAAAACCCCCTTTCCTAATAAAAAGATTTCCTAAACATTTAAATTTTGGGAAAAATAAAGCCAGAAACAGTGGGGATTCCTTTTACAGCCCCCATCTGTAAAATTTTTTAAATGTTTGGGGATGGGTGTTTTCAAAAATTTTCAGAATTCAGTTTTTAAAAAATATTTCCCTTAAACACTTTTCTTTATCGAATTATTTTTAAAATAAAAAGAAGCTTTTAGGTCTCCCAAGGAGGCATTTTTGGTCCCGCGGGAAAATTTCTGGTATGCAGAAATTTTCAATATAAACAATGGGGACTTTAAAGCCCAGATGTTATTTTCCCAAATTGGGTTGAATATGTGAAAGTTTTAGACCCCCCCTTGGGAAAATCTTTACTGGAATCCATCTATTTTTTCAGTAATGAATTTCAACAAAAAAATTTCGACAATTTTTTTGGGATACATCCAATTTTTTCGTTTCATTTAGGGGTAATAATATATTTTTTTTCTTTATAACATCTATAAGTGTTTTTATAAACGGGGGAACCCCAGAGCTAATTTCATGGCCTTACTGTCTAAGTTTTGCAATCTATTCAAAAGGAATTGGGCGCAGGGAAATCCCTTTCCCTTCCATAGGGCCCAATTTTGATCGGACTAAAGAGATGAAATAGAGGAAAGGGGGTTTTGGGGACAGTCCTGACCCCAGGGTTTTGCAACTTAAAATTTTTTAAGAACGTTTAATTTTTTTCTTTTTTTTATCAATAAAATGTTCAATGTGTGTTTTCCATTTCGCTTAGGATTTTAAAAAAACCCCCAAAGGAATTTAAACCCCTTTTTTTTTAAAATTCCAAAAACTGCCCATCTGGGAAAAAAACCCGGAAAGGGGTAGTTTTGGGGGGTTCTAAACCATTGTTAAAAAAACAAAAGGGACTTTTTTTTTTCTCCAGATAGTTCTAATCCTTTTTTTCATATAATAGTTTAATTCATCCATTTCCCTTTTGGGTCACTTCTGTAAAAAGTTTACTGTTTTTTTTGGAATGTTCCTTAATTACATTTAACCCAAAAAGAAAATCATTGCTTTTTGAACACCGCTTTTGCTTTTGACTTGTTTCCGGGAAGGGATCATGGATTAGGTTTGTGAACAAAAAGGGAGCAAAAAACGTTTCCCTGGGGAAATTCCCATTATCTACTTTCCAAAGGTTTAGTAATTTTCTTCCAACCCGTTTACATATCCTTCTTTTGTTGGAACTTTTAAATGAAATAAAAACATTCTCCCCGAAATACCAACTTTTTTTTAATTTTGTACAATACCCTTTGCTTTCCCATACGCAGTCTTTGGTTTTTTTTAAACATAAAAAAATGTACCCAAAGTACTTTTTTGCGGGAGAATTGCTTTTTAATGTTGGTCAGTTTCACTAAAGGGTCTGGGGTACAACCCCTTTTCGAAAGCCCGCTTGCTGAACAGGAATAACCCCGGGTTTTTCCAGTAATTAACAACCCGTTTTTGAAAAATTTTTTTCAAAAAGTTTCCAAACATGGGGTTTTTAAAAGTTTGGGGTCTGTACCCATGTACAGCTGCCCTTTTTAAACCTTTTTTGGAATGGGACTAAATGAACTTTTCCAGTTTTTTGGAATAGTGCCATTAACCCAAACATTTTTGGAATAATGAATGCAGAAATTTCCTTTCCAAACAAAAGGGAAATGTCTGATGGTTGAAAGGACCTCCATCAAGGCCAACAGCTAAAATCATGTGAGGGAAATAGAATTTTAATGCTTCTGATAGTTCTGATAACAAAAAGGGAGAGTTTAAAAAATGTTCATTTTTGTGGGGGACCCATTTTCATCTTTTTGCTCCTCTTGTTTCTGGGCGAGGGGGTTTCGGCTCAAGATTTTTTGACGGGGCTCCCAAGCTGAAAATGTATCAAAAAAAGTTCAGATTTATCCAAAGAAAAGGGGAAAATCAGTTTGTAGCTTAAAAGGGGTATGACTGACTTTTATAGAAATTTTTTTCATTTTTTTGACTTTTTTTCCAAACTTTAAATAAATCTTTTGTTTCTGAAACCCTCCCTTCAAAAAACCTCAACCCAGTACTTCTTTTTTGCTTGAGCAAAAATTTTTTAGAACTTTAAAATTTTTTTCTTGTTTTGATTAAAATTTTTCATTGATTGTTTCTTACCCATTTTTTGTATTTTTTCCTTTTAAACAACAGCGAGTTACTTCTTTTTCCCACCATACTTTTGCCTACATTTTTTCCAATCTTTTGTATTTATTTTTTGGGATAGTCTTTTCGCTGCTAGTAAAACAACTTTTGGAAAAAATTTTGCATAAAATGTATCTAGATTACACTTCAATTCTTGATGTTTTTTGGCGACACAAAAAAATTTTTTGAAAGGCTTCCCAGTTGGCCATTTATGGGTAAAGGGGGGAAATTTTTTGCATTCAGTTAGACATTTCATCAAAAATATTTTCATTAAAACTTATTGTAATGGGAAGAGGGGATCACCCCCTAAACAATTTTCTACTGTGGACCAGTTAAAATTTAAACCGCTATTTTGGGGGGAAAACCCAAGCGATAGATCTTTTGAAATAGACTTTGTAAAAACCCACTCGGGAAATTTTCCCCGTTTTTTAAAACCGTCATTTAAAATTTTTAAAATTTAAAATCAACAATATTTTCTAAAAAATCAAATTAGAGGGGTCACTTTTTTTAAAAACTTGTACCCCAAAAGGGCGAAAGGGGCTTTAAAGCGCCCATAATTTTTCCATTTTTTCCTCTTTGAAAATCGTATTTTTTAACCCCAAATTCTGTTCATCCTCTTTTGGGGCCCAATTGGGGTTAGTATACGGACAAAAATTTTAAAAAACTGATTCCTTTTTTAAATTTTGATGGCAGCCCCCTGTGAAAACCCCCTTGTTTACAATAGCCCACTGGTAGGGGGCCCTTTTTATTTGAAAACTAAATGTCAAGTCTAATGAAGAAAACGGGTTTGCCCTTGTTTTTTTACCCCACTGTACTGCAAAGGGGGGGAAAGAAATTTGTTCTTAAGTTTGGGGGGTTTTTCTTTTCCACATTCAGGGGACTGGAGCGCTAAAAAAACAATAGTTTTTCTCCAGAACATGATTTTCAAAAGGGTAACAGGTTAGGGGGAAAAACCCTCCCCTTTCCACGAAACACTGGGGAAAAGGGGTTTTGATCTAACCCCTAGCAGATGTTTTACAGGCATAACTGTAGTTATGCAGATTATTATCGTTCCCGAAATTTTTTTGGACACTCTTATAGTTTTGGTAATTTAGTCTGAAAACAATTGGAATTTTTATCCTTTGCAGAAGTGGGGGGTGGCAGTGACCGGGAAATGTCAGGTAAATTGCCGCGATAACTTTAAAAAACCCGGAAAAAAACCTTTGAACATTTTTAGTCATAAAGTAACGATTTAAAAACAAAGTATTTCTGACAACAGAACCACAAGCCCAAATTCCCAAAATATTGAAAAAATATTTTAAAAATTTTAAATGAAAAATCTAATAAAACAAAAACAGTTTTAAAAGTTTAAACTTTCAAAAGTATAAATTATGGAAGGGGAAAAGGAAAGGGGGAGGGGGGGAAACCCACATAGCCCAAACCCGGTGAGGGACAGCACAGTCAGTAAACCAGGGGGGGCGGGAAAGGGGAGGGAAAAAACCCTGGGCTGTGATGGTGAAGAGAGGGGCGGGATTCCCCGGGGTTCCCCAAACGGGGGTTTGCAAAAGGGCCCCCAAGGGGGTCGGGCCAGCAGTCGCTCCTCTGGCTGTTGGTTTGGTTTCTCATCTGCATTGGTGCCTTTTGCGTATTTTTGCAGTTTGGGGTAGCTTACAAAATCGATTTTTCTCAACAAGGGGTTCGGGGATTTTGTAAAGGAAATTAAATTTAATTTCTCTCTTTGTGTCAAGGCTTTTTTTTCTCACGGGCGCACCTGACTTACACAAATTTTTGCTTTTGGGGAAATTTTTTTTTCTCACCTTTTTTTAATCCCTTTTTTTCCATGTTAAATGCTGCATTTGTTTGGTTTATTTTTGTTTTCATCTTCGTTCCAGCGGAAGAAAAAGGGCAGTTGGTTCTGGATGCAGATTTTTTTTTGGCGTCTTCAAGAACTGTACTGCATTGCTCGATGGTTTTGGAAATTCCCTTTCGAAACCTGAAAACCCCGGTAGGATCGTCCCAGTCGTTTTCCCCGGCCACTTTGCTCATGACAGAGTCAGCAAAATTGAGCACTCGCGGTGATCTTTAGAATTTCTAAAAAAAGGCCTGGGGTTTTTCTTGTCACCCCGGTTTTCAACGTTGCGTCACGATTTTAAACCGACGTCATTTTTTGGAACAATTTTTTTTTTTTTGGGAGAGAGGGTCTTTTGGGGGGTTTAACTTCACGCATTGGGCTTTGGTAGTGTATTTTGCCGCCCCTGCGAACAATGGTGGCATCAGCGGGCCCCCCGGCATCAGCCCCCTTTGGCACCCAAACTCTGGGGGAAAGGGTGAGTTTTTTTTTGGGGATCCCCGGCTTGTTGCTATTTTGTTCTTTTGCCGTGAGATTTTGTGTTCCGTAAAAAGGGGACTTTTTTTAGACGGGAACAGGGGGCCTCAGGTTTTGAATAATTTTTTTAGTTGTGTATTTTTTTTTCAGTGCCCTTTTGACAGCACCCCCCAGTATGAGATTTTTGCTTTTTCTTTTATTTTTATAAACCCGGGTGCCGACCGCCCAACGGTTTATCATAGGTTTTCCGATTGCCCATTTGAAAGGCACTCATTCTGATCTTTTAAAGGCCCCAAAAACGGGTGATTTTTCCCAGTATTTTCGGCGTTACCTTTTTTTTAGGTCCCCACTGGGGATTTTCATTTAATTTGATGAGCTCTTTGTTCGCGCCCTTTTTGAATTTTTTTCTTTGCATCGTTAATACTTCTGGTGCTCACGTCGCCATTTTGATAAAGCCCTAGTCGTGTGTGTGTGTGTGTGGTTTTGAACACGTGCATGGCAGGGGTTGGGCGGGGCGTGTGCGCGGGGTGTGGCCGGGGTCCCTGAAAACCCGTGTACGTGTGTGTTTGCCATATGGCGTGTGTGTGCGGATTGTCTGGTGTGTGCGCGCGTGCTCAAAACCTGTTTCGTGGCATGTGTGTGTGTGTGTGTTGGGGTGGGGTGGGTGTGTGTGGGGTGTGTGGGGTGAAAAGAGAGAAAAAAAAGAGGAGGAAAAGAGAGAGAAGAGAAAGAGAGAAAAGGAGGGGAATGACAATGCCAAAGGGCAAAAGTTTTATTGACAACAGTTGGGAAAAACCCTTATCCCAAGGGGGTGCTGCACGATTTCCCCTTTGTTTTTGGGCCCAAAATTGCCAAAATAGAAAAGCGAGTCAAAAAAAAAAACCTACAACAGAAAACACTTGAACAAACTTTTAACTAAAAATGAAGGGAAAAAGCCCCCTTCATCCCAAAATTATACTATCACAATTAAAAAACCTTTAAAGCATAATAATGTTTTTCTTTCACACTTTCAAACACGTTTTCAATTTTCTACATTTTTTTCAGGTTTAAAAAACCCAAACCGAGCCAAAAAAGCAAGCACAACTATAAAGCGCTTAAAAAACTTGAAAAAGATCTTTTTAAAAAGTTTCTAAAAACCCAATGTCACTTTTTTTCCCAAAAACTATGGCCCCTTCGACACGCAATCAACCAAACTTTCCCTAAACCAAAAAAAAATTTCTTCGTTTATTAACCCCTTTAATCATCCCTACAATGCCAAAATTCCCTTTACGGATTAGAACTCGTTTGTTTTTAAATGCCCGTTCTGACGACCCAATTTTTAATTGAGTTAGTTTTCAGAATATGTCCCGTTTATTACCCCTTTTCCTGACAATTTCAAAAAGTCCCCAACCAAAAATTTTAAACATTTGGGAAAAAAAAATAACATTCGGGGAAAGCATCACAGATGGGGTTGTTTAAAAAAATTTCTAAAAAGGGCCCAAAAACAACCAAAATTTGGGGGAAACCCACAGATTTTTTCAAAAAAAAAAAACCTTTTCCCCTAATCTATTAAAAAAGTTTATTTTCTCCCACTTTAAAAACAAGTAAAGAATCTAAAGATATCCCCAATGGAAACAGTTTTTTGATGATGGGAAAAATTGGTGCACTTTGTAATACCCTATTTAAAAAAAAAAAACATAATCCCTTTGGGAAAAATTTTCCCTTTTTTTCTGCTGAATTGAAACCTACTTAAGGCATTTTAAAATTTCATGTAGATTTTTTCGACGGATCGTGCAAAAATCTTATTTTTTGTGGGCCCTTTAAAGTTGTTTTAAAGGGCCCTTAAAACCAGAGCATAAAAAACGACTAGAAAAAAACAAATTTAAAAAAACATTTTCATTCACGAGTTGCTCAAAGGGGACCCGTATTAAAGGATGATTCTTTATAATCCGGAAACACCTGAAACGAGGGGGGCAGGTTTATGGGCTAAAAAAGGGGAAACAAAAAAAGTAGAAGGTTCACAGGCCCTTTCGACATTCAATTGATCTGCACAAATTTAACCAGCGCCTGGGAAAAATGTCCCCCAAAAAGAGGGTTTCTGAACTGCTTTAAAAAAATAGTCAGTAAAATCAAAATTACCAGCACATGTAAGTGTGTGTGGGTGTGGTGTTTTGTTTTGTGTGTGTGTGTGTGTGGTGCGTGCGTGCGTGGCCCTGGGGCGTGCGTGCGTGCGTGCCGGGGCGTTGGGGTGCGGGGGTGCGGGGTGTGGGGTGTGTGTGTGTGTCGGGCTGTCTGTCTGTTGTCAGGTTTTGGAAATTTTGGGAAAGTGGTCAAGTGGTAGCGTGGGGTGGGTTTTTGGGCACGGGGTCGGGAAAACTTCCCAATCGGCCTGGTAGCTTTTAACAATTTTATCAATGTCCCCGGGCCCAAAAATCTGTTTTATGAGGTTTTTGGGGAAACTGTCACGACTATAGGGGGTTTTTTGTGTGAATTTCCTTTTTTAAACAATAGTTAAAAAGTAAACATGCCCCAAACACCCTTTCCCGTGCCTTTTGACTTCCCCCCGTGGGTGGTTTCCCTTGTTTAAAAAAATCCCCTTTAAAAATTTTTTACGCACATGGGGATTGGCTTGTGGGGTTTCCAAGTCGCGTAGGACGGTTTTAAAAATGTCCCGGGGTTGGGACAAAAAATTACTGAATTAAAAAATTCTGTGGGGAAACCCCTTTTCTAGGTATTTTTACCCGGTGGGGGCTTCAGGGGGAATTTATAAACGTACACTTTAGTGTTTTGATGGGCCCGTACAACTGGCAGAAAAGGGAGCGATGAAAACTTTTGTAAGAGGTTAAAACCCAAAACCCCAAAAGGGGAGAAATGGGTTTGTATGGGATTTTCCCGTCCCGTCAGTTCCCTCCGCTGCAATGTGTCCTCAAGGGAAAAGGGGGCAATGATTTTTTACCAAAGATTGTTTGTTAAAAACCCGGTGTTTTGATGAGTTTAGATCTGGAGGAGGTAGGAAAAAGGGGCTCTTGACCTTATCCTGCAGAAAGGGGTAACAAAAGAAATTTTGGGAAAATGAACTTATTAAAATGATACATTAAAATATTGGGAAAAAGTATCTGTGTATGCCTTTTCTTTCTGCCCCCTGTCTTTGCTTGTCGTATCTCTCCCCTCTCTCTCTCTTCTTCTCTCCCCTCCTCTCCCCTCTCTCTCTCTCTTTTCTCTTTTCTTCTTTTGTGGGGTGTGTGGTGTTTTGTTTTGTGTGTGGGGTGTTTTGTGACCTACAAATCTTTAAATATGGGAAATTTAAAAGGGGAAGTAAAAATGTCTCCTTTGTATATACATAATATAAAAAATTTGAATTTGATGCGGAGCAAAATGGGATAGATATGTCAGTTGCACTCATGGGGGGAAACAAAATGATGTCCCCTACTCCTGTGTTGTTTTCATTATTTACAAAATTTTTAGCTTTTTTAATTTTATCTTGGAAAAGGGGGATATGGGGCTTTCTTTTTTCCAAAATGATTTTGAAAATTTTTTTTTCCTATTTTTTAAGGTGATACAGCGTTAATAGGGTGAAACCCGTTAAAAGGTCTTTAGACTCAAAAAAGAAAAGTTTGTTAAAAGGGAAACCCTCAACCCCTGCATTTGAATGTGAACATGAAAAAATGATGCAGCCCGTATTTAAACCAAAAAGGAAATTTCTTGGCAAACAAGAGAGAAAATAGAGACTGACTTTTAAATGTTTTAGTGTATAACATTTCACAGAAAATTTTTTTTTCCACAAGACGGAGCTTTTTTATGGCATGGGGCAGGGGGGGTTTGGTGAGCAGAGCAAAAAAAGCTTTGTTTTTATGCCACCCGGGAAAATAAGTGAAATGTAATTTTCTTAGTTTTTATCTAAAACCAATTTTACACACAAAAAAACAAGATTCAGTACGGGTGAAATTTTGGGGGGCTGATTAAGTGGCATTTTTAAAAAAAAAATTCTCATTGAAAAGTTTATTTGGGTTTTTAAATGGGGAACACCCAAATGATCAACCCCATGAGAAAGCAAAATTTATATCCGAAATCTATTAATTCGGTAGCTAAGTGTAAAACGAAATTTTTATTAAACAACTTAAATGGATAGTCCCCCAAATGCCCTGCAAAAGCCTCTAGGATGCTGCTTGAAAACCCGCCTTTAAATTAACCGTTGTAAAACTGTTTTTGCTTGGATATTTTTTTTTCTTTTTTGCTTCTTTTTTATGATTGGAAGGAAAAATCAACCCGTATATAGGTGGCAAAAATGGACTTGCATTTTTAAAGAAATAGCGATAAAATTTCGGGTTTTCAGACCATTTTGTGTTTTTTTTTAGTATACAATTTTATTTTTTTCTTTTAATTTTGAGAACATTGAAAAATTGGGGGAAGACGAAGTTCAGACTCCGGGAATAGATATTGCTCACTTTTCTACCCAAAATTGATTCCCCTTATGACAAAGAGTTAAAATTTTTCCCCCTGTGTAAAAAAAAGGGGGAAGTGATGAGGGTTTAAAAAAGTTTGTTTGTCGGTTTAAATTTGTCCCTGCTTTTGTTGTTGTTTTGTTTTTCTGCTTTTTGTTGTTGTTGGTGGTGGTGGGGGTGGTGGTGGTTTTTCCCAAAGCTTAAAACAACAATTTGATTCTTGAAAAAAAAAAAATTTTAAAACAATTTCAAAGCCGGGTTTTTTTTAAAATTTATGTTTACTTGCGAACGTTTAAAAAACCCAAAAGAAGTTTTTTATTTTCCCTTTTAAAAAGCGTTTCAGTTGGGGTGAGGCTGCCCGTCGTGTAAAAAAACTATTCTGGCTAATAAATTTGGGACAGGACACCCTTTTTGTAAAATAAAATTCATTTTTCACCCAAACCCCACCTTCTGGGCCAATTGGGCCCTTAAAATGAATAAAGGGCTGAATCTGAATCTCTCTCTGACCTTTAATTTTTTTGTAAATTTACACGCGATTGTGTTATATATGGTGGGTGATTTTTGAAAAAAGTTTTGGGGATCAGCTAAATTTTTATTTGGGTTTTTAAAAATTTACATGTTCAGTGTGATGGGCCCCAAGGACAAGGACAGACACCAAACTTCACAAAAAGGAATTTTTAAACCCAAATTTTCAAGCCACCAGCAATTTAAACGACTTTGGAAAGGCCCGGGGGGTTTTAAAAGGTAAACACCTCTATCAACAACACACCCCCGCCAAAACACCCATTCCAGTCCCAGAAGGCGATACTTCTGCCTCTCTATGAGGTTTTAAAAAGAAAGTCATCGCCCGTAAAAGGGCATGAGGATAAGCCGGCTGTGAGAATTTTTACCCGGGCCTGGGGTTTTTACAGTGTCGTGGTAAATTCGGACAATCTGTGGGCCATTTTAAACACCTGCGTGATGGTCGCCCCAGTGTCCCCCTCATTTTAAGAACTGGGGGGTGAAATGCACTGCCCCAGGTCCCGTAAATTGTTTTTGGGCCAAAACCTTCATATGTAACCGCACATTTAAAGCCGGGTCTTTTTTCCCCCACTGCGATAAACCCAGATGCTAGTGGGTTTCGGGCTTTTATCAAACAAAATTTTTTTAATTAAAATCCAAGTTAATATACTTTTAACGTCCACCTGTGGTTGGACTAACGTCACTGGGGGCATTAACCCAAAACTTCCCAGCCTGGATTTGGGTGACAACTGTTGGACACGTCAATTCAGTTTTTTGTTTCAAATGCGTTTATTTGCTAACCATGGGGACTTGCAGGAAATCCAATAAACAGGGCTGTGGGGCTGGCATGGAACCCCGGTTTTCCTTTTCCGGGCCCGGGTTTTTTTGGGAAACCCGTCCGAATTTAGGGTTTTTACTCCTTTGACTTAAAAGTGTTTTCATTTATGTCCCCCCGCCCGGAAGGGTTCCCCCCCCGGAAAAAACCCCTTTTTTTTTCCCCCCCCCTGGGAAGCATCCCGTTCCTGCAAGGAACAAATTTTTTTCTCTAAACTCGGCCCTTTTTCTTGCAGGGCAACGCCTTTTTTTGATTTTGTTTTACCCTTTTTTAAAGGGATGCATCGTCCCACACTGCCCCTGCTAGCAACTTCAAAATCGCTGCACTGCCCGTTTTTAACCCGTTTCATTTCAAGGCGAAGTTGGGCCCCCCATCCGAAAATTCCCCTCCGATGAAATTTTTTAAAACTGGGATTTACCAGCTTCCTGTTTTAGTAATTTAAGGGAACTTGGGAAACCTGGGGGAAAGGGGGTACCCTTTCTACCGTACTGTTTTCTTTAGAGAATGAAACCGGGTTTTCTGTTTTGCCCCTTTATTGAGTTTTTCCCGGGCTGTTTAAGGGGGTGTATTTTTTTTTTTTTGGGAAAGGCAATTGGGTGTAGGGTGGTGGGGGTGTTTGGGGAAAGGATGGAAAACAAATCCTGTTTTCAGTTTTTTCCGGGTTTTTTTTTCAAATTTTTTTGTGAATTTTTCAGCTTCAATTTTTTCTATCCCCCTTCGACCCCTTTGTGGGTTTTTCGTTTTTCCCTTCAGTTTATATTCGATTCCCAAAATCGTCACATTGTCGTAGGTGATATTTCTGGGGGTTCCCTCTGGCCATCAACCTCTGCTTTTCCCCGACATCCCCCTGGGGAATTTCTATCGCAGATGTCATTTGATCCCCCTGCCTTTTTCCCAAGCGGTTTGCTGGCCCCACTTACTCCCTTTATGCATGATCCCTTTTGCAAATTTTATCCCCTCATTCTGAAATTTTGTTGGTCAACCCCATCCCCTTTTTTCCCGTGGGGAAAATGGTTTCCTGTCAGACCAGGGGAAACCCACAAAGACCCCAAAAAGGGAAAACAAACCCAAATCGAAAAAATTCCCCTCATTTTTTAGACCCATTTTTTTCCCTTGCTATGTCTGACCCTTTTTGTGTGGTTTCCATTGGCCCGTGTGGTGTACTGGCCTCTGTCGACTTTCCCATTACAGGGGAAAGGGAAATTGGCACGGGTGCTTTGTTTGCCCTTAATTCAGCTTTCAACCCGTTCATTAACACTGAATGACGTGGAAAAAAGACAACAGTGCAAAAAACAAACTTTTCATTAGTAATTGTATGGTACTTGGGCACGAATAATCAACATTACCCCGCCAACAGAAAAAAAAAACCCCTGGGAATAGTTCCTATTCCTTTGTTTTTTCGCTTCCCCATCCAATAAACACACACACAACACACACAAACAACACACACACAACAACCCCACAACACACACACCCCACATTTTGCCAGCAGGGAAACTATTGTGACCCCGTGACGAATGGCCGTTGGTGTTACTTTAAATAATCGTCATTTGCAGCTTTTGGGGTCCGAAAATTTAAAAAATAAAAAAATTTCTCAATTTTAACCAGCAAAGTTCCCCCTTTTTCCGCAAAAATTTGGGAGGACCCTTTCAGAGACGCCATCCTCCCCTCTCCCCCGCTCTTTCTCTCTCCCCTCCTCTCTCCCTTTTTCTTCCCCCTCCCCTCTCTCTCTCTCTTCCCCTCTTTCTCTCTCTCTCTCTCTCTCCCCTCTCTCTCCCCTTTTTGTTTTTGTTTTTTTTTTTGTTACAGGTTGTTTTTTTGTTCTTCTTCTTCTACGCATGCACGTTAGATGGGCCCGAATTGATCGTTTATTTTTTATGGGGGTTTTCCCCTAAATTTTGGGTTTTGATCATCATGTTCGTCGCTTTTTTCCCCACGTGTATTGAGGGATTGGCCTGTTGGCAACACAAGGCTCCCCATTTCAATGGGGCCCCTCGCGAAAAAAGACCCCCCAGGGCCCTCAAACTGTTTCCGGGGTTTTGTGTCAAACAAAAAATTTTTTTATTTTACAAGAACCTTAGCTTTCCCGAACACTAAAGCAAACGAAACTTCTTCTTCCCCACCCCTACTCCCCCAGAATCCCGCCCTCCAAATCCTAAACCCAAAGGGGAAAAAATTTTGGGAAAAAGGAAAGGGGGAGGAGAATCGGAAAGAGAAAAAACCCAACCCCTAAATGTTTTAAAGTCAAATTTGGGTTTCCTTTGGGCTGATCATTTTTTTTTGGCGTGGCGGACTGATTGTTTCCCCCAAAAATCCTATAGCACCCAAAAGTTTTTCCCAACACACACACACAAAAACACACCCAAAAACACGCACCGCAAAACCCCATACACACACAACGCACGCCCCGCACGCACACACCACACACACACACACACACACACACCCCACCACAACACCCCACACACGCCGCATCGCACGACGGGACGCACGCACGGGACCCCCACACGCAAAGCAGCACGCACGCCGCACGCGCGCGCGCGCACGCACGCACGCACGGGGCACGCACGCCCGAAACCCCGACGCACGCCCGCACGCCCCACACCCCCCCAAAGCCCCGCCCGCGCGCGCGCGCGCGCCCCGCAAAGCACGCACACGCACTCACGCCGCACGCACGCACGCACAAACACACACACACCACGCACGCACGCAGCACGCACGCCGCACCACACCCCAAAAACACAACAAGCACGCACGCACGCACGCTCGCACCACACACGCGCGTGCCGCGGGGCACGCACTAGGGACACACACACAACACAAAACGGAGAGAGTGGGGGGAGAGAGAGAGAGTGGGGGGGGAGAGAGGGGGGAGAAAAGAGAAAAGGAGAGGGGAGAGAAAGAGAGAGGGTGCCCCAAAAAATCCTTTTCTTCTCCACATTCCGCTGACTTGGGTTTCGTTTCATAGCTTATACTGGGTAAAGATATTTCGTATTTTTCCCTTTGCTGTTTGGCGTTTCCCATTCAGTTTCAGGGACAAGAACTTGAAGAAATGTGCCCCAGGACCCTCGCTCAAATCATTGCCATTTGCCTTTTGTTTTTGTTATTCTGGTTAAATCTTTGCTTCTGTCGATCCCACACCAGGGGTTGGGTTTTTCTGTTGCCCCTAGGTTTTTTCTACGCTTTGCTATCACCCAGGGGACAACCTCCATTTTAATTTGTTTCCTCTTTCCCTTGGCTACAGTATTTTCGACCCTTTACTCATACTGCGTGAGACTATTTTGTCACGCTGCTTCTGATGGCAGGTACAGCGTTTTTACTTTCCTTTTTTATTTTGCTACAATATTGGGGGAGCACTGTTCGTTTTTCTTTTTTAAATTTCATACCCACTATCAAAAAATAGCCGGGAAAAACTCATAGAACGAAACATTTAAAAAAACCCCCCAGAACCTTCAAAGTCGACATATTTTCCCACCCAAAACAAAGCGGGGTACAGAACAAGTTTAAAAATATAGGAAAAAAGTTGGGGCCCCTTTTTTCCCATGAATATACGAAGGGGTCCCAAAAAAAAGGAAGAAACACTGGCCCGGTTTCAATAGAGTGGGAAAAATCATACAGTCCAGTTTTTTTGCTTCTGTGGAAATGCTCCTGACCCTGGAGGGCGAAAACACTTGCACGTTGGATAGCAGCAGCATTTCAGGACCGAAGCATTTATCCGGGGAGGGAAGGGGGTCTGGGCCCCCAAAACGTTCAAGTTTAACACAAAAGTTTACACTAAAAACCCCTTGAGGGCCCAACAGAAAAAAAATTGCTCGAAGTGACATAACAGATGACAGTCTTTTACAAAACATCAAAAAAAATTTTTCAAAAAGAAAGAAAGCAGTTTCTGCAACCCGTTGAATATTGTAAGTGGAGTCAAAATATGGGTCGCCCTCAGTCCTAAAACCCCCAAGCCTCCCGACTTTTTCTGCTCTCTCAAAAACAAAAACTTTAGGGCAAGTAACTCAAAAATTTCTTCAACGGAATAACCCCTTTAATCAATTGGGCAACCTACGCATTTTGGGGGTAGGGTTTTTAAGAATGCTAACCCCGAAAGCATGTTGAGTGTATTGTTCTTAAAGCAAAACAGGCCCATCTCCTTTAAAAAACAATGGGACTAAACCTTGAAAAAGTTTTTCCCTCTCTAAACCCAAGACACCCCAGGAGGGAACAATTGATTATAATTTTGGGGTTACCCAAAACTTCCAAAGCCAAATTTTTTAATTAAAATAATTCAAAAAAAAGCATGGGATTTATCCCGGGGAAACCCCGAAGGGTTCCCCTTTAAACTATGCAATTTCGGGGGGACCTTCCCTTTAGCAGGCAAGACACAAGCTAGAAAAACTAACGGATATTTAAAAGAGCCTTTAAAAACCGCAAAACCCCCTTCAAGGGGAGCGGGCAAAAAAAAAAAAGGCACACTAAAAAAACGTGGAAAAAAAATGGGGGGGACAGGCTGAAAAACCCGTATACAGTTTGCAGAAACCAAAAAAAAACGAAGGAATTGGGAAAAAAACCCAGAAAAAAAATTTAAACACCTTAAACCCAAAATTTACATCGCTTTCCCGAACGTGGAAGACACTGTCAAAAAAATGGCCCGAAGGCAAAACCAAAAGCAGAAATTCAAAATGCAGGGAGAAACCTTTTCCAAAAAATGATATTGTTAAAATGCCTGACGGTTCTGTCCCAAAAAGGTTTAAAACAGGCACACAGTGAAGGAAAAGGGCCCAAATCCAGGAAGACAATGGGGCGCACCGTTTTAAAAACTTTTTAGTTAACCCAAAAGGAAAGGGAGAAAACAGTGAAAACAAGCCCCCAGGGGTTTTATTCCCCAAAGGGCCCCGTTTAAAAAATCAACAAACAATGTACTGACGACTCCCTGAACCTACTTCAAAAAGTAAAGGTGGGGGGCAGCCCCGCTTAGCAGAATTTTTTTAAGCGCAACCTTCCATTGGGGAGGGGGAACCTTTTTGATTTACTGCCCCAAAGGGCGTGCGGGGTTTTTAAAAAAACGAGAGAGCGGAAAATCGTGGGAAGGCAAGAATAAAAATTTGGGTTTAAAAGCTTTGCCGTTTGATGTGATTTAAAAATCTGATCCAAACACATGAGCAAAAACAAATAAAGCCCCTATACCATAAAAAAATCCCTTTAGATTTTGAACTCCCGATAGGAAAAAATTCCCCACAGCCGACTTAAGGGGAAAAACAAAAAAACCATCACCAAAACAAAAAAACATTTAATAGTCTCAAGGCTAACACTGGGGAATTTTAGAGATCGGGGCAAACTCGTACTGGACCTTTTGAAAAAACAGACAGAAAATGAAACAAACCCCGGTCAACCCGAGATAAGATTCGAATCTCTCAGAGCCCCAGCGGGTACTGGAAGGGCGTGTGGCATTGGTGTGGTTCATCAGTGGGGGTGCAGGGGTGTTAAAATTTGAGAGCCAACGGGGCTGGTGTTTCAAGCTTTTGGAATGTGTGTGTGTGTGTGCGTGAGGCGTGCGGCGTGTTGTGTGTATGTGTTTTTTGGGGTGGGGTTGTGTGTGTGTGTGTGTGTGTGTGTGTGTGTGTGTGTGTGTGTGTGTATGTTTGGGAGTGATGGTGATGAGGGGGTGAGCGTGTGGGTGCGGGTGTATGTGTGTGTGGTGTGTGGTGTGGGGGTGTGTGTGTGTGGGGGTGTGTGGGGTGTGTTTTGGGGTGTGTGGCGCCGAGCGCGAAATGGGTCGTGCATTTTTATGCTGTATTTGATGTTCTTGGGCTTGTTTTTGATCCCAAGTTATTTCGAAAGGCATTTCCCAAAAAACTTTAAAAAGGGGCACGCAAACCACCCCACACACAAACACACACACAACAACACCACACACACAACAACACACACAACACACACACGACACGCGGGCCCCGCGCACGGGAAAACCCCAAAACACGGGCGGGGGACACTGACATGTACCGCATTGTCTTTGTTTTTTCGACATTGAGAGAAAGTGTTATCAATCAGTTATTTGGAGTGTCTCTTTACCCCCCCCCCTTTTTTTTTTTTTCCAGTTCACATGGGGAAAGTGTTACATATTTGACTACAACGAGAGATCCTGCAGGAAATACAATGGCACGTCCCTCATGAGCTTGGAGACATATAAAGAGTGGACTGAAGTCACCACGTCTTTGAAGCAAGCTGGAGTTGCAGGCACCATGTGGCTACATCTATTGCCTGTAGTATCAGATGGAATGTGGAACTACACATTGAATTACTTGATGTAATTTAGTCTTTAGTTGTTCCGGCATTCAAACTTTGTGAAGGTGGGGGTGATGGCTATGGTGAATCTGGTGGTGGTAAAGGCGATAGTGGTGGCGGTGGTGGTGCGTTTATTTAGAAATGTGATGTGATCGCATGCGTGTGTGTTTGTGTGGGAGCAGGAAAGGCACACGAGCGCTCGCTGTCTTGCGCCCCTCTGTGTGTGTGTGTGTTCGTGTGTGTGTGTGTGTGTGTGTGTGTGTGTGTGTGTGTGTGTGTGTGTGTGTGTGTGTGTGTGTTGTGTTCAGTTCAGTTCAGTTCAGTGGTTTATTTAATGTCTTTTCATCGCCAGATGATATTAGACACTTATTTAAAAATAAAAAAAATAAAAATAAAAAAGACCGTCAAAAAACTCCACACTTAATTATCATCCACGTGAGTACTTTCAACCCACATCTGATATGTGCATGCTTACATAAGTGAAATACCCTAGTATTGATCTTTATAAAAATTTTGCAACCCGGGTGACTGCGAAATAACCATGGCAATTTCAGCAACTTGGGAACCATATAAGACAGTACTAACATTACCAAAGTTTGTCGTCTCAATACCTTTCTCCTGATAGAGCGGGGTCAACACTGAGCATTCAAATAAAAGATGATGTACAGAAATGTTTTCTCTGCAGACACAAGTAATACCATCAGAATATTTAGTGTTCCAAGTATTCAGCCTTAACTTATGAATTAATCTGACAATGTGCCTGGGACACGATGGTAAACTAGACATTTTTTCACTTAAATTCTTCTTATGTATATATTTTCCCATGATTTGGATTAATTCACAAGCGGATAAATCTAAGGGACTGTTTAATAAATTTTCAGCATTTCTATTTGCTCCGTCTTTTGCAAGACTGTCTGCTATTTCATTCCACTTTAAACCACAGTGAGATGGGACCCAACAAAAATCAGTTCTTATGCCTAGAGTTATGACACAATGCAGTAGATGTTTTATTTCAAAAAGCAAATCTTTTCTAGCTTTGCAGTCCCAACGCTCTAGTGATTGTAAAACAGATTTGGAATCAAAACAAAGTAAAATTTTATAGAAAGCAATTGGTGTATCACATATGTAAGTCAAAGCCTTCAGTATTGCATATAATTCTGATGTATAGATTGAAAACCCCTTTCCTAAATAATATGATTTCCTGACATTTAAAGTTTGTATAATAAAGCCAGAACCACAGTCAGAGGATTCCATTACAGACCCATCTGTAAACACTTTTAAATGATTTGGATAGCTGTTTTCTAAATGTTCACGAACTTCAGTTGTTAAAATATTTACATTATCACTTTTCTTTATCGAAGTGTATTTGTAATCAAAAGAAGCATTTAGGTGCTCCCAAGGAGGCATTGTAGGTACCGCAGGAAATTCTGGTATGCAGTAATATCAATATTACAATGTGACATAAAGTCAGATGTGTAGTTTCTAATTGGTTGAATATGTGACATGTTTTTAGACCTCTTAGGAAAATCTTTACTGGAATCCATCAGTATTTCTTCAGTAACTGAATTTTCAACAGAAAGACTTCTGACAATATATTTGGATACATCCAATATTCGCTTCTCATTTAGTGGTAATATATTTGTTTCTTTATAACATCTATGAGTGTTTGTATGAACTGGGACTCCCAGAGCTAATTTCATGGCCTTACTGTCTAAGCTTTGCAATCTATTCAAAAGAGAATTAGGCGCAGAGAAATACACTTCCTGCCCATATGTCAATTTTGATCGGACTAAAGAGATGTATAGATGTAAAAGGGTTTGACAGTCCTGACCCCATGGTTGACAACATATAATTTTAAGAACGTTTAATCTTTTTCTTGTTTTATCAATCAAATGTTCAATGTGTGTTTTCCAGTTCAGCTTAGGAGTTAAAAATACGCCCAGGAACTTAACCTTTTGTTTATATTCCAGAATCTGACCATCTAGCAAAAGCGACGGTAGTATCTTTGGGTTCTCACCATTGTTAAACAACATAAGACATGTTTTTTCTCCAGATAGTTCTAATCCGTTCTTCTTCATATATATAGATAATTCATCCAGTTCCTTTTGGTACAACTTCTGTACAAAGTTTACTGTTCTTTTATTGGAATGCTTCCTTAATTTACAGTTAATCCAAATAGTGATATCATCTGCATATTGAACTACCTGCGTTGCTTTTGACATTGATCCAGGAAGATCATGGATTAGGATTGTGAACAACATGGAGCAATAACTGATCCCTGAGGAATACCCATATCTACATTCCTATAGGATGAGTAAGTTCTTCCAATCCGTGTACATATGCTTCTTTCTGTTAGGAAGCTTTTAATGTAATCAAACATTCTCCCAGAAATACCAACATTTTTTAATTTGTACAATAGCCTTGCATGCCATACGCAGTCATAGGCTTTTTTAACATCAAAAAATGTAGCCAAAGTACTTTTTCTGCGGGAGAATTGCTTTTTAATGTGACTGGTCAGTTTCACTAAATGGTCTGTGGTACAACGACCTTTTCGAAAGCCCGCTTGCTGAACAGGAATCACACCGTCTTTTTCACAGTAATATAACAATCGTTTTTGAATAATTTTTTCTAAAAGTTTACCAACATGAGATGTTAAAGCTATGGGTCTGTAGCTATGTACAGCTGTCCTCGGTTTACCTTCTTTGAGTACTGGGACTACTACTGAACTTTTCCAGATTCTTGGAATAGTGCCATTAATCCAACATTTTGGAATAATGAATGCAGTAATACTTTCCACGAAGAAGGTAAATGTCTGATGAGTTGATAGGACACTCCATCAAGGCCAACAGCTGAATCATGTGATGGGATAGAATCTAATGCTTCTGATAGTTCTGATAACAGTAAAGGAGAGTTTAAAAAATGTTCATTTTCTTGTGGAGGAGCCATGTATTCATCTTTTTGCTCCTCATTGTTTCTGTGGCGACGGGATTCTGGCTCAAGATTTTTTGACTGGCTACAAGCTGAAAATGTATCAGAAAAAGCTTCAGATTTATCCAAAGCAGAAGGAAAATCAGTTTGTAGCTTTATAGGGAAATGACTGACTTTTATAGCAATTTTTCATTTCTTTGACTTTTTTTCCAAACTTTGAATAAATCTTTTGATTCTGATACCTCGGCTTCACAAAACTCAACCCAGTACTTCTTTTTTGCTTGAGCAATAATTTTAGAACATTTATTTTTTTCTTGTTTCATGATTATAAAGTTTTCATCTGACTTGTTTCTTATCCATGTTTTGTAGCTTTTTCGCTTTGACTGAACAGCGAGTCTACATTCTTCTGTCCACCATACGTTGCCTACATATTTTCCAATCTTTTTGTATTTATATTTGGGATAGTCTTTTCAGCTGCTAGTAACACTACTTTTGAGAATTTGCATAAAATGTATCTAGATCATCATCTTCAATTGTTGATGTATTTTGCGACACAAGAAAAGTTTGAAAGGCTTCCCAGTTGGCCAGTTTATAGTTAAATTTGGGAATTTTGCATTCAGTGGTAGACATTTCATCAAAAATATTTTCATTAAAACGTATTGTAATGGGAAGATGATCACTCCCTAAACAATCTTCTACTGTGGACCAGTTATAATTAACTGCTATGTTTGGGGAAACAAGCGATAGATCTATAGCACTAGACTTGTGTGTAACTACATCAGGAATTCTCGTAATTCTACCGTCATTTAATAGAATTAAATTTGAATCAACAATATTTTCTACAAATCTATTAGATGTCACTTTATTACAACTTGTATCCCAAAAGGGCGCATGGGCATTAAAGTCGCCCATAATAATCCACTTCCTCTTTGTAAAATCAGTATGTTTTAACCAATCTGTGTCATCCTCTTTAGGACCATTAGGATAGTATACGGACAGAACATTATAAACTGATTCCTTATTTACTTTGATGGCAGCACCTGTGGCAAACACACCTTGTTTATCAATAGACACTGGTAGTGGGCTTATATTTGTAAACTCAATGTCAAGTCTAATGTAGATAGCAGTTTGCACCTTGTTATTTACCCCACTGATACTGCAAAGGGGAGGGTAGTAATAGTTCTTAAGTTTGGGAAGCTTTTCTTTTCCACATTCAGTGACTGGAGCGCTAAAACACAATAGTTTTTCTCCAGAACATGACTTTCAAAAGATAACAGGTTAGTGGAAATAGATCTCGCGTTCCACTGAAACACTGTGAAAAGGTTGTTTTGATCTAACTCCATAGCAGACTGTATTTACAGGCATAACTGTAGTTATGCAGATTATTATCGTTCCCGATATTTTTGACACTCTTATAGTCATGCACGTATATTTAGTCATGAACACAATTGGTAATATCCGTGCAGAAGTAGGTGGGTGGCAGTGACCTGGAATGTCAGGTAAATTGCCGCTGATAACATTAAGAAACCGGAATAATAACACATGAACATTTTTAGTCATCAAGTAACGATTTAAATACAAAGTATTTCTGACAACAGAACCACAAGTCCATTGCAAAATATTGTTTAAATATTGTAACATTTTCATGAGAATCTAACTATACAAAAATCAGTTTTAAAAGTTTAAACATCAAAAGTATAAATTATGGAAGGTGGAAGGAGGGAGAGGGGAACACATAGTCCAGCCGGTGATGACAGCACAGTCAGTAGAACCATGGGGCGGGAAAGGCGGAGGGTAGAACCCTGGGCTGTGATGGTGAAGAGAGGGGCTGATCTCCTCCGTGGCTTCTCCCAGAACAGGCGGTGCAGATGCCTCCCAAGGGTACTGGCCAGCACGCTCGCTCCTCTGGCTGTTGGATGGATCTCATCTGCAGTCAGGTGCCTGTTGTCTGTAGCATGCAGATTGTGGTAGCTTACAAAATCGATATTTTCTCAGACAAGAGTCTGGATTTTGTCATGGCATTGAATAATTCTCTCTTTGTGTCAAGGCTTTATTTCTCACTGGCGCAGCCTGACTTACTACTATTTTTGCTGTAGGAAATATTTTTCTCACCGTTTTTATGCCTTTTCCATGTTGATGCTGCATTCTGCTGGTACTTTTGATTTCACGTCTTCGATTCCAGCGTGAAGAACAATGCAGTCTGGTTCTGGATGCAGATTTTCTTTGGCGTCTTCAAGAACTGTACTGCATTGCTCGATGGTATGGAGCTTCCTTGTCGCCACCTGCAAACCGTAGGATCGTCCCAGTCGCTTTCCGTCCACTTTGCTCATGACAGAGTCATGCAGAATGAGCACTCGCGGTAGATCTTTAGAACTTCTAATAAAAGGCTGGGTCTTCTTGTCATCCCGTGTTTTCAACGTTGCGTCACGATGTTGAACGACGTCATTCTTTGGAACAATTTTTCTTTTTTCAGGGGAGATGGGTCTTTTGGGTGGTAACTTCACGCATTCGGCATAGGTAGTGTATTTTGCCGACTGCGAACAAGTGGTGGCATCAGCGTGGCCACCGGCATCAGTCTGGCATCCAGAACTCGTGTGGAAGGTGAGTTTTTTCTTGGATGCCGGCTTGTTGCTATTTTGTTCTCTCGCCGTGCAGATTTTGTCGTCTCCGTCAAGTGACTTTCTAGACAGGCAACAGCGGCACTCAGGTTTTGAATAATTTCTTTTAGTTGATGTATTTCTTTCAGTGTCTCTTGACAGCAGCAGCCAGTATGAGATGTTGACATTTTCTTATTATTTTATCAACCGTGCCGACCGTCAACGGTTTATCATAGGTTGTCCGATTGACATTTGTAAGGCACTCATTCTGATCTTTTGAAGGCACAACTGGTGAGTTTTCCAGTATCTTCGGCGTTACCTTTTTTTTAGGTACCACTGTGGATTTTCCAGTTAATGATGAGCTCTTTGTTCGCGTCATTTTGAAGTTTTCTTTCGCATCGTTAATACTTCTGGTGCTCACGTCGCCATCTTGATGACGTCCTAGTCGTGTGTGTGTGTGTGTGTGTTCGAACACGTGCATAGGCATGTGTGTGTGCGTGCGTACGTGCGCGCGTGTGTGCGTGCGTCCGTGCAAGCCTGTGTACGTGTGTGTGTGCGCATATGTGCGTGTGTGTGCGGATGTGTCTGTGTGTGTGCGCGCGTGCTCAAGCCTGTGCGTGTGCATGTGTGTGTGTGTGTGTGTGTGGTGTGTGTGTGTGTGTGTGTGTGTGTGTGAAAGAGAGAGAGAGAGAGAGAGAGAGAGAGAGAGAGAGAGAGAGAGAGAGAGAGAGAGAATGACAATGACAATGACAATGTTTTATTGACAACAGTTGAACAACCCTTATGCCAAGGGAGTGCATGCACGATTTCCACTTTGTGTTGCCAAACTCTGCCAACAATAGAAACGCGAGTCAAAAAAACAAGCCTACACACAGAAAACACTTGAACAGAACTTATAACTAGAAAATGAAGAAAACGCCCATTCATCAAACATTATACTCATCACAATAAACAACTTAATGCATAATAATGATTTACATACACACTTAGCAAACACGTTTACAATGTCTACATTTTCACAGGTTAAAATACCAAACCGAGCAAACCGAGCAAGCACATCTATAAAGCGCTTAGAAGAAAACTTGAAAAAGATCTTTAAATGAGTGCTAAAACTCATACTGTCACTTTCTTCCAAGCTACTATGCCGATTCGACACGCAATCAACCTATTTTTTCCACTATACCAAAAACTTACTTCGTCATTAACCGTCTGAATCATCCATACAATGCCAAATTCATTTACGGATTAGAACTCTGTTTGTTTCAAATGCCCAGTTCTGACGACCTAATTCTAATTGAGTTAGTGTCACGCAATATGTCTGTTTATTTACCCTTGTCACTGACAATTTCAATAGTCGCAACCAATATTTCAAACATTTGAAAACTAGTAACATGTCTGGAATGCATCACAGATGGATTGTTTAAAAAAGATTTCTAGAATAGGAACAAAATCAACCAATATTTGACATTAATCACACAGATTTATCAAAAAAAAAAACATTCCCCTAATCTATTAAAATGTTTACTTAACTCCCACGTAGAAAGCAAGTATATAGACTATCTAAAGATATACACCAATGGATCAGTTCTTGATGATGGAAATATTGGTGCAGCTTTGTAATACCCCTATTAAAAACAGAAAAACGATACTACATTGGTAAACATTATTCCATTTTACTGCTGAACTTGTAGACATACTTATGGCATTAAATTACATCGTAGATCTTTCGACGGATACGTGCAATATCTTATTTTATGTGGGCTCAAAGTCTGTTTTAACAAGCCATTAAATCCAGAGGCATAAAAATCGACTAGAAATAACTATTGAAATAAAACATATCATTCACGAGTTGTCTCTAAAGGTACCAGTATTACCTGGATGATTCTTTATCACTCCGGAATCACCTGAAACGAGTGGGCAGGTCATGCGGCTAAAAGGCAGCAAAAATGTAGAAGGTTCACAGCATTTCGACATTCAACTAGATCTGCACAAATTTAACCAGCGCATGGAAAAGTGTCTCAAAATGAGGTTGCTGAACTGCTTTAAAAAAATAGTCAGTATTATCAATATTACCAGCACACTGTAAGTGTGTGTGTGTGTGTGTGTGTGTGTGTGTGTGTGTGTGTGTGCGTGCGTGCGTGCGTGCGTGCGTGCGTGCGTGCGTGCGTGCGTGCGTGTGTGCGTGCGTGCGTGTGTGTGTGTGTGTGTGTGTGTGTCTGTCTGTCTGTCTGTTGTCAGGTATGAAACTTGGCAAAGTGGTCAAGTGGTAGCGTGGCGTGGTATCTGGACACAGGGCTCGCAAAACTCCGAATCGGTCCTGGTAGCTTGCTAACAATTCATCAATGTCCCAGGCCAGACAATCTGTTTTATGAGGTTTGGAAATCTGTCACGTACTATATGGGTTTTCAGTGTGAATTTCCTTCTTCATCAGATAGTCAGAACGTCAGCATGCCTATCACCCCCCCAGTGCCTTCGACTTCCACACCGTGGCCTGTTCCCCTCGTGAAATGTCCCTTAAAGCATTGACGCACATGGTATTGGCTTGTGACTCATCAAGTCGCTGTAGACGTTTAAACACTGTCCTGGAGTGGTACAACAATTACTGTAATATATCTGTGGGACCTCTGCTACGGTATTTTTACTGTGGCGCTTCAGGAGAATTTATATCGTACACTTTAGTGTGTGATGCCTGTACAGACTGTGCAGAAGGCAGCGATGAAAACTTTTGTATGAGTTCAACCAACACCACCAATGGAGAGAAATGGGTTTGTATTGTATTCCTGTCCCGTCAGTCTCCGTCTGCTGCAATGTGTCTTCAAGGCAAGAGGAGGGCAATGATATTACCAATAGATTGTTTGTAAACTCAGGTGTTTTGATGAGTTTAGATCTGGAGGAGGTAGGAAAGGATTTGTGTCTAGCTCTTGACCTTATCCTGCAGAAAGGTGTAACAAACTGATTTGGAAAGTGAACTTATGAAATGATACATTAAAATATTGAGAACAGTATCTGTGTATGCCTGTCTTTCTGCCCGCCTGTCTGTCTGCTTGTCTGTATCTCTCTCTCTCTCTCTCTCTCTCTCTCTCTCTCTCTCTCTTCTCTCCCCTCTCTCTCTCTCTCTCTCTCTCTGTGTGTGTGTGTGTGTGTGTGTGTGTGTGTGTGTGTGTGTGTGTGACCTACACTCTTCAAATATGGAATTAAAGGCAAGCTATTAGATGTCTCCATAGTATATACATAATATAAAAGTTAGAATTTGATGCGGAGCAAAATGGATAGACTATGTCAGTTGCACTCATGGGTGAAACAAAGTGATGTCACTACTCCTGTGTTGTTTTTCATTATTTACAAATGAGTTAGCTTGTAATTCATCTGAAATGGGGGATATGGTGCTGCTTTTATCCAAGATGATTTTGAATTATTTTTCCTATTGTTAGCAGGTGATACAGCGTTAATAGCTGAAACTGTAAATGGTCTTCAGACTCAACAAGATAGTTTGTATAAAGGAAACATCAACGCTGCATTTGAATGTGAACATGAATAAAACTGATGCAGCTGTATTAAGCAAAAGGCATTACTTGGCAGCAAGAGAGACATAGAGACATAGACTTAACTGTTTTGAGTGTATATACATACACAGAAATTTATTTCTCCACAAGACGGAGCTTTTCAGTGGCATGTCAGGATTTGGTGAGCAGAGCAAAAAATGCTTTGTTTGTATGCCACAGAAACTAAGCTGAAATGTAATTCTCTTAGTTTATATCTAAGCAATTTGACACACAAATCCAAACAATGATTCAGTACGGTGCTGAATTATGGGGTCTAGATTATGCTGGTCATTATTAAAAAAAATTCTCATTGAAAAGTTTATAGGGTTTGAAATGAGAACACTAAATGATCAACACATGAGAAAGCAAATTGATATCCGATATCTATTAATTCGGTAGCTAAGTGTATTCGATTTTGATTAAACTAACTTAAATGGATGAGTCAAAACTGCCATGCAAAGCCTCTAGGATGCTGCTTGAAACCTGCCTTCAAATAACCGTTGTAAGCTGTTTATGCTTGGATATTTTTTTCTCTTTTTGCTTCTTTGTATGATTGGAAGGAAAGATCAACTGTATATAGGTGGCAAGAATGGACTTGCATATAAAGAGTAGCGATAGATTTCGTGTTTACAGACCATTTTGTGTGTTTTTTAGTATACAAGTTCATTTGTTCTTTAATTAGAGAGACATCTGAAGATTGTCATGACGAAGTTCAGACTCGCGGTAATAGATATTGCTCAGCTTTACTACCAATATTGATCCCATTATGACAATGAGTTAATTTACCCACTGTGTAAAAACGGCGAAGATGATGAGGTTCAATTTGTTTGTTTGTCTGTTAGTTTGTCCCTGCTGTTGTTGTTGTTGTTGTTGCTGCTGTTGTTGTTGTTGGTGGTGGTGGTGGTGGTGGTGGTTCCAATGTCTTAAAACAACAATAGATTCTTGAAAAAAAAATTTAAATCAATTTCAAAGCCTGTTTTTACTAACTTTATGTTTAGCTTGCGAACGTGAAAGAACCAATAGAAGTCTATTTATTTTCTTGTAAAAAGCGTTTCAGTTGCGTGAGGCTGCTGTCGTGTAAAATACTATTCTGGCTAGATAATTGGTACAGGACACCTTGTGTAAGATAAAGTTCATTTACACACACCCACACCCTTCATGAGGCGCAATGGCCTTAACATGAATAAAGCGTCTGAATCTGAATCTCTCTCTGACCTTTATTTTTCAGTAAATCTTACACGCGATTGTGTTATATATGGTGAATGATTCTGAAAATGTAAGGGGTATCAGCTAATTTGTATTCGTTTATATATTTCTCATGTTCAGTGTGATGGGCACAAGGACAAGGACGACACCAGCTTCACAACAAGGAATATTACCAATCTGTCAAGCCACCAGCATTAATCGACTTTGACGGCCCTGGAGGTTTAACGGTAACACCTCTATCAGACAACACAGCCCACTGTCCAGACACCCACTTCCATGCCCAGATGGCGACTACTGTCTGCCTCTCTATGTCAGGTGTAACGATGTCATCGACTGTCCAGGTCATGAGGATGAAGCCGGCTGTGAGAATTTCACCTGTCCTGGATTTTACAGATGTCGTGGTAGAATTCGGACAATCTGTGTCCATTTGAATCACCTGCGTGATGGTCAGCCCCAGTGTCCCCATCATGATGATGAACTGGCGAGTGA
>CM031617.1:20761525-20766525 GCA_018398815.1 Conus ventricosus | reverse complement strand
GGAAAATGGCCGAACTATCCAGGAAGACAATGGCGCGCACAGTTTAACAACTTCGAGTCTAACAAAGGAGGTAGAAGCAGTGACACAAGCACTCCACTGCTTTTATCCACAGGCCAGTTTAAAACTCAACAAGCAATGATACTGACTGACTCCATGAACCTACTTCAAAAAGTAAAGAGTGGGATGGGCAGCCCTGCTTAGCATGAACTAATGCGCAACCTTCCATTGGAGAGACTCATATGGATATACTGCCAAGGACGTGCAGGAGTTAAAGGAAACGAGAGAGCAGGCACACTCGCTGGCAAGGCAAGAATAAAATTTGGTTTACAGCTTAGCCGATCTGATGTGATAAGAAATCTGATCAATCACATGAGCAAACAACAGTAAAGCCACTATACCATAAACAATCTTTCAGATCTGAACATCACGATAGGAAGTGGCCGCACAGCCAGACTTAAGGGAAGAACAAGAAACATCACCAATCAAACAAACATTGGAATAGTCTCAAGGCTAACACTGCGGAGACTTCTAGAGATCGGGGCAAACTCGTACTGGACCTTTTGAATAACAGACAGAAATGATCAAACACGTGTCAACTGAGATAAGACTTCGAATCTCTCAGAGCCCCCAGCGGATACTGTAGACGTGTGTGCACTGGTGTGTGTTCATCAGTGGGGTGGTGCAGGCGTGTTAATTAGAGAGCCAACGGACGTGAGTGTGCAAGCTTTGGAGTGTGTGTGTGTGTGTGCGTGAGTGCGTGCGTGCGTGTGTGTGTGTATGTGTGTGTGTGTGTGTGTGTGTGTGTGTGTGTGTGTGTGTGTGTGTGTGTGTGTGTGTGTGTATGTGTGTGGGAGTGAGTGAGTGAGTGAGTGAGTGAGCGTGTGTGGCGTGCGTGTATGTGTGTGTGTGTGTGTGTGTGTGGTGTGTGTGTGTGTGTGTGTGTGTGTGTGTGTGTGTGTGTGTGTGTGGCGCGCGAGCGCGAGTGCTCGTGCATGTGTATGCTGTATTTGATGTTCTTGGTCTTGTTTTTGATCCTAAGTCATCTTCTGAAGGTTCATTTCCAACAAACAGTAAAAGGCGCACGCAGCCACACACACACACACACACACACACACACACACACACACACACACACACACACACACACACACACACACGTACACGCGGGCACGCGCACGCAAACACACACACGGACGCACACATACATACACATGACCGCGTGTACATGCACTCGCTCCTACGTGCATACATATGTACATGTGTGCATGCGCACATCCACGTCCATAGGCGTGCGCAAATACAGGCATACACATGAAAGCGAACGCGCATACACATACACACATGCGGACATATCCACATTCAAAGACACACACATACACGCATATATGTACACATACATATGCAGATACGTGCGTATGCTAAAAAAAAGCCCACAAATCACACACACACACACACACACTCACACACGCACACGCACACACACACACACACACACACACACACACACACACACACACACACACACGCGCGCGCGCGCGCACACATACATACACATACACACACACACACGCACATGCACATACACTTCTGAACACACAGACACACAGACACACAAACAAACACACACACACACACACACACACACACACACACACACACACACACACACACGTTCACGCTCATAAACACACAAGTGCGCACACACGCGAGCGCGCACATGCACACTCATGCATACGCGTACACGCACGTCATGCACACACACATACGCTCCCACACACATGGGCCCTTGCCCATACATCCAAACACACACACACACACACACACACACACACACACACACACACACACACACACACACACCACACACACACACACATGTGTACATTCACCACACACATATACAATAGTAAAGAATGGCACAACCAATGCTAGGTAGGTACTCAAGGTCTGATCAGCGCGTTGGAACTAATGTGTAGATCGGACATTTGCTAAGTCGTAACCATAAGACCCTCTTCTTAAATTCTCTCATCTTAGTTGTCAATTCGTTTATCCATCAGCTTTAAATCATGCGCATTGTGGTCTCAAAACTTAGCGGATATGGAGTAGTGTATATGGACTAGTCCGCACACAGTGACACCTCCTTGATGAACCTGAAACAGAAACTTCTTTTTACATAACACTCACCTCAGCTATTGCTGCTGCAGCTGCTTCGGTATATTAATATCAATGCTGCTACAAGCATGATTATGTTTCTAGTTGTCAAAAAAATATATCGATTACACTAGCGTTGATAGGCGTGGAACTTTTCGGTGAGGAAAATGAAGCTAATATCTTCAAAAAAAAATATGCATCTAGCAGAGCCACATTCAGTGGGTTGGGCGATCGTGACTTCCCCTTTTTGTGTGGTGGACCGAGTGACAATGGTTGACCATGTCCGACTGTCAACAGGACAGACTGGTCAATAGTCGGCTCTGTGACAAAGTCAGCTCCTGGCAGCCCTCTGAAGAGAGAGTCAGCAGAGCTTCTTATGCTCCTTGTCCCTTGTGTGGCCACATTGTATTCTGGTGTGTAGAAAGTGCATAGTGCTGCATCGCCCATTTAAAATGATTTCGTCGATGATAAAGAAAAAAAGAACAGGAAACAGTTTCTTGTATTTCTATCCCACCTTCACCACTACTGTCAGATTATCACCATCGCCTTTTAAAATAACGACCAATTCTGTTACAACCACCTCATACTAACCTCCCACCTTCACCACTACTGTCAGATTATCACCATCGCCTTTACAATAACGACCAATTCTGTTACAACCACCTCATTCTAACCTTTGCTACTCCATTATCATAACCACACCCTCCCTCCCTTACCATTACTGCCACCACGATGGAAGCACCACTTACCTCTACCGTTTACATCAGAATAGGTGTTGGTGCTGTTTCCAGTGTATTAAACATGCTGTTGTTGTTGGTGCTGTTTCCAGTGTATTAAACATGCTGTTGTTGTTGGTGCTGTTTCCAGTGTATTAAACATGCTGTTGGTGTTGGTGCTGTTTCCACTGTATTAAACATGCTGTTGGTGTTGGTGCTGTTTCCACTGTATTAAACATGCTGTTGGTGTTGGGGCTGTTTCCAGTGTATTAAACATGCTGTTGGTGTTGGTGCTGTTCCACTGTACTAAACATGCTGTTGGTGTTGTGCTGTTTCCAGTGTATTAAACATGCTGTTGGTGGTGTGCTGTTTCCAGTGTATTAAACATGCTGTTGGTGTTGGTGCTGTTTCCACTGTAATTAAACATGCTGTTGGTGTTGGTGCTGTTTCCACTGTATTAAAAAAATGCTGTTGGTGTTGGTGCTGTTTCCAGTGTATTAAACATGCTGTTGGTGTTGGTGCTGTTCCAGTGTATTAAACATGCTGTTGGTGTTGGTGCTGTTTCCAGTGTATTAAACATGCTGTTGGTGTTGGGGCTGTTTCCAGTGTATTAAACATGCTGTTGGTGTTGGTGCTTTTTCCAGTGTATTAAACATGCTGTTGGTGTTGGTGCTGTTTCCACTGTATTAAACATGCTGTTAATGTTGGTGCTGTTTCCAGTGTATTAAACATGCTGTTGGTGTTGGTGCTGTTTCCAGTGTATTAAACATGCTGTTGGTGTTGGTGGCTGTTTCCAGTGTATTAAACATGCTGTTGGTGTTGGTGCTGTTTCCAGTGTATTAAACATGCTGTTGGTGTTGTGCTGTTTCCAGTGTATTAAACATGCTGTTGGTGTTGGTGCTGTTTCCAGTGTATTAAACATGCTGTTGGTGTTGGTGCTGTTTCCAGTGTATTAAACATGCTGTTGGTGTTGGTGCTGTTTCCAGTGTATTAAAACATGCTGTTGGTGTTGGTGCTGTTTCCAGTGTATTAAACATGCTGTTGTTGTTGTGCTGTTTCCAGTGTATTAAACATGCTGTTGTTGTTGGTGCTGTTTCCAATGTATTACACATGCTGTTTTGTTGGTGCTGTTTCCAGTGTATTAAACATGCTGTTTTTTGTTGGTGCTGTTTCCAGTGTATTAAACATGCTGTTGTTGTTGTGCTGTTTCCAGTGTATTAAACATGCTGTTGTTGTTGGGGCTGTTTTCCAGTGTATTAAACATGCTGTTGTTGTTGTGCTGTTTCCAGTGTATTAAACATGCTGTGTTGTTGGTGCTGTTTCCAGTGTATTAAACATGCTGTTGTTGTTGGTGCTGTTTCCAGTGTATTAAACATGCTGTTGTTGTTGGTGCTGTTTCCAGTGTATTAAACATGCTGTTGTTGTTGGTGCTGTTTCCAGTGTATTAAACATGCTGTTGTTGTTGGTGCTGTTTCCAGTGTATTAAACATGCTGTTTGTTGGGTTGGTGCTGTTTCCAGTGTATTAAACATGCTGTTGGTGTTGGTGCTGTTTCCACTGTATTAAACATGCTGTTGTTGTTGGTGCTGTTTCAGTGATTAAACATGCGTTGTTGTGGTGCTGTTTCCAGTGTATTAAACATGCTGTTGTTGTTGGTGCTGTTTCCAGTGTATTAAACATGCTGTTGTTGTTGGTGCTGTTTCCAGTGTATTAAACATGCTGTTGTTGTTGGTGCTGTTTCCAGTGTATTAAACATGCTGTTGTTGTTGGCGACACTGTTGCTGTTCTTACGTCTACCATTAGTACTGGTAAGGCTTAGGTTACTTATCATCACTCTTAAGTTACTGACACATCTGCAGATGAAAAATGGATTCAGATGATCAAACTGTAATTTCACAGGTTGGTAAGAGATAGTTACTATCTGGTATGACGCCGAATGTGGACTGAGGTGACGTAAACTATTCTTCACGTGCTTAGAGATCATGTGATGTAAGCTAATCATTTCAGGCTGTCACCAAGAATCGTCATTCAACAGTGAATCCCCCAAATGCCGTAGCAAGGTGGCTTACAGCATGAAGAATGAAGATAGTGACGAAAGGAACAGACCTAACAATGTTTTTGTCCCACATAACCT
>CM031617.1:20744025-20756525 GCA_018398815.1 Conus ventricosus | reverse complement strand
CAGAGAGTCCATCATGCTTTTCTACATAACGAAAATGATTTATAGCGTTTCTCATTTATTTGATTCTGGCTGTATTTCTCCTTTGCCCTCACATGACAATAACTGTGATTTATGACGGTGACTTTGGCATTATGGGTGACGAGCTTGCCAATGAAGAACTTAAATGCAGATAATCAATGATGGTGTAACGCCGCAGTCACTCTATATTCTATCTTTTAAGGAAATCAGTCGAGTAAGGTGTCCGGTTGTTAAGATCTAGCGACTGTATATAACTGAATGCAAAGTGAATTGCTGCAGGAGGAACTTGTGCTCATGCAGAATAACAGCAGCTACTACATTTGTCTCTGTGTACATACTTTGTTTTACTGTATTCATCACACCTAACACACACACACACACACACACACACACACACACACACACACATACATACATACATACATACATGCACATGGGGAGGGAAGGGGGATACAGAAAGAGAGAGAGCGGGGGGGGGGGGGGGGGCAGAGGGACAGAAGCAGACCTCTGAACTGGGCAAGCCGCTAGGCCTATCAAATAATCCGTTTGCGGCACGCACGCACGCAGTCGCTGCCTTGATGACTGCTCTCTGTAAATGTTGCATTTTCAGGTCAATTTTGATGGCCTCAGACGGTAATTTCGACCATATTTCGTTATTTACCGTCGGGACGATCAATTTTTGACAAATTGCCGGTCTGATGTAGACTTCAAATTTCTTCTTCTGCAGATCTGGGCTGAGTTTGGTTTTGAACCGACCACTGACAATTTCTGCCAGTTCCTCTCTCACTTCTTCGCTTACCGGTTCGTCCGTACCACTCAGTTCAGTGGCTATTTCTTTCAGCAAGGTCAGATTTGTCCCTGACTGGTCATTTTTGGCCTAAATAGTCCCGCTAGGGTCTCGATTGTTTTTTGTTCCAGCTTGCAACTAGCTCTTGAATCAGGCTTCTAACTGATTCTGAGACTGTTGAAGGCCCACTGCTGTCTGTGGGTTCTGTATCATTTAAAGATGAATGCATTGCTCCTCATGACGAAATCTGCTCCTGTGATGACGTACTAAAATCTCGTATTTACCAATTGGCTGTATTAGTATTCAGCGTCCTTGGAATCCTGGGGAACATATGTAGCCTTACCTACCGTATGTGTTGTTCTTTAGAGAGAATGAAGACCGGCTTTCCTGTCTTTGTCCTACATCTGAGTTTTTCTGACTGTTTGATGGGGGTGTACTTAGCTTTCATTGGAATGGCAGATAGGATGTATGGTGGCGTGTATGTTTGGAAGGAAAGGGACTGGAAAACAAGTCCTGTTTGCAGTTTTGCCGGGTTTTTGTCATTTCTGTCAAGTGAAGTGTCAGCTTTTATTATTTTTCTTATTACCTTGGACCGGTTTGTGGTTCTTCGTTTTCCGTTCAGTCATATTCGATTCAGAGCCGCATCAGCTCACGTTGTCTCTGGTGTAATATGGGTTCTGGGATTCATCCTGGCCATATACCTCTGCCTCCACTGACATCCCACTGGGAATACTATCGTCAGACTGGCATTTGCATCCCTCTGCCTGTCACCAGAGCTGAGTTTGCTGGTCACACTTATTCCTTCAGTGTCATGATCTTCTGTAATTTGATCCTGTTCATTCTGATTGCTGTTGGTCAGTCCCTCATCTTTTGGTCAGTGAGAACTGGTTCCATGTCAGACCAATGTAAGCCGACAAAGAACACAAACAGTAAAACGACCAAGTCGAAAGAATCCATCGTTGCCAGACGACTGTTTTCTATTGCTATGTCTGACTTTCTGTGCTGGTTTCCTATTGGACTGTGTAGTGTACTGGCCTCTGTTGACATTCCTATTACAGGGGAGGTAAATGTGGCACTGGCTGTCTTTGTGTTGCCCCTTAATTCAGCTCTTAACCCGTTCATCTACACACTGAATGTACTGTTGGAAAAGAGACAACAGCTGCGAAAGCAAACTTTTCATTAGTACTAGTATGCTGTACTTGACACTTGTACTTGACGTGGAAAATCATGGATGGGACAGGCAGAAGACAGTATACAGCTTGTGTGCCAGTTAGCAGAACTCAAAAGAACGAAGGAATGGGAAAAGTACCCAGAACAATTCAAACACCTCTACCAAAGTTTCAAACTCAGCAAGCCATAATAATGACTGACTCCATGAACCTACTTCAAAAAGTGAAGAGTGGAATGGGCAGCCCTGCTTAGCATGAACTAATGCGCAACCTTCCGTCGGAGAGACTCATATGGATATACTACCAAGGACGTGCAGGAGTTAAAGGAACGAGAGTAGACACACACGCTGGCAAGGCAAAATAAAATTTGGTTTACAGCTTAGCCGATCTGATGTGATAAGAAATCTGGTCAATCACTTGAGCAAACAAGAGTAAAGCCACTATACCATAAACAATCATTCAGATCTGAACATCACGATAGGAAGTGGCGGCACAGCCAGACTTAAGGGAAGAGCAAGAAACATCACCAACCAAACAAACATTGGAATAGTCTCAAGGTCAACAGTGCGAAGGCTCCAGTGCACACTCCAGACACAAGTGCGCACACACGCGAGGGCGCACACGCACACTCTTGCACATGCGTATACGCACGTCTTGCTAACACACGTACGCTCGCATACACATGGGCCCTTGCCCATACATCCAAACACACACACACACACACACACACACACACACACACACACACACACACACACACACACACACACACACACACACACATGTGTACATTCACTACAAACACACACACAATAGTAAAGAATGGCACAACCAATGCTAGGTAGGTACTCAAGGTCTGATCAGCGCGTTGGACTAATGTGCAGATCAAACATCTGCTAAGTCGTAACCATGAGACCCTCTTCTTAAATTCTCTCATCTTAGTTATCAATTCGTTTATCCATCAGCTTTAAATCATGCGCATTGTGGTCTCAAAACTTAGCGGATATGGAGTAGCGTATATCCGCACACAGTGACACCTCCTTGATGAACCTGAAACAGAAACCTCTTCTTACATAACTGTCACCTCAGCTATTGCTGCTGCAGCTGCTTCGGTATGTTAATATTAATGCTGCTACAAGCATGATTATGTTTCTAGTTGTCAAAAAAATATATCGATTACACTAGCGTTGATAGGTGTGGAACGTTTTGGTGAGGAAAATGAAGCTAGTATCTTCAACAATGATATGCATCTAGCAGAGCCATATTCACTGGATTTGGTGATCGTGTCTTCCCCTTTTTGTGTGGTGGACCGAGTGACAATGGTTGACCATGTCCGACTGTCGACAGGACAGACTGGTCAATAGTGGGCTCTGTGACAAAGTCAGCTCTTGGCAACCCTCTGAAGAGAGAGTCAGCAGAGCTTCTTATGCTCCTTGTCCCTTGTGTGGCCACATTGTATTCTAAGCTACACACAAAAAGTTAAGGATCACTTTCACAAACATTCATAACTGTCAAAACAAGAAAGTCAATGCGTTGAAGTTTGGCCAACATTTAATTCCATTCTTTAGTGATAACGATACACAATTGCCTTCAATCTCGAGCAATCGTTTGGTGTGTACATTTGATTAAAGTGGGTACGTATCCAAATTTGATTTCCCGAAGTCATTGAAATCACAAAACAGGGCATACTGATGCTCCCAAAAGCTCAGTAATGCGTGTAACCACCATGGCTGTTCTGGCACTCGACGCAGCGAGTCCTCATCGAGTTGACCAGTGTTGGTGAAGATCCTCTGTGGAAGCGCCTGCCACTCAGCCTGCAGCATCTAGTAGAAGTGTTGGGCATCCCTGGGAGGGGGTGGCTCCTCACGTTGCGATCCAGCTCATCCCAGAGGTTCTCAATCGGGTTGAGATCGGGACTGCATGCTGGCCACTCCATTCTGTTGACTCCAGACTGCTGCAGGAAGTCGTTGACCACCCTTGCCTTGTGGGCACGGCTGTTCAGAGCAGGTTACTTAGTTTTGAGTCGCAGGGGAGTTTACAGCTGCAGAGACCAAGCTGCGAATGCAGGTTAGGGAAAGGAATGTTTTCTGCAGGCCGCTCCCCACCAGCCAGCTAACCGCACTGTATTCGGCCAACTGAATGTCATCTGTGCATAACTGGTCTGGCAGCAATGCGTTCGGCAAGGTTGAGCGGCCATTACAAATGGGGCTGTAGGTTTGATAATTAGTTATTGTCATGAAAAATGTAATATATCTGCACTATTGAGATGACTGAATTGGCGAATTCCCAACAATTCTTTTAATACCAAACTCGACTGGGTTTATTTTCTTGTAGATAACATACGATGCCGCATGAAAGCTTGTACGCAAGTGGTCAGGCAATATTAGAACAATGACAACAAACACAATATTGTGCAAAAATGACGTCATCACTTTCTGGGAAGTTAATTTTCCATAGTTAAGTAGTACACAAGTTTGATACATGCCTCTGCTCAGACTACAGCAACAAAAATATTGGATTACAAATGTGTAAAGCCTTGTTTGTTTGCCCTTTCACTAAGTGTCTCAATAAGGACGGAAATGTAAAGCTGTGGGGGGCGAGCGTTGTCATCCTGGTCCCATCTGCTGCAGTGTAGGCACAGCCAGCGGTCGAAGGATCTCATCCCGGTATCGGATGCCAGTCAGGTTACCCTGTACATGATACAAGGGTGTTCTGTGGTGAAGGCTGAAGGCCCCCCCAGACCATTACAGAACCTCCACCAAAGACCACCTTCTCTTGGACAGTGGCGTCAATAAAGCGTTGCCCTGGGCGCCTCCAGACCTTCAGTCGGCCGTCGTTGTGGTGAAGGGTGAAGCGTGATTCATCACTGAACAGGACCTGGGACCATTGCTGACGTGTCCACCTCACGTGACGTGCGCAGAAGGCGCGGCGTGCTGCCCTATTGGCTGGAGTTAAGTGTGGCCGTACTGCTGGGCGACGAGAACGGAGATTAAACCCATGTAGGCGGTTCCGTATGGTCTGCTGGCTGATGTTGATGTTAGTAGCCAACCTGAACTGCCTTTGAATGATGTGGAAGAGGCTGTTCTTGTCTGCAGGCTTGTCGTTCAATGAGACAATCGTCACATGGGGTTGTCTTTTTGGCGTCATATACTTTACCATGTCAGACCATAGCATTCCACGGCAGTTAGCTCGCAGGCCGAGATTTTTGTGGCTAATGCAGTAATAAGACCATCACGTGACGTCCACACTACTTCCGCCAGGGAAGAACCGGTGTAAAACTTCCTGTTCCTCATTCACCTCAGCCTCCTGCCTAACAAGGACAGGTTTTTGCTCTGTCTCGCCTATACTTCTGTTTTTTGTAGAGATTGCTTGTGTGTTGCCTTCTTTACTTGCTCTGTTGTGGCTTACGTTCGACCATGGGTACCATTGCCGCGTGAGGCTCATGGATGGCATTTTATTTCATTTTATTCACGCTCTAGGCGTGACGTCTCACGACTTCTCTTCACCCCATTGTTCTCCATTCGTCCCTTACTCGCCGAGTTTGGGAACGCGTCACCCTTGTAGTAACGCGTCAGCCACTCTCTCTTTATTTTTTTCCCCATTTCCACCGATTTCCGTCGATCTCGGCGCGTTGTTTATCCCAATAGCCATCTCGGTCATTCACATCGACGATCGATCTTCGTCGGTCGCTCGAGCCGCCATCTTTATTATCGCCATTTGGGCGACCCTGCGTGGTCGTTCTCGTCTTCGTACCGCTTCACTGCTGAGGGGGATGGAGGATTTCCTCCTCTATTATTATCTCCTTCTTTTCCTTGCATCACTACTCCTGATCGTCTTCTTCGATCGCTCGTCTAGTACGGTCGATCGGGTTTGTACCCACATTGCTGCCATCAAATTAGGATGGCGGACGTGTTTTTAAGAAAGAAGAGGAAGAAGAAGAAGAGTTCGCCTTTCTATCTCCCGTCAATCATTTAAGCCAATAATAAACATTTGTTATCCTAACATTCCCTCTACGGAGTCTCCTTTCGGCACCTCGTATAACCTTCAGTGCGTCAGTCGATTTTACTCTCGCGCCCATTGCTTCTCTTTCATGACCTAACCCTCACCGGTCAATCGACCCGCCATCTTGGATTTTCCACTGCGATCGGCTTCTCCATATTGCCTCACCGCATGGTGCCCATTTTCGATCGCACATGCTTGCGGTACGGGGATTTCCCCAGGCCACATCTATTTGTACCCTATATGGCACTCTATGTATCCTTACTACAGTAGATCGAGTGACTTACGATCTCTTGATCTGCCTACTGGTGCACATGTTTTTTAGTACCTAATTTATCACAGGTAGATTGATGGTCTTTACGATCTCTTCATCTACCAACTGGTGCACATTGATTAGTACCTCCTTAGCATTATTACAGGTACACCAGGGGTATTTTACTCTCGCGCGCCAGTGCGCGTCACTCTCGGCGATCGATCCCTTCCCGGTCAATCGATCCGCCATGTTGGATTGTGCCACTACGGTTGGCGTGCCCGCCATATTGCCTGACCGCATGCACATTGTGTGGCGGTACGCGGCTTCCCCGGGCGTATTTCCTGTACCCTTATTTATCATTATTACAGGTAGAGAGAGTGTCTTACGATCTCTTGATCTACCAACGTGTGCACACTTATTAGTACCCCATTAGTAACATTTATCTGTTCCCCATTTATCATTACTCCTGGTAGATCAGGTGTCTCTACGATCTCTTGATCTACCAACGTGTACACATTTATTACTACCCCCATTTATCATTACTACTGGTAGATCGGGTGTCTCGACGATCTCTTGATCTACCAACGTGTGCACATTTATTACTACCCCATGTATCATTATTACAATGTAGATCGAGAGTCTCCTGGTGGGATTGGATTGAATAATTTTTCTCCTTTCACGATCGTCGGTACTCTCGCGATTTTGTGCATTTTCGCACAGCTCTCCCTTTTCTTTCCCTCGCGACTTTGTTTACTTCTCGCGAGTTGTGGTCAGTGCCATTTCTGGCACTGTCTCCGTGCTCTGTGCCCCAGCTTAACGCAAGTATCTCCTCGACATACCTGCTTGGTATTTCTCTGCACACGCCCTTTGTTTATTTTCCACTATCGTACACTCGCCGGTCGTCGGCCGCCATTTTCTCCCTCACCGGTCGTGTTTCCCACCATTTTGTCTTCTGGCTGGCCGTACTTCGTACTGGGTCTGCCTTAGACGGTTTAGTGCTCAATATCTTCGTACTAGTACACAATATCCACTTTAGTGCAAGAAATTTTGTCCTAGTACAAGTTCGTAATACTACACGCTGATCACGATTGATATCTAACATTACTCAGCATTCTCGCTGTTGGTGGCGTGTACGGGTAGTTTGAGTTTTCTGTCGATTTCTCGACTCCTTTACACAACACCACACGGCCGATCGAGATTAATTTACTTCTCGATCGACCATTTTGTCTCCTCTTTGTGATTGTGTGCTCCGGTTTGCTCTGCCACCATTGCCCAACATGGTGAAGGACACCGTCGGGTCGAGCCACTTCACCACTCAGAAGTCGCTCACATTCCCGGAGAACCCGCGGGTCGATTCCGATCCAGAGCAATCCGTTCTCATGGAAGAACGTACAGTCAGGGTAGATGGAGATGACTTTTCGCGGAGGGGACGCGTGACCATTCCTCCTCTACCCGTCCGACGGACACACGATCGCTGCGTCCGAAGGCTACTAGGCAAGCGGCCGCCATTTCTAAATGTCTCTCTTTTGACCTGCCAAGAAAGTCTAAGGGCAAGGCTGCCCTCAAAGAGCTGATCCAAGTCAAATCTTCTCACTGAAATTCTCTCCCCCCCCCCCCCCCCCCCCCCCCCCCCGTCTCCATTGGCTGGCTTGCCCTCTAGCCTCCCGACGTGCAGTGAGACTTCTGTCTATCATGCTGTGTCACGCGACCCTCGGCCCCTGGGGAACCTTGCCGAGCCGCGGACCAGCACGGGTGACGGGTCTGGGATGGAATCACCACCCGCCACTCACCTTGATGAGCCACGTTTCACTTTTCCCCCCGAACTTGATACGTGGACTCACAGTGCTCTGCCCCACTGGGCACAGATGCAGCCAACACCTGTGCTCGAGGAGCGCCATGACTCCGGAAGCAGTATTATGGTCACCCCGACGCACGACCTCGGCGGTGTCCATAATTCTGGGCGCATGGTCACGCCGCGCCAAGAGCCCGGTCGTGTCCATGCACAAAGGCCGTCCACCAACCCGATCGACCACCACATATTCCCCTAGGGGTACAGGACGTTGGGGAGTCGACTTAATCGGCTTCCCACTTGGGCAACATCCGCGGTTCCATTCCTCCGGGGGAGGATCAACCAGCGGGACAAGGGTAACCTGACTTATTTATCTGGGGGAAGGAACACGGTGCCGCAGCCAGCCCAACCCACACATATGCGGGTAGGGGGCTCGACTACCACGTCCTCCCCACCACCACTAAGGCCCTCCCAGGCCCACACCAAGGACGTGTATGTGGCAGTGCAAGTCCTGGGCGGGTACGACAGGCCACAGCCCCTCGATACCCCCCCCCCCCCCTGGTGTTTCAGGTTACCCGGGTCCTCGGGGACATCCTGCCCACACCCCAGGGCCGCCACACGCCCGCCTACCTCCCCGGGGACCGGTGGCTCTATGCCCCCGAGAGAGACCAGTGGCTTAATTCCAACACGCAACACGACCAGCTCCACGGTTGAATGTGGCAAACCCAGCCTCATCCACCTGGGTCGACCTCGGTCTCCCACCTCGGGCGCTGTCCGATCGGCAGGATGGGCTCCCCCAACCTAGCCTGGCCGCCGATCATAGAGCCACGAGGGACCCGCCCCTCGCATTCCCCCACTACCCAGCTAGGGCTAGGGCGGGACCCACACACACCCCTGAAGTGGCCTCCTGACGAAGATTCCACCCAACTCTGCCAGGAACAAGACCACCCTGAGGCTGAAGATGAGGAAAGAACTACCCTTCTCCGCATTGTACGATGTGCTCACCCTGGAATGGTGCGCCCTGACCTGGTTGTGAGGGAGGCCCCACCCTCTGACAATGTCCTTTCCTTCACTGACATCACCGAGCCGCCCCCTGCTTAGCGATCTAAACCCAGGATCATCGCCCCACAGTCCCTCACCTCCATCTGGGAAGGTCCAGCAACTCGCACCAGGGGTGCGCAAGCCGGAGGAGGACGGCGCCATCCCAGTGTCATCGGACTCGGGCTCCAAGACACACCAGGAGACGGACTCTCTCTTGTTCAGCGACCCATTTATGCGACACCTGGTCAACAGGATACCGCATCACCTTTCAGCTGCGGCGGACAGCGCAGTCAGGAGCCACTTTAACTGCCTGTTGGTAGCTAGAGTTGCCGTGCTGGCACGGTCCTCTCGCTCCCCAGCGCTTAAGGCACTGCCCGCCAAGTGCCCTAATATCCCCTCTAGGCCGAAACCGAAACAATCCTACCAGAATTATTCGGTTCAGCCAGCAGACACAGTCCCTAAGGTGACTGGGGGAGTCGCCCATGGGAAACTCCATCCTTATACTCCCATCTCACAGACGCTACCTACTTCTCGCCTGGCAAGATCGGGGTTCCAAGAAATCTGGGGAGCAGTCGTACTTACACTGAAATATGTTCGTAATGGGTTCCGACAAACGGCCCTAGCATAGCAGACGACACTCGCCTTGAAGTATTGATTTTCCCCAAGGTCTCGTCCTAGTTTTGTATAGTCTCGTTTCGCGTGAAGACGCGATACTTACATCCGCCATTTTTCCGTCGGTGCTCAAGGCAATCGACATGTCAGGAAAGTGTGCATTTCAGGATCTTGGGGTCAAGGTAAGCAGTACTGGTAGTTAGGATCCCCAAAACATTATATTCTATGTTCTGTGTGCGAAAGATCGCCTCGTTTTGTCATCTATGGGCTCACAAACCACACACTCATGCTGACTATGGCCACAAAAAAGCGCATGGCTCAGTATCTTAAATACACGCTCGTTCGTGTTCCTGTCTTTACAAGCGGACGGGTAGGGAGAGTGGCACTAGTTCAACCTCGACACTACCCTCCATCTAGGGCTGTCCCTTTTTGAGAACCCTCATACCTTGGGAGTGCGGGACGCACAGTGAGCGACGGGCAGGCTCCCCTCCCTCGCTTCCAACCCCAGGTCTCACACCGACTTGTTCTCCTGCCCGCGGTCAACACTTCGGTGCCTTGTTATGTCAACAAAAAGGGGTGGGGAAAGGGGGCTCGCTCCCTCAGCCTCTCCCTCCTTTCCCCTGCTTCCATCTCCAAGTCTCGCACCGACTTGTTCTCCTGCCCACGGACACACTTCGGTGCCTTGTTGTGTCAACAACAACAAAAAAAGGGGATGGGGGAAGGGGGCTCGCTCCCTCAGCCTCTCCCCCCGAATAGAGGCCCCTCTCCACTGTTGCCGTGCCGGGATTCACCCTCTGCGCGACACACATAGCGGGGTTCCTCCTCCTCACTGAGTGAAGGGACCTCAGCAGGCTAACCCTCAGCCCAGTGGAGAACAGTGTTCAGGCCCAGAGTCGCTAACCCTCCCTGATCTGGCCTCATAACATACGCCTTCCCTCCATTCCCAATCCCCCACAGGGTGAGCCTTTTTCCAAGGGGAGAGATGGCCTTCTGGGCGCATCCCTTTTCCTCCATCTGGCCTTCCAATTTCAGATAGGTAGTTCCTATTGCTCTTATCTTCTTCGTTAGGCTCTCAGCTGGCTCCATTCGGGGCTACTGGGAACCCGCGCCCCAGGCGCTCCTCCCAGTCCTCTCTAGATGCTTCCAAGATGGGCAGATCGGCCTACGGCCAGGCGTATAAGGATCTCCCCGTCTTATCTCCCCGGGCCCATGAGGGCAGGGCGCTGGTCACTTCCACAGCGATTCAGCGCTCTGTCCTCTTGCACCACATCCTCGAGGCAGCCTACTGGCACCCGGAAAATCCCTTCATAAGCCTTTATTTTAGGGGTGTCCGCATGACCAGGGCTGATGGTTCTAGGGACTTCTTTTGTGGCAACGCAGCCATATCTATTCCTCTGCTAACCCCAAGAACCATTAGGGCACTAAGCCTCCTCCGATTCCTTTGAATTCTGCTATGGTCTGACATGGTAAAGTATATGACGCCAAAATGGGAGTTTGTATTATACTCCCTGTTTGGCTAGTATACTTACCATGTCAGACTCTAATGCCCACCCTACCTTCCCCGCTAGCGCTATGGTTCTCGGGTTACCTTGCGCATAGGCCTCGTTGAATGAGGAACAGGAAGTTTACACCGGTTTCTTCCTGGCGGAAGTAGTGTGGACGTCACGTGATGGTCTTATTACTGCATTAGCCACAAAAAAATCTCGGCCTGCAGAGCTAACTAACTGCCGTGGAATGCTATGGTCTGACATGGTAAGTATAACTAGCCAAACAGGGAGTATAATACAAACTCCCCATTTTCGGTCGACCAGATCTGCGTCTTTCATGGACAATCCCAGTGGCTGTGAAGCGTTGAATCAGTCGGACAATGACCGAGATGGACACATGAAGTCGCCTGGCCACTTCTCGCTTGGGAACACCATCTTGGAACCATGCAACAGCTCATCCCCTATCCAACTCGCTTAATTTTCGTCCTGGAAGCATTGTCAGATCAGGCCTACTACTGTGGAATGTCTTCTTATAAAGCCAAGCGAGCGACAGCATCTCACACATAAACAGCAGTGCATTGCACGTGCATAATGGTTTTTCCATCTGGCAAGTGCAATGTGTTCAGGCAGAACGGTCCAAAACAAGGTCATTTTTCGCAAGTTTCCGCTTTTCCGTTGCGGCCCAGCTCAGTAGTAGAGAATCCCGTGCAATTTCGCACTAACACAACATCGCCCACTTACAGCTGAACAAGAATTCATGACAATTTGGCTGGACTAAGAAATAAATAACAGTAGCCAACAGAGTTTATTACGCACCTGGTTTTCACATACCGATCCTTAACTTTTTGTGCGTAGTATAGTATGTAGAAAGTGCATAGTGCTGCATCGCCCATTAATGATTTCGTCGATGATAAAGAAAAAAGAACAGGGAAACAATTACTTGTATATCTATCCCCTTCACCACTACTGTCAGATTATCGCCATCGCCTTTACAATAACGACCAATTCTGTTACAACCACCTCATACTAACCTTTGCTACTCCATTATCATAACCACACCCTCCCTCCCATTACCATTACTGCCACCACGATGGAAGCACCTATTACCTCTATCGTTTACATCAAATAGGTGTTGTTGCTGTTTCCACTGTATTAAACATGCTGCTGGTGTTGGTGCTGTTTCCAGTGTCTTAAACATGCTGTTGGTGTTGGTGCTGTTTCCAGTGTATTAAACATGCTGTTGTTGTTGGTGCTGTTTCCAGTGTATTAAACATGCTGTTGGTGTTGGTGCTGTTTCCACTGTATTAAACATGCTGTTGGTGTTGGTGCTGTTTCCAGTGTATTA
>CM031617.1:20726305-20740525 GCA_018398815.1 Conus ventricosus | reverse complement strand
CACACACACACACACACACACACACACACACACACACAGTTCACGCTCATAAACACACACAAGTGCGCACACACGCGAGCGCGCACACGCACACTCATGCACATGCGTACACGCACGTCATGCAAACACACATGGGTCCTTGCCCATACATCCAAACACACACACACATGTGTACATTCACTACAAACACACATACAATAGTAAAGAATGGCACAACCAATGCTAGGTAGGTACTCAAGGTCTGATCAGCGAGTTGGACTAATGTGTAGATCAGACATCTGCTAAGTCGTAACCATGAGACCCTTTTCTTAAATTCTCTCATCTTAGTTATCAATTCGTTTATCCATCAGCTTTAAATCATGCACATTGTGGTCTCAAAACTTAGCAGATGTGGAGTAGCGTATATGGACTAGTTCGCACACAGTGACACCTCCTTGATGAACTTGAACCAGAAACCTCTTGTTACATAACACTCACCTCAGCTATTGCTGCTGCAGCTGCTTCGGTATATTAATATCAGTGCTGCTGCAAGCATGATTATGTTCTAGTTGACAAACAAATGTATCGATTACACTAACGTTGATAGGTGTGGAACGTTTTGGTGAGGAAAAAGAAGCCAATATCTTCAAAAAAAAATATGCATCTAGCAGAGCCACATTCAGTGGGTTGGGCGATCGTGACTTCCCCTTTTTGTGTGGTGGACCGAGTGACGATGGCTGACCATGTCCGACTGTCAACAGAACAGACTGGTCAATAGTGGGCTCTGTGACAAAGTCAGCTCCTGGCAGCCCTCTGAAGAGAGAGTCAGCAGAGCTTCTTATGCTCCTTGTCCCTTGTGTGGTCACATTGTATTCTAGTATGTAGAAAGTGCATAGTGCTGCATCGCCCATTAATGATTTCGTCGATGATAAAGAAAAAAAGAACAGGGAAACAGTTTCTTGTATTTCTATCCCACCTTCACCACTACTGTCAGATTATCACCATCGCCTTTACAATAACGACCAATTCTGTTACAACCACCTCATACTAACCTTTGCTACTCCATTATCATAACCACACCCTCCCTCCCATTACCATCACTGCCACCACGATGGAAGCACCTATTACCTCTACTGTTTACATCAGAATAGGTGTTGGTGCTTTTTCCATTGTATTAACATGCTGTTGTTGTTGGCGACACTGTTGCTGTTCTTACGTCTACCATTAGTAGTTACTTATCATCACTCTTCAGTTACTGACACATCTGCAGTTGAAAAATGGATTCAGATGATCAAACTGTAATTTCACAGGGTTGGTAAGAGATAGTTACTATCTGGTATGACGACGAATGTGGACTGAGGTGACGTAAACTATTCTTCACGTGCTTAGAGATCATGTGATGTAAGCTAATCATTTCAGGCTGTCACCAAGAATCATCATTCAACAGTGAATCCCCCAAATGCCAGCACCTTGCAACTCACTTGGAAGAATGCCAGCTCAGCTTCTGCGCTTCCTAATCCTTGTCTGATCGTGGCGTATTGGGATCATATATGCTGGGTGACCTGGCGTAGCAAGGTGGCTTACAGCATGAAGAATGAAGACAGTGACGAAAGGAACAGACCTAACAATGTTTTGTCCCACATAACCTGGCATGTCAAAATGACAAGAGGATTAAGAAAGATGGCGAAAACCAAAGGAACAGACATGAAAGCGTGTTGTCTTATATGGCCAGACAGGTAATTATAACCTGGGGAATTAGAAAACAAACAAACAAACAAACAAAAAACACTCTTGTTTGGAAACATGAAGATATCGACTATGACTTTAGATTAAAACAAACATGTAAGCAAGGAACATCTTTAAAAAAAAAAAGCAACAACTATTTGTTAACTTTCGATGGATAAAATACGCAAAATGTCTATGAATAGTAAAGGACTGAAAAATACATTTTACGAATCGTTGTTTCATTACTTGAAAAAAGAGTCTAAGTTGACGTATTCGGTTTACAAGAAGGTGCAACACCGATACTGATTTCTGTCTGTGAGAATAACAATGGAGAGGTCAAAATATATAAATATTTCTTAGACTTGAAATGACAAAGGAGGGGACGAAAAGTTATCACAAGACTACATAGGGAATCAAGTGTTAACTAAACAAGGTGATATTTTCCAAGAGCAGAACTCATTAAAAACAGAACGCCGTATAGCCAAATAACAAAAGCAGGCAGAGACTGACAAAGTTATTGAGTGAGAAGATTTCCCATGTTTAGATGAGAATGATGCTGCCTTATGTGGATGACATGTTACTATTCAGAAAACAACAAAAATGCACTGAAAAAGTAGGTAGTTGTTTGGCCTCTGACTTCGAGGAAAGCACAACACAGTCTCTTTAACCATTTTCATGTAAACTGGGCTAACTGGTGATAAGTTCTTTTGTTGAATCTATTCAAAAAGATAAATTATACTGAGAAACAAAGAGTTATCACACTCATACACAAAGGAGTACACTTAGAAAGAGATCCGTTAACAACATATAGGTCTATTACTTTAATAATTCAGATGATAAGAAACTAGCAAAAGTTCTGGCGGGAAGACATCCTGTGGATATTTATAGGTTGATTTACAACGACTAAATAGACAATGCAGTAAACTACTTAAACACATGTCATGAAGCTGGATATTTTCTTGCACTTGCTAACTTCAAAGCGTTCTACTCACCATAGAGAACATATGTATAACATGTGTGTGATAGTTCTGGTTTGGGTACAGGGTTGTTTGTTTTTTCTTTTTCTTTTTTTTTCTTCTTTTTTTGAGGTGGCTATACTTTCGACTACGGACTTCTAGTAGCATTAGCATTAGTCATTACCCTGGATTTCGAAACTTTTCATGCCTCGTGCGGAATCAGAGAAGGGTACCCTGGGTACAGGCTATTGAGCTGCTTGCTATCAAAAATAAGGAACAGCATCATAGAAGCCACTAAGACATCCTCATCCAGTTGCAGAGAACCAGTTCATATAACACACACATACAACACACACACACACACACACACACACACACACACACACACACACACACACACACACACACTAGTATGACTATACCCCCAACCCACGGCCTTTCACATTCACAAATACGCTTATCCTCTGTCTGTCTCTGTCTCTGTCTCACTCTCTCTCCCTCTCTCTCTCTCTCTGTGTCTCTCTCTCTCTCTCTCTCTCTCACACACACACACACACACACACACACACACACACACACACACACACACACACACACCACAAAGGCAGGCAGACACACACAGACACAGACGCAAACACACACACACACACACACACACACACACACACACACACACACACACACACACACACACACACACAAGCAAACACACATGCATACACACACACACACACACACACACACACACACACACACACACACACACACACACACACACACACCCCCGCGCGTGCGCGCGCACGCACACGCACACAATGTGTGGGTTTACACAATAATTCACGAGTATTGGTGCTAGTGAAACTACAATCGAAGCTCATCTGTATCTGCTATCAATTGGCGATGAGTTGTAAGTGCATTACATCCAAACTGTATTAGCATGACTGGTCTTTTAACTATAAAGGTGCTTACCTTATCATCAGGATAGCACAGGGCGTTTGAACATTATTATAACTTTGAACAGGAAGTTTAAACAGCTTTTTAGAGCTAAGTGTAACTCTAGTGTGTGCATCTTCTGGAGATGTGTTCATATGATCTACAGTCCGACATCATGTATTGATCTTTCTGATTTCGTAACGCACAGCGCTCCGTTCTGTGTTTGTGACATGTGAGATACCGCGTACAGATCCGACCACATCGTCATCTGTCGAACACTGTGCTCTATGGACTGATATGAAGTGTAGCCAGACATGCAGGCGGAACTACTAGTGTTGTTTCCACCACTGACTCCAAGTGAGAACTGACAGAAACGTGCATGTTAGGATGAACAAATACATGCACATTTCTACATCTGAAGGAAAGACAGACGTACTCACGCGCGCGCGCGCCACACACACACACACACACACACACACACACACACACACACAGTGAGAGAGAGAGAGAGAGAGAGAGAGAGAGAGAGAGGAGAGAGAGAGAGAGAGAGAGAGAGAGAGAGAGAGAAGAGAGAGAGAGAAGGAACGAAGTTTTGAACCTATAAGGGTTCTGAGCTAGTTATTAAATTTGTGAAGCATCTTTTATCTTCAGCACTCTCGCAAAAAAATACTAACATTCGCCCTGTAAACAAACGAGAGAGAGAGAGAGAGAGAGAGAGAGAGAGAGAGAAGAGAGAGAGAGAGAGAAGAGAGAGAGAGAGAGAGAGAGAGACAGACAGACAGACAGACAGACAGACAGACAGACAGACAGACAGACAGACCGACCGACAGAGAGGGACAGACAGACAGACAGAGAGACAGAGACCGACCGACAGACAGACAGACAGACAGACAACAGACAGAGAGTCCATCATGCTTTTCTACAGAATGAAAATGATTTATAGCGTTTCTCATTTATTTGATTCTGGCTGTATTTCTCCTTTGCCCTCACATGACAATAAATGTGATTTATGACGGTGACTTTAGCATTGTGGGTGACGAGCTTGCCAATGAAGAACTTAAATGCAGGTAATAAATAACGATGTAACGCCGCATTCACTCTACATTCTATCTTTTAAGGAAATCAGTCGACTAAGGTGTCCTATTGTTAAGATCTAGCGACTGTATATAACTGAATGCAAAGCGAATTGCTGTAGGAAGAACTTGTGCTCATGCAGAATCACAGCAGCTACTACATTTGTCTCTGTGTTCATACTTTGTTTTACTGTATTCATCACATCTAAAACACACACACACACACACACACACACACACACACACATACACAACACACACACACACAGACTCACACATACACACACACACAACACACACACACACACACACACACACACACACACACACACACACACACACACTCACACATACATACATACACACGCGCGCACACGCGCATGCATGCATGCACATGAGGAGGGGAGGGGGATACAGAGAGATGGGGGGGGGGCAGAGGGACAGAAACAGACACACAGAGAGACAGAGAACCGGTGCGAGAGAGAGAAAGAGAGAGAGAGAGAGAGAGAGAGAGAGAGAGAGAGAGAGAGAGAGAGAGAGAGAGAGAAGCAGAGAGTTAGGCAGACAGACATATATAGAAAGTGAGAGAGAGACAGAGACAGAGAGAAAGAGGGAGAGAGAACGAGCGAGAGAGAGCGAGAGAGAGACAGAGAGAGAGAGAGAGAGAGAGAGAGAGAGAGAGAGAGAGAGAGACTCAAGACTCAAGATAATTTATTCATGATTAGGCCATTGCCCCTCATGAAGGGGTGCTAGCAAGTACAATCACAAAGCACCCTAAGGATACACACAGACATAACCAATATGTGTACATAACCTATTCTAAGATATCATACAAGACCGCAGTTTGAACGCTTTAAAAAGATAAATCGACAAATTTCTGACTGTTTGTTCACAAGTACACGCCAAAAGAAGTGCTAATCTGAAGTGATTTGGGACTTTATAATACTACAAAGGTATATACTGAGCTCTTAGTTTTTGCAGGACAGGACAACATAACACAAAATGAACTTCATTTTCTATCTCCTCTTTGCAGAGCTGGCATAATAAATCTGCATTGCAATGGGGTCGCTGACGATAATAGTGCACTGCAATTTCAGAGACACCGAGTCTGAATCTGGAAGTTACGTGTTTAAATGCCTGTCCAGATTCAACAACAAATAGGTTTTAACATTAGGCGCAGTGCAAAAAGATCTATACACGTTAAATCTTTCGCTATTACTCACATGATAATTCCATTCTTGCCATCTGCATGCAATCAGTCTATCTCTAAAAATCCGAAGAAAAATCATCAATTGCATCAACACCTTGGTTCAGCCAGACATGACCAAACCCATACATATATATTTTACAACGAACATTTGAGGCCCAGTTTCTTTTGTCACGTTCGTCCAAATCATACAACATACGATATGCCTTATATGGTAATATATGCTCATCCATTCTAGTTAGTTTTAACCAAAACTTAATACATTTTAAAGCAGAATTTATGTATATAGGATATCTGTTCGTTTCTCCATATTATCAGATCGTTTGGTGTTCGTATGTCGACGCCTAAGAATCGTTTGAGTCCAAACAAATGTACTTTTTCACAGTGTAATGCTGCACTTTCTAGTCCCCATAATTCCGCACCGTACTGAACCACTGGCTGAATCTGAGAGTCAAATAATTTTAGAAATGTGTTTAGAGAGTTATTTTTCAACTTATACGATTTTTGCAATATACATAACAAAGCATTCTTGGCTCGACTAGAAAGATTATTGCACGCTGCTACAAAACTAATTCTTGCAGAGAAATAAATTCCCAGATATTTGTACGCATTTACAGCAGGCATGATTATTCCATTATAAGTCAATTTCTCACTAGCAGATAAATAACCACCTTTCCTAAACACAACAACATTACTTTTGTTCATATTCACCTTCAAGTGTAACGCTGCCGTTGCACGACACAGACTATTGATCTGTGTCTGCAGGCCAATAACCGTTTCAGCCACTAATGCCACATCATCAGCCAGTAATAAAATAAACAGCTCAAAGTAATCGTGTGTAAAGGTTGCACCATGTCTGCCTCCTCTTATCACTTCTAGTGCTAATTCATTGATAAATAAAGAAAACAGTATAGGGCTGCAAACATCACCTTGTTTTACCCCACGAGTACATTTGATGTATTCCGTCAGTTTAGCGCCACATCTCACCCTAGCTTTTACATTCATGTACATACTACGAATAGATTTATATAGTTTGCCTTTAATTCCATTTTTCAAAAGTATCGGCCATAACAAGTTCCTTTCTATAGAATCAAATGCCTTTTCAAAATCAATGAAGGCAACGTATAGTTTGCGGTTTAAACAAAACTGTTTTTGTATTAATGCCAATAAAGTAAACATATGGTCAACTGTAGAATACCCTCTTTTTAAAACCCGCTTGGTGTTCACCCGTCAAATTATATTCTTCTATCCATTCTTGAAGTCTGTTATTTATAACTGCACTATACATTTTACTGCTAATGTCACACAAAGATATGCCTCTATAATTGTTAGGTTATTCACATCACCCTTTTTAAATAAAGGAAGTACAATAGAGTCTGTCCAGTTGTCTGGGAAAACACCCTTGTCAAACAATGCATTAAAATATTTTACAAAAAAATCAACTGATCGAGTCCCTGCAAATTTTAGCATTTCCCCTATAACCCCATCTGGTCCTGCAGCTTTACCATTTTTCAATTTTCGTATTGCAAGCATTACTTCTTCTCTTGATATGGGCCGATTCATAGCTCTCCTTTCTTCTTCGTTTTCATACACAAGTTCTACATCATTATCTATAATAGCTATGTCTGTGAATTCATCTCTTTCAAGTTGGTCTTTAAAATGCTTATACCATTCATCCACACTTAAATTACTTTGAACTTGTTTACGTTTAAAGGATATATTTTAACAGTTTTCCAAAACTCTCTTTGGTTGTTTACTGTTGAAACAAGTTTTTCCAATAAAATATCATTATACTGTTTTTTCTTTCCTTTTCAACATACTCTTATATTCCCTTCGTGCAATACAGTAAGCATCACTATCACTTTCATCCCTTGTCTTCTTGAATATTGAGAGCAAACCTTTTGCTCTAATCTTGCTTAATGTGCATTCCTTATCATACCAGTCATTTTATATCACCCTTTGACAACCAGATATTCTTTTTCATACAACTTGCTTATTTTTTGATACATTCATTAAACATGTTCAAAGCATCGTTGCAATCATGATCAACCAAATCAATTGCACGATCGAGAGACGATTGTGATTCATCTGAATGCATCGCACTAATATAAGCATTCGCAAAATCCGAGTTCCACACAACTTTTTCAATACACTGTTGTTCATCCACTGGAGTGGAAACACTTACCTTGTTATTACTCCCAGGCAATTTCAAATAAACTCAACGGGTAAATGGTCTGATTCTAATCTTTCTTATACAATCAGTTCACAACAAGAAAACAAAATAGTCAGTAATTCTTTGGAGACTAGAAAATAATCATTAACACTAGGAAGAAACAAAAGTTGACTGCAGGATTCGTTGCAAAATGAAAAAAATAATAAAGTTTATAAAAACCTTTTGGTGGAAGTCAAATCCATTAGTGAGAAAACTGACGTTTCAAGCCATAAGCCCGTTGTCAAAGTGAAAAGAAGAGGACAGTGTAGACAGGAAAGCCTATGTGAGAATTGGGTGAGAACATTTCATTTAATGATTAAGTTGGACCAGAATAAAGTCACTGATCACTGTTCAGGTATATTGAGATCACACAGACACACACTGCAGTTCACACAAAGACACCAACACACACACGCCCCCCCCCCCCCCTTTTTACCCACCACCCCACAAAACCACATACACACACACACCACCACCACCCTCACACACACACACCACACACACACACACACACACACACACACAACCCCACACACACACACACACACATACCACACACACTCACACACACACACACACACACACACACACAAAAAAGGAGGGGAATAAATGGAAATATTCACTATTTAGCCTACTGAAAGAAAAAGAAACAGAGGCTAAAGAAGGACAGGACAGAGAGATTAAGGCAGAAGGGCCCTGGCTCAGCTAGACTTCATGACTCTGATGTTCATCCCAGCTGGCTGTGTGGGTGCCCAAGCGGCTGATGACAAGGTTCTCCATGTGCTTTCTGTACACACGGTCTCTGGGGTTCTGCCACACTGCTGCTATCCTTCGCATGACTGTAGCTGTGATATGGACCAACAAAATGTTGGCCGACTGGGTTGTTGTAGCCCAGCTTCATCGACCTCAGGGTGCTCTGAAAAGCGGTCGGCCAATGAGCGGTAGGTCTCCCCAATATACAGCTTGGAGCAGCGGTGCAGGTCAAGACGTACACTAAGTCCCTAGACTGGCAGTTTAAACTGGACCTCACAGTGAATGTGCAGTGGGTCCCACGACTGTAGCTGAAGTGTCTATGAATGGGCACGTCTTGCATTTTTGTCCCCAAAAGGTCTGCACCCTGGTGAGGTTGACTGGGTGGCCTGAGGTCTAAGCTTGGACCTCACAAGCATGTCACGCAGGTTCTTGTCCCTCTGAAAAGCAATCAGCGGTGGCTTGGAAAAGATTTGTTTGAGGTCTGGGTCTTGTTGGAGGAGACTAAAGTTTTCACGTAGGATTCTGCAGACTGGTAGGTTGTGAGGATGGTATGGGATGACTACCACAGCGCGATCCTCATCCTCTCCCGTTGCTTTTGGTCTCAGGGCTTCTGTGCGGCTGGTAGAGCATGCATGCTCAAGTGCTGTCTGCACAATATCCTCTGGGTACTGGCGGGCTATGAAGAAGGGACATCCTCTGAGCCTCATTCTCAAAGTCCTGCTCTCTACTGCAAATGCGCCTGAGCCTTTGGAACTGAGAATGTGGTATACTGTTCCTGGTGGAGGATGGGTGGCTGGAGTTGTACAGGAGATATGCATGTGAGTCAGTGGGCTTGTAGAAGACGGTGGTGGAGAGTTTGGAACAGTCTGGGTGGACAGAGATGGAAAGGTCCAGGAAGGAGATAGATTTGGGTGATATTTCGTGGGTGTATCGGAGGCAGGGTGGAAGTTAGACATGTGTTGGATGAAGTTTAACAAGTCTTCCCTTGGTCCCACCGACACACCAAGGCAGTCGTCAATATACCGTTTGAACAGTGCTGGTTGTGTTCCTGTGTAACGGCTGAGAGCTTGCTCCTCCACGAAGCCTACAAACAAGCATGCAAAGCTGGGCCCCATCTTTGTGCCCCTGGCGACCCCTCTTGTCTGTAGGTAGTGGCGGTCCTCGAAGGCAAACGAGTTCAGGGAGAGAACCAGTTCTGCTAGGTGGAGGATGGTAGGGATGTGAAGGTGTTTGATGTCACTCTTCTCCAAGTATGTTTCAGCGCCTGCAATCCGTCACTATGGGGGATACTGGTGTAAAGTGACACAATATCCATCGTGAAGATGTGTCTCTCCCTGCTGTCATCTGGGAAAGAGAAACCCTATAACAGTCTCAGAGTGTCGTTGGTGTCTTTTACGTACGTGGGTAGAGTGGCCACTAGGGGTTGAGAATCTTGTCCAGGACATCAGAAATGATTGTGGGGGAAGCGCATGCAGAAACAATGGGACGTCCAGGAGTGTCAATTTTGTGAATCTTGGGTAACAGGTAGAAGTTTGGTTCTTTAGGTTCACTGTTGATGGCATTAAAAGCTTCTGTTGGAAGATGTCCTTGGGCTATGGCCGATTTTATTGTTTTTCGGATCAGTTTCGGACCAATTCTCACATAGGCTTTCCGTCTACACTGTCCTCTTCTTTCACTTGACAACGGGCCTATGGCTTGAAACGTCAGTTTTCTCACTAATGGATTTGACTACCACAAAAAGTTTTTATAAACTTTATTATTTTTTCATTAATCATTAACTGTTTCCTGTTTGTGATATAATGTATAGTTGCCATCAGTATCCATTACAAATGCATTGAGTGTACTAAACCAAGCGCTGTACACAGGTTTAAAAAACATTTTCCATTAACATTAAGTGTGTATCAGCAGATTTCTTTACATGGCAATATAAACAGAACGGCTGTTGAAATGATTTCCAAATAAACCATCGTCACCAGAAACATCAGAAGAACAGTTGGAGGTTTTACCGTTTAATTCCTGTAAAATCAATACACGTCATCAAACCGAATCAACTCAAAAAGACATTCTTCAAGTGCACTTTACCATTACAATATCAAAATGAGTATATAGGTGAACCCTCTGGTGGGGACATATTGTACATGCATATACAACATCTGTTGTTAAATAAAAGACTCTTGTCAATCAAAAACAAAAGGACATTTGGAGAATTTGTCTTAATTTCTTGAATATAAGACATCAGTTTATTTCGGATAAGACATAGTATGCCACCTGACATTCTTCCTTTCTTAGTAAATTTAATGGCGGCTTGGAAAAAATAGTGAAACTGGAAACGAACATGCTGAAGATCATCTACAAAGTTTTACTAGGCATATGAAATCAATTTGAACAGGTAAGACATGAAATCCTGTTGTTTACCTTAGACAGTAGTCCATTTATATTCCAATGTATAAATGAAAAAGAAATCTTGAATTGTTTAGAACCATTATTAACGTTGCGTTAAAAAACGACTAACAACGTGCTGTTTTCCTTTTGAGAAACTTAGGGTTTGGTGTTTTCCCTGGTTGAAACGACGAAATATTGTCATAAGTTTTACGTCTTTCGTCATAACCATTTCCTTCTGAGATGCCCCCTCATTGAAACCGCCAATATTTACATCTGACAGTAAAACACGCTCCGGTCCCGGAGACGGTCGTCAGCAATTCCTTTTCCTTTTGGAAGCCCCCTCATTTAATCCACAAATATTTACATCTGACCGTAAAACACGTTCGGTCCCGGAGACGGTCGTCAGCAGTTCTATTTTCATCCGTACCATTCTTTCTATAACGTAACGAGTTTACATGACATGTGTTTGCACAAAAATTATTATATTTAATAGGTATGAAATCGGAACTTGAAAAAGTGTCACTTGATACCACATCATCTCCTGCACCCCCTCCCCGTACACAACCAATCAGTGACCCCCCTGTGAACAGTTCTGTACTCACTGCGCGCACACGCCTGACCTCATTATAATCCATTGATTCACACGGTTGTCACGCCCCCTCCTGTCGAACACTGCCGGTGTCAAGCTGGGCTGGCCACCCCCTATTCACAACCGTAAGCCTTTGTTCTCCATCAAGGTAAAACTTTTTTTCCCTCGATAAGAGGTGGTCGAAAATCATCGATGCCCGTTTACCTCCTCTCTGGCTTTCATCAGAAAAGGGTACAATGACTTACGCACATTTCTGACACGTAGAGAAAAGTCCTCACCAACAAACACCTCAACTACCTTTCAGATTATGTTTGGACTTCAGTATTTTTTCTTGTCTTTGAAGAAAGTGCAGGGGTGATGATCGGTGAGTTGGGCTTGGAATTCAGTCACCTGTCAGTCCGAGTTTGTCAACAATCACGTCACTGATGAGTCCTCACAATCAGACTGTGTTCGTTCGGTGCACGTGGAATTCCATGAAAAATCAAATTGTTCCTTTTTGATCGTCCTTCTAAGTCGTCTGCTTTCGTTCGTTGTCCTGCATCCGCTTCTTTCAACGCGTCGTTTTCCCGACGAAGATCGGCACTTCATCCTTGAGGGGACGTCACCTCCTCCTGCAGAACCGCATGACCATCTCGAATGTCCTTCACGTCATCTTTGATGTCGCCAATAATGTCTTTCATGTTTTTGATATATTCGTTCATATTGTCAAATTTGTCACTCAAAGACTGGAGCACGGACATTAAATTCCGCATGGTCGGTTCAGCAACGGGGTCACGAGGGGAGGCAGAGCTGGTGGTAGCGGCTCCTGACCTCTCAGTGCTGACTCTCGAGCAGCACTGGAGATGCAGGTTTGATGAGGCCCGGGGTTCTGTTCGACGTCGCCACACTGTAGTAGAAAACTCCCCCAGAACAAGTAGTGAGGAGGCAACCCACAATGACACCGCCAGCCAGCGACTTCACCTTCAATGTCCTTTGGAACATGGCGGCGTATTCTCAGCCCTTTTGCACATAAAGTTGATAATGTCGGCAGAAATCCACCACATTTCCCGAAAATCCAGCTGTGATGAAGGCATGATCCTTCATAGAAATGACTGTGCAATCAAGGGTTCGGACATGGACTAATTACGGCGTAATTAAACAGTTTGCACGGAGCTCGTCAACAACACGTCCGACTCCTATGAACTCAGTTCATGCGCCCCCCAGAGAGAAAGAGAGAGAGCAGAGAGAGAGAGAGACGGGCGAGAGAGAGAGAGAGTGAGAGAGAGAGAGGGGATGAGAGAGGGGGAGAGAGAGAGAGAGGAGGAGAGAGAGAGAGAGAGAGAGAGAGAGAAGACAAGACAAGACAAAATTCTTTATTTACGAGGATAATAGATAAGCACTAACGTGCTTTTTTACATCCAGTCCTCCCCCTGAGTAGGGGACTACAACATGCAGTGAAATCAATTAATGTAAGAAATCAAAGAAGCAAGCAAAGCGGTCATGTAATCATAGAGGAACATCAAATGAAAATAGAAGATAAATGAAAACAAAACAAAAAATAAGAATAATAGTAAACAAAACAACAACAAAAAAATAATAACAAAATAAAATTTAAAAAAAAATAATGAGAATAACAATAATGAAGAGGAAGGAGAGAGCGGGGGTAGGGAGTGAGGTGGGCTGGGGAAACATATGTAAGTGTACTACAACGTACAAGATTGGCATGTATGAAAAAAAAGACAGTGAAGTGATATGACAAAGTGCGTACATATTTTTGAAACACCAAATACACGCACGTTCGCACGCATAGAGAGAGGGAGAGAGAGGAGAGAGAGGGAGAGAGAGAGAGAGAGAGAGAGAGAGAGAGAGAGAGAGAGGGCACACACAGAGAGAGGAGAGAGAGGAAGAGAGAGCAGAGGACAGAGAGAGGAGAGAGAGAGAGAAAGAGAGAGAGAGAGCAAGGCACATGTATTCATTTTTCGCAAGGCATGAAATACGTAGAAGGTATTAAGCAAAGTGAGATGAAATTGGGGAGGGGGGGGAGGGGAGGGGGAGGAGAAAAAAAAAGAGAGAGAGAGAGAGAGAGAGAGGAGAGAAGGAGAGAGAGAGAGGGAGGAGAGAGAGAGAGAGAGAGAGAGAGAGAGAGGGGGAAGGGAGAGGGGGAACAGCATGGATGTAATGATTTGAAATGGAAATGTACTAAAACGTACAATAATTAGCCTGTATAAAATCAGACAGTAAAATGAACATGACAAAATATGTACGGAATTTGGAACATACACACGCACGCATGCACAGACGAGAGGAGAGAGAGAGAGAGAGAGGAGAGTAAAAGAGAGAGAGAAGAGAGGAGAGGAGAGAGAGAGAGAAGAGGAGCAGGAGAGGGGAAAAGAGAGGAGAGGAGAGAGAGAGAGGAGAGAGAGAAGAGGGGG
>CM031617.1:20693442-20725305 GCA_018398815.1 Conus ventricosus | reverse complement strand
TTTCTTGGTCGTATATAAGCAAGACTTCCTGCATTCTGTAGCGCTTGAGTGAAAATATGTCGACTTTCAAGGTCTGCGGGTTTTCTTACTGAATTGTTCTATGAGTTTCCGGCTATATTTTGCATAGGGGTATGATAATGTAACAAGATGAAGACGACAGTGCGTTACCAATACTTGTCAAGCAGATACAAATGGCAGTAATAACAGCTGTACCTGCCTCAGAAGCAGCAGTGACAGCAATAGTCTCAGCAGCAGTATGAGTAGAACGGTCGAAAATACTTTAGCCAATGGAAGAGGAACAAAGTAAAATGGAGGTTGTGGCCCGCTAGTGATAGCACAGCAGTAGAAGAAACATAGAGCAACAGTACCATCTGCGTGTAGAGATCAGCACAGAGCAAAGCATTTAACAAGAAGTAACAATAACAAAAGGCAAATGGCAATAATTGAGCGACGTCCTGTGCGCATTTATTCAAGTTCTTGTCATTGCAAACTGCACAGGGTATGCCGCCAAACAGCGAAGGAAAATACGATATATTTTTACCCAGTATGAAGCTGGTGATGAATGCGAGAGCCAAGATCAGCGGAACGTGGAGAAGTAATGACGGTTGGTGCAGCCTCTCTCTCTCTCTCTCGTCTCTCTCTCTCTCTCTCTCTCTCTTCTCTCTCTCTCTTCTCTCTCTCTCTCTCTGTGTGTGTGTGTGTGTGTGTGTGTGTGTGTGTGTGTGTGTGTGTGTGTGTGTGTGTGTGTGTGTGTGCGTGGTGCTTACGTGCTTGTGTGTGTGTGTGTGTTAGGAAAACGTTTGGTGCTATAGGACTTCTGGAGGAACAATCAGTCCGACACGCCAACAAAAATGATTAGATCAAAGGTAACAACATATGACATTAAAATTTAGCACATGTTTTTGCTCTCCTTCCGATTTCTCCATCCACCTCCTTTTCCAATAGTTTCCCTTGGTTAGGATTGTGGAGGGCGTGGATGTCTGTAGGGGTGTAGGGGTGAGGGAAGACAGAAGCTTCGATTGCTTTAGTGTTCTAGGATGCTAAGGTCTCATGTGAAATAGTAAAATGTTTGTTTGACACAAAATCCCGGAAACAGTTTGATGGCGTGGCGGGTCTTTGTACGTAGAGAGCGCCACTGCATGCGAGCACTTGTGTTGCCAAACAGGCAATGCCTCAATACACGTAGGTGAAGCGACGAACATGATGATCTAAACCAAAATAGTGGACACGCCCATCAAAATAAGACGATCAATTCTGGTCATCTATCGTGCATGCGTAGAAGAAGAAGAACAACAACAACAACAGCTGCAAAACAACAAACAAAAACAAAAGGAGAGCGAAGGAGAGAGAGAGAGAGAGAGAGAGAGAGAGAGGAGAGAGAGAGGAGAGAGAGAGAGAGAGAGAGAGAGAGGAGAGGAGAGAGAGAGAGAGAGAGAGAGAGAGAGATGGCGTCTCTGAAACTGGTCCTGCCAACTTTTGCAGACAAAGGGACTTTGCTGGATACAATGAGCAATGATATGTTGTTAATAGTTCGGACGCCAAAAGCTGCAAATGACGATTCATTTAAAGTAACAGACCAACTGGCCATTCTGTCACGGGGTCACAATAGATTCTGCTGAGCAGGATGTGTGTGTGTGTGTGTGTGTGTGTGTGTGTGTGTGTGTGTGTGTGTGTGTGTGTGTGTGTGTGTGTGGTGTTATTGAGATGAGAGCGATAACAAAGTGAATAGGAACTATTGCCATGGGTTTTTTTTTCTTTTTTCCCCCTTTATAGCCATAAATTGGCGAGTAATGTTGATTATTCGTGTCAAGTACATCATACTAGTACTAATGAAAAGTTTGCTTTCGCAGCTGTTGTCTCTTTTCCAACAGTACATTCAGTGTGTAGATGAACGGGTTGAGAGCTGAATTAAGGGGCAACACAAAGACAGCCAGTGCCACATTTACCTCCCCTGTAATAGGAATGTCGACAGAGGCCAGTACACCACACAGTCCAATAGGAAACCAGCACAGAAAGTCAGACATAGCAATGGAAAAGAGTCGTCTAGCAATGATGGATTCTTTCGACTTGGTCGTTTTACTGTTTGTGTTCTTTGTCGGCTTACACTGGTCTGACATGGAACCAGTTCTCACTGACCAAAAGATGAGGGACTGACCAACAGCAATCAGAATGAACAGGATCAAATTGCAGAAGATCATGACACTGAAGGAGTAAGTGTGGCCAGCAAACTCAGCTCTGGTGACAGGCAGAGGGATGCAAATGCCAGTCTGACGATAGTATTCCCAGTGGGATGTCAGTGGAAGCAGAGGTATGACGGCCAGGATGAATCCCAGAACCCATATCACACTACAGACAATGTGAGCAGATGTGGCTCTGAATCGAACATGACTGAACGGAAAACGAAGAACCACAAAGCGGTCGAAGGTGATGAGAAAAATAATGAAAGCTGACACTTCACATGACACAAATGACAAAAACCCGGCAAAACTGCAAACAGGACTTGTTTTCCAGTCCCTTTCCTTCCAAACATAACACCACCATACATCCTATCTGCCATTCCAATAAAAGCTAAATACACACCCATTAAACAGTCAGAAAAACTCAGATGAAGGACAAAGACGAAAATCCGGTCTTCAGTCTCTCTAAAGAACAACACGTACGGTAAGTAAGGCTACACACGTTCCCCAGGATTCCAAGTATGCTGAATACTAATACAGCAGCTGGTAAATACCAGATTTTAATAAGTCATCGCAGGAGGAGATTTCGTCATGCGGGGCCATACATTCGCCTTGAAATGATACAGGTAAAACAGCAGTGCAGCAGATTTTGAAGTTGCTAGCAGTGACAGTCGTGGACGATGCATACCTTTCATAAAATGTGAACTAAAATCAGAAACAGCGTTGCCCTGCAAGTCTAAGACACGAAGTTTAGAGAACACATTGTCTCCTTGCAGGAACTGGATGCTTCCCAGCGACAGATCCAGAACCTCCAGGCGTGGGGACATAAATGATAACACATTTAAGTCGATGGAGTACATCTCAGTTCGTGACAGGTTCAAAACAACCAGGGCCGGCAAAGGCACCGGTTCCATGCCAGACCACAGACCTGATATTGGATTACCTGCAAGTCTCATGGTTAGCAAATGACGCATTTGTACAAAACAACTGAAGTTGACGTGTCGCAACAGATTGTCACCCAAATCCAGGCTGTGAAGATTTGGTAATGCCAGCTCAGTGACGTTAGTCCAACCACAGGCTGGACGTTCAAGTATATTAACATGGAGTTATTAACAATATTTGTTTGATCAAGTCCGCTACCACTAGCATCTAGGTATCGCAGCTGGAAGAAAGATCCGGCGTGAAATGTGCGGTTACATATGAAGGCTTGGCCATAACAAGTACAGGACCTAGGGCAGTGCATTTCACTCACCAGTTCATCATCATGACGGGGACACTGGGGTTGACCATCACGCAGGTGATTCAAATGGACACAGATTGTCCGAATTCTACCACGACATCTGTAAAATCCAGGACAGGTGAAATTCTCACAGCCGGCTTCATCCTCATGACCTGGACAGTCGATGACATCGTTACACCTGACATAGACAGGCAGACAGTAGTCGCCATCTGGGCACTGGAAGTGGGTGTCTGGACAGTGGGCTGTGTTGTCTGATAGAGGTGTCCATTAAAACCTCCAAGACCGTCAAAATCGATTAATGCTGGTGGCTTGACAGATTGGTAATATTCCTTGTTGTGAAGCTGGTGTCTGTCCTTGTCCTTGTGCCCATCACACTGAACATGAGAAATATAAAACGAATACAAATTAGCTGATACCCTTACATTTTCAGAATCATTCACCATATATAACACAATGTCATGTAAGATTCACTGAAAAATAAAGGTCAGAGAGAGAGATTCAGATTCAGACGCTTTATTCATGTTAAGGCCATTGCGCCTCATGAAGGGTGTGTGTGTATGTAAATGAACTTTATTTACACAAGGTGTCCTATACCAATTATATAGTCAGAATAGTATTTTACACGACAGCAGCCTCCGCAACTGAAACGCTTTTTACAAGAAAATAGATGGATTTCTATTGTTTTTTCACGTTCGCAAGCTACCATAAAGTTAGTAAAAACAGGCTTTGAAATTAATTTTAAAAACTTTTCAGGAATCTATTGTTGCTTTAAGACACTGTAACAACAACAACAACAACAAACAACAACAACAACAGCAACAAACAGACAAACAACAACAACAAATTGTGAACCTCATCATCTTCGCTGTTTTTACACAGTGGGTAAATTAACTCATTGTCATAATGGGATCGATATCGGTAGTAAAGCTGAGCAGTATCTATTACCGCGAGTCTGAAACCCAAAGGCAGGAAAAATTTTCAGATGTCTCTCAAATTTAAAAGAACAAAGGGAATTGTTAACAAAAACCCGCCCCAAAATGGCCCTGTAAACACAAAATTCTATCGAGACTCTTTAAAAGGAAAGGGCCCTTTCCCTGCCCCCTATTTTAAAAACTTTTAAATTTTTTCCTTTCCCAAACAACAAAGAACCCCAAAAAGAAAAAATACCCAAAACATAAACGCTTACAACCGGTTTTTTGGAAGGCAGGTTTCAAGCCACACCCTAGAGGCTTTGTTTGGCTTTTTGATCATCCTTGAGTTATTTAAATTTAATAAATCGAATAAAATTTAGCTCCCGAATTAAAAAAAAGGGTTTACCAAATTTGTTTTTTGTGTATTGTTTTTTTAAATTGTTTCTTTTTCAAACCCAAATAAATTTTTAAAAAGGAGAAATCTTTTTTTTTTTTTTTTAAAAAATGCCCCGAAATGTTAGCCCCATAATCAGCCCCGGACTAAATTCTTTGGGTTGGATTTGTGGTCAAACCCGCTTTAGGTTTTCCCTAAGAAAATTTACATTTAAGCTTATTTTCTGTTGCTACAAACAAAGCATTTTTTGTTTCTGCTCCCCAAAAACCCTGACAGAAACTGAAAAACCGGGCTTATGGAAAAAAATACATTTTGTATTTTTTAAAACCCTTCAAAACCCGATAGCCCCGCCTCCGGGGAAGTCCATCTTCTCTTGCTCCCCTTGAAACCCCCCCCCTTTTTTAAAAACAATATGTTGGTTTATTCATGTTCAATTCAATGAAAAGGGTTGAACTTCCTTTATTAAACGTTTTGAGTCCGAAGACCATTAATGGTTCAGCTATTAACGTGTATCATCTGCAAAAAATGGATAAAAAATTTCCAAAATAATTTTGGATAAAAGCAGCATCATATCCCCTTTTTGGATCACTTCCAAGCACTGATTTATGAATAAAAAAAAACAACACAGGATATGACATATTTTTTTTAAAACCCCACGTGTGTAATTGACAATGGTCTATAAATTTTGGGCCCTGCATCAAATGCTTGTTTTTGTTTTTAAGGTACTACACGAAGACATCTAAATAGTTTTCCCTTTAATTCCACATTTGAAGGGGGTTGGCCGGGGAGAGAAAAGAGGGGAGAGAAAGAGAGGGGAGAGAGGGAGAGAGAGAGAGAGGAGAGAGACAAGCGGGACGGACAGACGGGCCCAAAAGCGGGCCCTACAAGATACTGTTCTAAATATTTAAATTGATCATTTCATAAGTTATTTTAAAAATTTCAGTTTTTACACTTTTCTGCGGGAAAAGGGTCAAGAGCTAGCACAAACCTTTCCTCCCTTTTCCCCCCGATCAAATACTCATAAAAAACCCCGGGTTTACAAACAACTTTTGGTAATATCCTTGCCCTCCTTTTCCCTTGGGGACACATTGCAGCCGAGGAACTGACGGGCCCAAAAATACGTTTAAAAACCCCTTTCCCCCCTTTTGTTGGGGTTGGTTAAAATTAAACAAAATTTTTCATCCCCTGCCTTCTCGGAAATCGGTAAAAAGATCACACCAAAAGTGTACGAAAAAAATTTTTCCTGAAGCGCCCAAAAAAAATACCGTAGCAGGGCCCCCCGATATATTACAGAAAATTGGGGGTACCACCCGGACATTGTTTTTTAAAACTTTCTACAGCGATTTGATAAAGCCCACAACCAATCCCAGGGGGTTTAAAATGTTTTAAAGGGGAATTTCACGGGGGGGAACAGGCCACGGGGGGAAGTCAAAGGGCACTGGAGGGGCAGGCATGCTGAGGGTTTCTGACAATTTGAAAAAGGGAAAATTCACACTGAACACCCATTGTATAAACAGTTTCCCCAAACCCTCAAAAAACAATTTTTGGGCCCGGGGCCCATTGAAAATTTTTAGCAAGTTACCGGACCGTTTCCCGGAAAGTTTTGCGGTGTGCCCCAAAATCCCACGCCACGCCCATTTGCCCACTTTCCCAATTTTCCCCATCCCTGACAAACGCCAGCCAGCCGCCCCCAAACAAACACCCAAACCCCACCCCAAACCCCGCCCGCCGACCCCAGAAGGCAGCACACACACACACCACACAACCCAACACAAAACACTTACGTGTGCGGGGAAATTTTGGGAAATACTGACTTTTTTTTTTTAAAGGCATTTCAAAAACCCCTAAATTTTGAGACCCCTTTTCCATGCGTGGTTAAATTTGTGCAAAATCTTTTTGAATGTCAAAATGCGTAAAACCTTCTACATTTTTGCTGCCCTTTTAGCCGCTGCCCCGGGCCCACTCTTTCAGGTGTTTCCCGGAGTGATAAAGAATCTCCAGGTAAAAATGGTACCCTTTAGAGACAATTTAAGGAAGAAAATGTTTTTTTTAAAAGGTTATTTCTAGTGTTTTTACCCTTTGGATTTAATGGCTTGAAAAACAGACTTTGAGCCCAATAAAATAAGTATTGCAGTATCCGTAAAAAGATCTACGATGTAATTTAATGCCTAAGATATCTACAATTTTCGCATTTAAAAATGGAAAAGGTTTACCAATGAAAGTACGTTTTTCTGTTTTTAATAGGGGGATTACAAAAAAAATGCACCAATATTTTCCCCCTTTAAGAAAGGAAACCCTTGGTGTATACTTTAGATTTGTCTTTTTTTCTTGCTTTCTACGTGGTAAATTAAAAAACATTTTAGGGAAATTTGGGGGAAAGTTTTTTTTTTTTTTTAAATTGTGTGATTAATGGGCAAATATTGGGTTGTTTTTTTTCCTATTTTAGAAAAATTTTTTTTTAAAAATTTTCCCTCTGTGATGTTTTCCCGAATTTACTAGTTTTATGTACAGGGGACTGAATGTTTTTAGCCAAACAATTTCTAAAAAATTCAAAGTATACCGGGGAAACAAAATTTCTGTTTAAACCCCCTTCTTCTTCCCTTTCCAAGGGGGTTTGGGGACTTTGTTCCCAAGGAAAAAGTTTGCAGGGTCCCAATTTTAAGGGCCAAATGCAACCCCCTTTTCCCCTGAAAATTTTTGGGTAATCCTTTATTACTTTGCGTGTTCTCTGAAATTTTAAATTCCAGTCGACTTGTATCTATCTCTGATGTACTTTAAAACTACAATTGTTGTGTTGTACGACATTGATATAAAAGAGTTACGATTATATCATATATATGACTAGTCCCACCCCCATACCCCCACTCCCTTCCTCCATTCCATTGTCTTTCTACCCTGAAGCCCCCATCCCACCCACCCCGCTTTATGATTCAATCCTATTAAACTGTTTTCGTTTGATATACTTTAATTTCCCCGATCAACATACACTAAAGGCTAGAAAAACAACCAGGATAAGTAAATATCTACCTATCTCACCACCCATCTCAACCTTCCCCTCTTATCCCTAACACAGTCCCCGCTCTCTTGCACACACACACACACACACACACACGCACTAGCCAAAGACGATGAAATGTGTTCGTCTTAGACGTGCCTTGCACGTGCATCATGAATCAACATGGACACTTCGTCCTTTTTGTACTCCCAGTTCTTAAAGAACAGGGGGAACTTTCGAATGGAAACGAAGAAAATGCTGTGTGTGTGTGTGTGGTCAAAATGTGTTCCACTCGCTCCAGACAAAACTAATGGGCCGAACTTTCTGAAAAATTGTAGGTATGTTCACTATGGTCAAGGATGATGCCCGATGTTTTAGTTTACCGTTAACGGCCTGTAACGGTTTTTCTTCTCCATGGAATATCTCAGAAGGTACTTGGCTGATCTTTATGAAAATTAGCAGGTATGTTCATTATGGGTCTTTTCTTCTTTATGGAATATCTCAAAAAGTACTTGGCCGATCGTTCTGAAAATTTGTAGGTATGTTCATTCTGGGTCACAGATGATGCCCAATGTTTTAGTTTACCGTTACAACCGTTACTAACGGCTGTAACGGCCTGTAACGCTTTTCTTCTTTATGGAATATGTCAGAAAGTACTTGCCGATCTTTGTGAAAATTAGCAGTATGTTCATTATGGGTCACGGATAATGCCCGATGTTTTAGTTTACCCCCGATATAGCCGTTACTAACGGCTATAACAGCCTGTCACGGTTTTTCTTCTTTATAGAATATCTCAAAAAGAACTTGGCCGATCTTTCTGAAAATTTGTAGGTATGTTCATTATGGGTCACGGGTGATGACCGATGTTTTAGTTTACCGTTATGGCCGTTACTAACGGCTGTAACGGCCTGTAACGATTTTTCGTTTTTATAGAATATCTCAAAAAGTACTTGGCCGATCTTCCTGAAAATTTGTAGGTATGTTCATTATGGGTCACAGATGATGCCCGATGTTTTAGTTTACCGTTACAGCTGTTACTAACGGCTGTAACGTCCTGTAACGGTTTTTCTTCTTTATAGAATTTCTCAAAAAGAACTTGGCCGATCTTCTGAAAATTTGTAGGTATGTTCATTATGGGTCACGAATAATGCCCGATGTTTTAGTTTACCATATATACCGTTACTAACGCTGTAACGGCCTGTAACGCTTTTTCTTCTTCATGGAATATCTCAGAAAGTACTTGGCTGATCTTTGTTAACATTAGCAGGTATGTTCATTATGGGTCACGAATAATACCCGATGTTTTAGATTACCGTTATAGCCGTTACTAACGGCTGTAATGGCCTGTATCGGTTGTTTTTCTTTATGGAATATCTCAGAAAGTGCTTGGCTGATCTTTGTGAACATTAGTAAGTATGTTCATTATGGGTTACGGATGATGCCCGATGTTTTAGTTTACCGTTATACCGTTACGAACGGCTGTAACGGGCTGTAACATTTTTCTTCTTTATAAGAATATTTCAGAATGTACTTGGCCGATCTTTGTGAAAATTAGCATGTATGTTCATTATGGGTCACGGATGATACCCAATGTTTTAGTTTACCGTTATAGCCGTTATTAACGGCTGTAACGGCCTGTAACGGTTTTTCTTCTTTATGGAATATCTCAGAACGTACGTGGCCGATATTTCTGAAAATTTGTAGGTATGTTCATTGTAGGTCACAGACGATGGTCGATGTTTACCAGAATAGCCATTACTAACGATTACACCAGTCCAAGACGGTTTTTTTCCTCTTTATGGAATATCTCACGCGTATTCAGGATAAACTGGGAGTACGTTATATGCTTTGCATTTTTTTTTTCAATCACATTTGCTACCACAGCCACTCAGATTACAGATTTCATGCTTTTGACACGTGCAGCTGAACCCCATCTTTAAAGCAGTGGGTTGTTTGGTGTTGTGCAGCCATTGAGGTCTGTCTGGTCAATGTTTGTAACCGGGTCAGGGTCATTGTTAACCGGTTTCAGGTCTATTAATTACAAGAACAAAAAGGGACGTCAAAATGAGAGCTGCCCTTAACGTTTTGCCAATAGTAATATATTAGAACTGTTGTCAAATGTTTGAAATATTGGTTGCGACTATTGAAATTGTCGGTGACAAGGGTAAATAAACATACATATTGCGTGACACTAACTCAATTAGAATTAGGTCGTCAGAACTGGGCATTTGAAACAAACAGAGTTCTATCCGTAAATGAATTTGGCATTGTATGGATGATTCAGACGGTTAATGACGAAGTAAGTTTTTGGCATAGTGGAAAGATAGGTTGATTGCGTGTCGAATCGGCATAGTAGCTTGGAAGAAAGTGACAAGTATGAGTTTTAGCACTCATTTAAAGATCTTTTTCAAGTTTTCTTCTAAGCGCTTTATAGATGTGCTTGCTCGGTTTGGTATTTTAACCTGTGAAAATGTAGACATTGTAAACGTGTTTGCTAAGTGTGTATGTAAATCATTATCATGCATTAAGTTGTTTATTGTGATGAGTATAATGTTTGATGAATGGGCGTTTTCTTCATTTTCTAGTTATAAGTTCTGTTCAAGTGTTTTCTGTGTGTAGGCTTGTTTTTTGACTCGCATTTCTATTGTTGGCAGAGTTTGGCAACACAAAGTGGAAATCGTGCATGCACTCCCTTGGCATAAGGGTTGTTCAACTGTTGTCAATAAAACATTGTCATTGTCATTCTCTCTCTCTCTCTCTCTCTCTCTCTCTCTCTCTCTCTCTCTCTCTCTCTCTCTCTTTCACACACACACACAACACACACACACACAAAACACACACACACACCACACACAAATGCACCACGCACAGCCTTGAGCAACGCGCGCACACACACAGACACTCCGCCACACACGCACTTATGGGCAATCACACACACGACTCACGCTTGACACGCACGCACGCCACGCACGAACGCACGCACACACACATGCAATGCACGTGTTCGACACACACTCCACACAAACACACACACACACACACACACACACACACACACACACACACATACACACACACATACTCACACACACAAATACAAACGCACACATCACAAACACTCCACACACACACACACACACCCACACTCAAACGCACACGAACTCCCACACACGCACACACGGTGGCGCAAGAGACTTACTGCGAAACGCGCTCGTTTGACTTTCGCACCCACACAACACACAGGAATGCGATACAATACATTTATAAATAAAGCACCACCACCGCCACCACTATCGCCTGTACCACCACCAGATTCACACATAGCCTGCACCTCCACCTGTTCACCATAGCCATCACCTCCACCACATTCACCATAGCCTTCACCTCACCATATTCTCTAGCCCTTCACCTCCAACACATTCTCCATAGCCATCACCTCCACCAACATTCCACCATAGACCCATTCCACCTCCTCCATTTTCTCACTTAGCCATAACCTCAACCACATTCACCATAGCCATCACCCCCACCATATTCTCCATAGCCATCACCACCACCACATTCACATCAGCCATCACCTCACCACATTCTCCATAGGCTTCACCTCCACCACATTCACCATAGGCCATCACCTTCCACCACATTCACCATATCCACTGCCTCCACCACATTCACCATAGACATCACATCCACACATTCACCATAGCACATCACCTCACCACATTCACCATGCCATCACCTCCACCATATTCACCATAGCCATCACCTCCACCTACATTCACCATAGACATCACCTCAACCACATTCACCATAGCCACCACCACCACCTTCCACTAAGTTTGCTGGACGGTGTCTTATTTTATTATTTACTGTCGCATCATAAAACTCGTGTCGCAGCAGACAGTATTTCCGGGAAATACTGCAATTTTATGACAGCTAACAATATTCTATGGGTCAATTTTTTCGTGAAAAAGATGTCGCGCGACTTTTTTCCAGCAATTTATTGTCGCGGCAACAATATTTCTCGTGGAAATGCTATCGCTGCGATACATTTCCACGGCGACAGTATTATATTAGACACCCGCGAACAAACTATAGACTATTTTAATTCAAGTAATTCAATGTGTTAGTTCCACATTCATCTGTTACCGCACGCAATTAGATGGGGTTTAGCACATGGTTGCCTGCAACTCAGCTTGCTTCAAAGTGTGTGGTGACTTCAGTCCACTCTTTATATGTCTCCAAAGCTCATGGGGACTTGCCATTGTATTTCTCTGCAGGATCTCTCGTTGTTTGTAGTCTTATATGTAACTTCTTTTCCTCTAGGTGAACCGGGAAGAAAAAAAAAGGGGGGGGGGGGGGGGGTTTAATGAGGGATCTCCTCAAATTGACTGATTTGTTAATACCTTTATTGCAGAATTGGAAATTAATTAATCTACTATTGTCTCAAATGAACACGATTGCCACACGTAACATCTGCAGGTATGAGAACAGTTGCTATTCGTCGTTTGGTGGCTTGTTCTAGATTTATCTAGCGCGATTCCTACTGGCCTCTGATATTTGTACAATGTCAGATAATTATATATTTTGTGTATTTTTCCCAGTTTTCCCGTGTGGTAATAGTTTTATTCTAGTGTTTAAAGGCAATGCATCTGCACTGTGCGCACATGTGTGCTTGTGAGGAATGTTACTGGGCAAGTGATTGCTCGATTCTGATGCAGCGTCTTGGAGCATATCATGTGTCGTCACAATTGAGATGTAATTATTGGACTTGTTGTTTGTAGCTTTGATTGTGATTGTTTCTCCTATTAAGCTCCCTTGATTACCTTATTGGAAAACGCGGGTCTGTGCTTAAATCCACGTATTACTCTATTGCCACCTGCCCTATAAGGACTCAACTTCACACGGTCGTTTGATGAATAAGAGATAATTCTTGAAAAAAAGAACTTTAAGATCAACAGGACTGTGGTGATGACTTTCGTTCTGAGAATCGACAGGACGATATTCGACCGTCTGATTAAAGATCTAAACTGCTTCTTATGTTGACCTTGATAGAGGCTTGTGAAAAATTACAATGGATTTAGTTGACAGATTTTATTTGAAATTATCTTGTTCAACTTGGATATGTAGTAATGACGTGTTGGATTATTAAAATTGATCCGCACAGTGTGGAATAGTCATGAGCAAGCGGGCATTGAGGTATCTTGCTTAAATCTTGCTCACCGTGTTGGACTATGGGGAGAGAGATCAAATAAATCGGTGATGCCTAAAAGGACTGTTCAATCTTTTCTTAAAACTTGGTTTTTGTATGATGTTGTTAATCTTTATGAGTGATTGTGATTGTAATAGATATGGTAAATAAAAGTATGCTTCGTTACCTCCCCTAGCTGTTAGTGGCCATCACTATTTAATTGTTTTGGGGTTCCTATAATATATGTTATTTAAAATAATATAATAGGACAATGGCATTGTCTGTTGATTGGTTATATAAGCAAATTTATGATCCGCATGTATTTTGACACGAGACGCCGATAGGTGTTGAAAAGAATTGGGCAAACAGACACATATGTTAAATATATATATATAAACTTATCTGTAATGTATTTGGAGAATGTTTGGGTAAAGCTTTCTCAGATGCTGAATCTTGGTATGAAATTCGTAATGAGAAAACTATTTTTTCTGAATGGTCTCTATTAAGTGTGTATGGCGAGAATGAATGTGAAGAGTAGTAAAATTGTCATGGATGTTTTGTTAAGAATGTAAAAAATACAAGATTCGATCGGTGAATAGATACTGAAATTAGTTCCAAAATGCAAGGTAAAGAGGACGAGAAGGGAAGAAAAAATACGTATTGGACAGTGAAGCATAAGGGATTATTGAATTGAGATGCAAAAACAAACACAACAGTGACAAAAAGAGCAAACACTTGAAGAAACGGGACTTAATTTCGATAACTGACTTTGGTGGTCTGCAGGAATACATCTTTTCAATTCATTAACAAATACATAATGTACGATTACTTCTTTCAAGGTTGTGAACACATTTGACTATACTACTGCTGTAAAAATGCTTACAAATGGGACCGCGTTTGACAATTCTGTGACCCACGTTAATGTTTGTTCTAGAAGAGTTGAAGTTATCGTAAGCATTAGCCTTTTTAGTGCAGAACCCATGTCATAGCACACCACTTGTTTGCAGAGGAATACTTATTAGCAGAGAAAAGGGCAAAAGAACTCTGACCGCCCTTACCAGTCTCAGAGAAAGGCGAGAAGGAAATGGGTGGAGACGGCCGCAGTTTGATTAAGACAGTGCACTGAAGCCTACAGCTGCCAGCTTCCTCGCGCTTACTCCCTCAAGCTTTCCTCCCTAAGCGTAATGTGATACGAGATGTCTGGCTGATGTGTGTGTTGGAAATTTGGGTACATGTTTCCTCATTCTTACTTGGAGCCAGAATGCAGCGATAGGTTTGTGGTCGATTGGTGTCATGGATTGTGGGGGGTCTTTGTCTGACATGAAGATTCCAAACATGAATTCGGTCTTCCTTCATAATGCATTGTGGGTAGCTCCACAAAGTTTGCCGACAAATATAACGATTGTATCAGTCTAATGAACACCACAACCCAGCCGTTGACTGGTCTAAGTCCAGAATGAGAAATGGGGAAGGTTGTGCGTTAGGCTAGCAGCCCACCACGGAAAAAAAAGCTTAGCTACAGAAACGCTGATTCCAATCAAGCTCGGGTGTTGAGCTGTGGGCAGTGGCACTATGCATTGGTTTTTGACGAGTAGAGGTGAAGCCAGTAGAAGCTTCTGCTCAAGCAATGTACTTTAGCGAATCCCAAACAAGGGGGTGAGTGTGAGAGCCTGGATCCTTCGGACACTGTAGAAACTGGAAAGGACCTGCGCAGATGTGAAAATGAGTTGTAGAAGTAGAAGACTGTACATTACTAGGAATCAGTGAGTGAGGTGGACGTGTTCAGGCTTAATGACCCCTTGGGTCACGAGTGACAGTTTGTTATTCTGGTCGCACGGATATGGGCAAACATAAGGGGGAGTGGGTATATTCATGGATAAGGAAGGCAGGAGAGCGTGATGGGATGGGCAGCCTGTCACACTACAAGAGTCATCATAGTATGATTCTTCTCTAAGTATTACCAAGACCACCATCATTTCTGCGGTTACACACTGACAGAATGCAAAGCTTGGAGAGGAGGAAAGACCTGTTCTATACATCCTACAGAACTGATAGACAAGACACCATGCATGACATCCTTCTTCGTAGCGGGATACGTCAATGCGAAAGCTGAGCGGAGAAACACCGGGTTACGAGACTTACATGAGGACTGAAGGAGTGGACAGAGAAATGACAATGGACAGCGATTTTGCAGAGATGCCATGTCTGAGAAGGTTTGGTGATTAAGTGGTACCATATTTCCAACACAAACATCCTCAAACTGACATGGGTATCACCAGATGAAGAACCAGCAACCAGATTGACCACATTGCATCAGCCAGAAGTGGAGGAGCTCCATGAAGGACGTGAGAACCATTCGAGGAGGTCGACGCTAGCAGTGATCGCCATCTCACCACCCCACCCCTTGTTGTGCAGACTCCAGATGAAACTCAAGAGAAACACACACACAAAAAAAGAAAAGTGAAACAAGGCTTTTCTCGAGGAACTGAACTGTGAGGTGGTGAAGTCTGGTTACTATTGATACTTTCAAAACAGATTCCTAGTCCGGGGCGACAGGCAGACGATATATCATTCACCCTGTGCGACTAATCTAAGAAAGCTTTCTAGATACAACGAGGCTGTGCTGGGCTACAGAAGAGTAGAGAGAGGAAGGATTGGATTATCACAGCACCCACCATGGCACTCATAGAGGAAGAAAAGATCCAAACTCGGCACGATCACTGAACAGGAAGGATGGAGAGACCAAACATTCGCCGAATACGTACAAGAGAAAAACAAGGAAAGTGGAATGAAGGCACAAGGAGAGACATAGAGACAGTTTGCAAGACAACTTGGCAAAGAGGCCAAAGCTGCAGCAGTGGAAAGGAGGACTCCAGGGAACGACTTATAAGATTACAAGACCTTACAGGCGGAATCTCCAGCATTACACAGTAGTGAAAGACAATAGAACGGGAACGTTTTGATAAAGGACGAAGACCACTCAACAGATGGGCAGAACATTTTAGAGTGTCATCAAATAGACGAAACGACCCAGTGAGGAAGCCACCATCAAAGACTTGGATTTAATTTAGAGTTGAGACGGGGACGCATCACCCAGGCAGGAAATTGTGGAGGCCATGGCTGACAAGAGCTACAGGGCACAAGGCGAAGACAGAATCACGGCAGACAGGTTGAAGGCAGACCCCAAATCGAGTGCAATGGCTTTAGGGAAAATCCTATTCATACAAGGTATGGGAAGAGGAGAAAGACAATAAAAGGAAGAGGCATCATTGTGATGCTCCCAAGAAGGCGACCCTCTCAGTATGCGGCATACTGGCGGGGATTCAACTGCTTCCCGTCCCAGGGGAGAGATCTTATGCCGTGTCCTTCTACTGGCATGAGGCAAGCCACCGTGAGTAACCCTACGAGAGAACAGGCAGGGTGCGGAAGACGGGAAGAAGTTGCAAGACCAGATCTTTGTTTTACGGACAATTGTGAAACAGTCCATCGAATGCAATTCATCACTCTTCATCAAACTATATCGAGTTTCCAAAAGGCTTTCGTCAGCTTCCATCATCCTTCGCTGTTGGAGATCTTGGAAGCCTGCAGATTTCCTCTTAAAGTCATAATCATCAATACAGGACATGTACGCATGACAACCAGTGCTGTGTGCGAACATGATGGACAGCAGAGCGAGTGGTTCCACGTGCAGCAGGGTCAGGCATGGTGTTGTGATTCGCCGAAAAATTTTCCTTGTAGTCTTGACGGGTGATGGGAAGGCCACCAGCGATAGGCGAGAGGGATTGTATGGGACTGACAGCCAGGCTTGAATGTATGCGACTTCGCCGCGATATTGCATCTGTCTGTAGCACGCCCAGAATGACTTCTGGAAAAGATTAGCAAGAGTGGGCCTAATATCACGCTGGGTGGGATCAGTTTCACCGACAGATCAAGAAGCGTTTAGTAGAAGAGCAAAGAGAAAGGTCCTGTGTGCGAGGCTCAAGCTCTAGAGGAGTGGAAATTCAAAGTAGGCAGCTAGATCTCCGGCCGACAGGCAACATCGAGATGGATGATTCAGCCAGGTAGGACTGGCAGGGCCCGGCATTCAGCCAGGTTAAAAAAAAACATCTGAAAGTTTAACTGTTCATGCAAACCAAAAACCAAGTTGAAGATCTACAGGTAACGTACGCTCAGTACTCCTATATGCATCAGAGGACATGAAGAACCAAACTAGAAGATTGAGAGTAGGCTCAGAGGCTTCGAGGAAGTGTCTCGCGCCCGTATCCTGAAATTCGACACTACGCTGACAGCGTCGATTCACCCTAACAGGGAAGTGTCATAGGCGCACGGGCATAAAAACTTGTGGCCGAGGTGAAGCAGGCGAGGTGGCTGGGACAATCATTCGGATGCGCAGGACCAGACTACTCATACTGCCACTGAGCTGGGCGCTCCGGGGAAGAGGAAGCGGTGGCAGACCATCGGCACCTGGAGGTAGGACAGTGGAGGAGGAGATGAGAGAGGCAGGCATGAACTGGATTGCTGAGGCTGGCTTGCCCATAAGTTCATAAGGTAGAGTAAAGCAACCTAAGAACTATAATTGATATTAAACAATGTTAGAATTACTCAAGCACACAAGCAAAAGAGTGCGCAGGTTAAGAGCACGAAATTATGTGGATTGAAGAGGGTTGTACGTAACACTAAATATTTCTGCAGTTTAGAAAAAGGAAGAGGAAGAGAGAAAGTCATATCTAGGTTTGTGCAAAGACACTGGGGAAGTTAATTACAGATCAGCGACAATTTTAGAACAGGTATCATTCTATTAGTATCTGTTGAGTGCCGGTAGAAGTACACAACGTTAGTGAATCTGTTGGTGTATTCTCTTAGAAAATGAAAAAATTCCTCGTCTTGGATGAAAATGACGTTGCCAGTTCGCGAGGGTTTTGGTCACTAGGATGAAACAAAAAAAAGCCTTAAAAAAGTTGAAGAATGGACAGACCAAGGAGCGGATGGAATAACTATTGAGTTTTCCAATTTTTTTCTGGAATAAAATAAAAGTTTTCTTAACAAATCGTTTGTGGGAATTCTTTTGTTAAGAATAAAAGTGTTTATTTAAACAATCTACGTTTGTGGAATATTTGATATAAAGAAGAACTTGCTTATAGAAGAAAAGTATACACCGAAGGTGATGGGGAGGAACCAGAGGAAGCCAACGTCTTCACTGCCTTTCTTAGAGCAGTCCTGTAACACATTGGATGGCCTTGCGCTGTGTGACGATGGGTACAGCAAGGCTGTACGATGGTATAATTGCAAGGCTTTAATGTTTTTGGTTTCGGAAGTGAATTTTTGGAAGTAGATTGCTACTAACAAAGTAAACCTGTGTTCAATAAATCATGGGGGGTGAATATCTGAACCATTTAATCTTTCTTGTGAAATTAGACAGGGGATGCATTTTTCCAATTGCCTTTGTTCTGGCAGTGGAGTTTAGTTGTGCTACGCGCATTAAAGTTGTAGGAATTAGGCCCTTCCATATCTGGCTCAGCGTCCAACCACTTGTGCCATGAGCATAATCCTTTAATATCAGACAAATGGCGGATGTGTTTCAAACCTATTTCTATGAGAATAAAATGCGACATGTGAAATCTTAGAAATCGTTAAACATTCCAATTTCTCGGTTTGAATTTAAATATACAGAAAGCGAAAGTCTTACCCATGGGAAGGCAGATAGGAGAACAGAACTTCCTTTCACCCACAGTTGATAAATAAAGTTATTAGGCATTTAATTCCAAGGTGATAGGTGGGCTAGGAATATTGAAGTTAATTGAAGTAATTGGATGAATCAAAGAAATAAACTGATAATTGAGAATGGAGGAAATGGGATATCAGTATACAAGAGTAGATTGTTGTAATAAAAACAGTTTTACTTTGTTCAGCGGTTCTTTATGTCATGCATCATAGGACTTCCAGACTATGTACTAAAAAATTACTTAACTTTCAGATTCTGTGGAATAGGAAAGATTTCACAATAGAAAAGCTTTTCAAAATGTCAAAGAAAATTAATGGATGCAAGCGTGGTGGAAGGAGGGACTTAAATGATTAATCTGAGTAGCTTCAAAACTGTTTATTACTTACAATGGGGGCCCAATTACCCGCCACCGAACAAGAAAACTGGGCATTAATTCCCAGGTGACATTTAACTCACCTCGCAAAGGACATGATGCCTTTTTGTTTTTAATGCCAGAGCTAAAGTCCTATATAACATGACTGAAGTCTTGTAAAGCAATGAATTCTGGTAAGTTGTGATTGCAATTTATCTAAGCCTCAAAACACTAATAAAACTTAACGATATCGACAAAACAATTTCCACAGTCAACTGATTTTCTATTTTAATTTAATTCGTTATAAAATCTGGTATTATATTTCATTATACGTGGGTAATGAATGAGTTATGCAAATTTAAGTTATTAATCATCAAGGAGGTTAATAAGATTACTGTTCTTTAGAAGATATGCGGCAAATGGTTGGCTGAACAGCGCCTTACAGTGTTTATAAGTACAATGTTGTGATCAAATCCATACACGCTAGCTGATCCAGTGGATCAGTCAGGTGATATGCTGCTTCTGGGACGCTCCCCTGCTTTGCCAAGTATGCTAAATGCAAAGCCCAAACAAATAGGAAACTAGTTATGGAACCTAAGGAAATTCATATCATATGCATATGCACTTTCTGAGAATCTGTAAGTTTTGGTATTGACATAGACCAAATCCCAATGGTGTCGGAGCACTGACGTTACAAAAGTGGTACAGACTTAGAGTTTATCACTGGAAAAGAATACACATTATATTTCTAATAATATTATTGACTTGGTTAAATGACAGTGAAAGCTTTCAACAAATTGCTCGTGATGTCCTAACACAACTGATTTCATTGAACACTTTTTCTGCGTGTGTCCAGTCGTCTTACATTTTTGGAGATTTGTTGAGCATAAAAATCTTACTTAGTTACACGGGCTCATATTAATATTATCCAGACTCAGATGTTTTATTTGGGCATCAGTAAATTGATTGCTTCGAAGACAAATATCAATTGCATCAATTTTATCATATTATTGAGTAAAAAGTGTATTAGTATTTTCAAAATGACGATCACGGGGCATCCCTCTGCAACTCATTTTTTTGAGAAAGAGTATAATGTCGAAAGGGGTTTAAATGGTATAACTTCCCTAGGTAGGGCTAAGAGAGGTGTAAGTCTCAATATGTTTAGGGGTTCAGGGAGGAGGGTGGAGGGAGAGAGAGAGGGGAGGAGGAGAGAAAGAAACAAAACTACATCGTTGTTTGCATTTATATGATTTGATGGGGGGGGGGGGGGGGGAGAGAGGGGGGAAAAGAGGGTAAGATGATCTTGCAGGAGATGTTGCTGGTGTGGGGGAGTGGGAGGGTCCGGTTATCTAGGGAGGGGGACTCGATGGGGTGGGAAGAGGGGGATGAAGGAATACTATTATGCCTATTGTCTCATTCTTGGATTTCCTGTTGTCTTCCTTGAGGGACCTTTCATTTTCGCTGTAAGGTTGGCTTCATCGGGGAACAGCCAATTGGTGAGACGCAATCATATAACAGACTTCTAAATTTTATTCTACGACGCCGTTTTGCCTTATCTATCTGTCTGTCTGTTCTTTGATTGTCTGTCAGTCTTTCATTACTATATCTCTCTCTCTCTCTCTCTCTATTTACCGGGGTTGGTAGGTGTGGTGTGTGGCGTGAGTTTAACGCTCACCCGCTTCGGTGGAAGAGATTGAGAGGAATTCTCCCAGTGGACTTCGATATCCTTTCAGGTGTGTCACATGAGGGAAATTGGGGGGTGGGGGGGAGGAGAGAGGAGGGGGATGGACGTTTGGGGAGGGGGGAGGCGGGGGAGGGGGGGGGGGTGAGGGGGGGGGGGGGGGGATAGGGAGAGGGAAAGATAAGGGAATACATCATCGACAGCAAATGGCTAAGTCTTTGGTCGTGAGTATTGGCTTTCCTTGTATTGATTACTGACCCTTTCTTTTCGCTATAGACATAAATAAAAAAAAAAAAATAACACACACAACCGCCTTAGGTGCCTCAGTGATCTGATAATACTGATGCCACAAAAAGATCTGTTTATCATAACATTTTACGGAATTTTTTGCACAGAAGTGGTTTGAATGACAATTTGTGATGTACTGTGTATTGCGTTCATGTTCACGTGTCTGCATGCTTTTTTGAGAAAGACACATATGCAAAATTTTTGTTTCTAACGTTTTCAGTCGTTGTCTAAATATAAATTGTCTTGAGCCCACTAATGTTCTCCTTGTTTAATAAATGAATAGGACAGCAAACCTATCCAGAAGCAAAAGCAGGGAATGCAATTCGTTTGGAAGCTATTGAAATATTTGTATTGCTTTCTGGTGACGATGGCATACTCTTGTCTAAGATTAGCCTTTAATTTACAAAATCAACTATATGCATTGAAGGAAGAAGCTGGCTGATTAATTTCACTTTTTATCGTGGTTAAACCGTTTAAATTCTGGGTATGGTAGTTATGTATTTTAGCTAAAAAGACAGTTGTACTGCGGAACAGCAGTTAAAAATTTTACGTTATACTTTGAAGGGAATGTATTTTCCACTAGATTGTGAGCTTTTAGAAATGCTTGGGACGAATTATGTTGGAAGGAAAAAAAGTATATGGAATCATAGGTCATTGCAGACATTGTTGGACGCGGTTTTTTCGGGAAAAACAAACAAATGATACTTGAATACAAACAACGCTCATATGTGCTGTTAAAGCACTAGGTCTTTCAAGCAACAGAGAGAGAGAGAGAGGGAGAGAGGAGAGAGAGAGAGAGAAAATGGAGAGGAAGAGAGAGAGAGAGAGAGAGAGAGAGGAAGAGAGGAGGAGAGAGGGAGAGAGAGAGAGAGAGAGAGAGAGAGAGGATCTTTCTCTCAAGACATCTACATACATCTCTCTCTCTCTCTCTCTCTCTCTCTTCTCTCTCTCTCTCTCTCTCTCTCTCTCTCTCTCTCTCTCAAGCGCGCGCACACACACACACACACACACACACACACACACACACACATATTATATATATATATATATATATATATATATTATATATTGAATTATAACAAAGCTTGCTCTTATGTCTTAGATTGAAGAAATAGGGGGAGATACGCATTCATACCTGCAGTGGCAGATGATTCTGCCTAACTAACAGTATGTGCTTGAGGGGGTGGATGGGGAAAAATAAAATAAATGCTTCTCAAAATGAGCCTTCAGCAAGCTTATATTCCCCAAGGGGGAGAGACATCCTCCAATAGGGAGGGAAACTCACTAACATATAACTCCTGGTCATATACCGATATTTCGAAAACTTGGTGGTTTCTCCTCACTTTCCGCGGTTTACTGAGGAGAAACCACCAAGTTTCGAAATATCGGTATATGACCAGGAGTTATATGTTTAGTGAGTTTCCCTCCCTATTGGAGGATGTCTCTCCCCTTGGAGAATATAAGCTTGCTGAAGGCTCATTTTGAGAAGCATTTATTTTATTTTTTCCCCATCCACCCACTCAAGCACATACTGTTAGTTAGGCAGAATCATCTGCCACTGCAGGTATGAATGCGTATCTCCCCCTATTTCTTCAATCTAAGAATAAGAGCAAGCTTTGTTTATAATTCAATATTTCTTGCAGTCATTGCAACACCAAGCTGCTCTGTAAGTTGCTGGAACGGGTGCTCGGTACTTATCCTTGGAATTTATTAATTTGTTATATATATATATATATATATATATATATGTCTCTCCCCTTGGAGAATATAAGCTTGCTGAAGGCTCATTTTGAGAAGCATTTATTTTATTTTTCCCATCCACCCACTCAAGCACATACTGTTAGTTAGGCAGAATCATCTGCCACTGCAGGTATGAATGCGTATCTCCCCCTATTTCTTCAATCTAAGACATAAGAGCAAGCTTTGTTTATAATTCATATTTCTTGCAGTCGTTGCAACACCGGGCTGCTCTGTAAGTTGCTGGAACGGTGCTCGATACTTGTCCTTGGAATTTATTAGTTTGTTGTATTTTAGTCCCTTGTGGATTCATTCCCAAGAACTGGCCCTCAGCACTTGTGTTTTTGAGGATTCTTTTTTATTTTCTACTTTTCACAAAAAAATGTAGTTTGTTTTGCTCTTTCATGATTTCTTTTGCTTCTTAGATGGCACCTTTGGTTGGTTTTTTGAAAACTCAACAAACATATACAGTATTGCCCCCACCAGCCTTTTCGGGGATTGCTTTCTTCTTAAAACTAAAAAGGCAGAGGAGTCAAATTACCATTTCCCGCGGTCACTGAGGAGAAACCCACCAATTTTTCGAAATATCGGTATATGACCAGGAGATATATGTTAGTGGTTTCCCCCCCTATTGGAGGATGTCTCTCCCCTTGGAGGAATATAAGCTTGCTGAAGGTTCATTTTGAGAAGCATTATTTTATTTTTCCCCATCCACCAACTCAAGCACATACTGTTAGTTAGGCGAATCTCTTCCCACTGCAGGTATGAATGCGTATCCCCCCCTATTTCTTCAATCTAAGACATAAGAGCAAGCTTTGTTTATAATTAAATATTTCTTGCAGTCGTTGCAAAAAGGGGGCTGCTCTGTAAGTTGCTGGAACGGTCCCTCGGTACTTGTCCTTGGAATTTATTAGTTTGTTGTATATATTTTATATATATATTTAATGAAGGTAAAACCCTGGAGTAGGCTGGACACCACTCAGTGATGTGTGGGTGCACTGCTGATCCAGAAACTGGCCACACACACACATATATTATATATATATATATATATATATATATATATATATATATATATATATATATATATATATATGTGTGTGTGTGTGGTCTATATCTACCTATTTTTTTCTCTCTCTCTCTCTTATATATATATATATATATATATACGTAACATATACGAGAGAGGGGAGAGAGGAGAGAAGAGAGAGGAGAGAGAGAGGAGGAGAGAGGAGAGAGAGGAGAAGAGAGAGAGAGAGAAAGGGGGGGTATCTTAGTTTTACTATCATCAGCAGGCATGAATCTGCAATAATCTACTATAAAATTTATCACATAGTCATAGGGAGTTAAAAAAAATACATGTGAGGTATTCGGAAAGGGAAATTAAGTTCATCTCATTTTTTGGTTTTCTTTGCTACTCGAGCTGTTCTAAGTTGTTGTGTTGTTGGTGGTGGTGGTGGTGGTGGTGGTAATGGTGGTGATGATGGTTGTTGTTATTAAAATTTTCGATCCACATTTGAGTGTGCATGTTTAAATGTACCCGTAAATGCTGATTTTCGTTTGTTTGTGAATATTCTTATGTTTTCTTTTCTCAAAGTGTATGATTATTATTACAAAACTGTTTGTCTTTGTCTTGAAATTCTTCCTATTATTGCAAAAATATTTTTGCGATTACAACTCTAAAGTGTCAAGATTTAATCTTCACTCTTCCCTCCCTCCCTCTCTCCCCTCTCTCTTCTCTCTCTCTCTCTCTTCTCTCTCTCTCTCTCTTTAAGCGCGCACCCCACACAAAAAACACACACACTGCACGTATGCACGGACGCATGCACGCACACACACATGCACGCGCACGCACGCAATCACCCTCCCACCACACACACCACACACACACACACACAATACACGCACGCACACACACACACACACACACACCACACCACACCCACACACACACACACACACCCCACACACACACACACACCCACAAAACACCAAACCCTTCCCAAGTTGTGTTTCTCCCGACTCAGTGGCAAACAAAGTGAATAAAGACAGGCTTGGTCGCTCCTATGGATTTAGAGCAGTGTCAAAAAAGTACTATGATCAAAGACCTCAGCCTTCCTTTGAGTTGCTCACCAATCACCAAGACAACCCCTGGAAAGCGGTAGTTATTCACTGTGCTTGTGAACGATGTCAAAGGCAGAACTCCCCTGGAATGCAGCCAGTCGTTTGCCAACTGTATCCGGAACATTTCTAAACAGTACCCTAACCTGAAAGTCATTTGTCAGCAAAATGGCTCCAGTCAGGGAATCCAAATTAAATATCAAGGGAGAATTATTCAACGCCCCCCTAAGTTCGGAATTAAGTGACGACAAGAACATCTCCTTCGTGAGCCATTCCAACTCCTGGTCAACTCGTGGAACCTCAAGGACGGCCTCCATCCCACCTACCGAGGGGCCAGTGTCATGTGACGTAGCCTCACATCAAGGCATGTGACGCTCCATCGCATGTAGTTAATGATATGAATCATTTCCCGTGCCACAACTAAAGGAAGAATATTCATGTGGCTTGACTAGTGTAGCGGGCGTCCCAAAATAATTGTGAGTATGACTCATTCAAGAAACGAATGTGGTCATTGGGTGAAAGTGACCACTGAGTGATAGTTTAACAAGGGCTGGTAAGGTAAGGTGCTGGTCATGTGTTTTGAACACTGAGTATACACTCACTAGGAGAAGGGGGGAAAGAGTCAGTTTTAACCCAGCAGATGGCCTAGAGACTCGAACCTGTCAGGACGGTGGTCCTCTTTGCTGACCAGTTATTACCAGGTGAGCGATAGATAGTTGGGGAAAGCTACAGGGGGGGAAAACTTAAAGAAGAAAGAAAGAATTCATATGTTGAATTTGGAAGCAGGTTACTTACACGAACCTTATTCGTGTTTCAGCCCTTCACCCTTTACCTTCGCCCTTCACCCTTCATCTTTCGCCCGTGAGGTGGTTGAAGATGGCCATGGTGTGGGGAACATACCGGTAGTTCAGCCCAGCAAGTGCCAACTCCAGGGAGATGAGTTGAAGCTCGTCGTTTCTCAAGAGACAGAAGAAGTCGCGGAAGAGAAGTCGAGACTCGTATCTCCAGGACAGGAGAATTCGAGGGGGCAGTATATTGTCTCAGAGAGACAGGGAATTGAGAAAGCAGGGGAGCTTTTTCTTGAGGCAGGCAAGGTCCTCAGTGATTACGGGAGTTATGTATTCTCCTGGTTCGGATTTTTTGGATAACGGAATGTGAAGGCCATAGCTTTATAGAAGCGGAACTAGGTTATTTTATCTTCGGTGTGAGGAGAGATACATGTGTGAAGATTGATTTGTCTCTCGGTGTGAGGAGAGATACATGTGTGAAGATTGATTTGTCTCTCGTGTGTGAGGAGAGATACATGTGTGTGCAGATTTATTTGTCTCTCAGTGTGGAGAGAGATACAGTTGTAAACTCTGTTACAAGTGGTTGATGATTAGTAAATTGTTTTCCTGAAGGAGAGGGGGAGAAGAAAAACATTCGGTAGTGCGCCTTTTGGTTGTTTGGAAAGATTGCGTGTGCGTATGGAGTAAATGCTGTCATGAATGCGGGTATGCAAAGTGACAGTGTGACAGCCAGTGTCATCGCAAAGAACATCGGGCGACACATCAGGGACGTCTTCTGGCAGCGACCACGGAAGGTCGCTCGACGCCCACCGAGCCGTCCACCCAGGGCCTACCAGTCCTTCACAACAGATCCGCGTCACTCCTTCGGACCTTGGATGAACATGTACAGTCCACTGTATGACTGGTAAAATCACCCATGGACACACTTTGTGAAACTCCAGCACCAGCATTTTGACAGTTCAACGCCATTTGTGTTTTACTGTAAAGACTAATAACCAGTTGTATCGAACATTTTCCTTCAATAATTCACAAAATCACTACAGTGGAAAATTTAGCTTAGTATAATTTAGTATTGTTCCTATTGTGTTAAAGCGATCATATATTTATTTTGTTTAGTTATCTATTTTTTTCAAACATGAAATTTAACAACAATATAAAAATTCTGCAATGGAACTGCCGCTCTCTCTATTCTAATTTGACTGCATTACGTCAATTTTTAGTGTCGTCTGACTGCCACGTTCTCTTATTCCAGTCTGTTAATATCAGTAAGAACAAACTACCAAGACTGGAACAGTACTACTATCCACCAGTAGTAGATACAGAAAAAAATGGTGATAGAGTAAATTGTGCTATCTATATTCACAACTGGACTACAGTACTGTGACAAACAATCACCTGTGCCTAGTGGATTACATGGGATTTTTTCATGTGCTGTAACTGTCAAGTTTTCGGTCTCCTTAAAAGTAAACTGTGCTTCTGTATATTTACCTAAGGGTCCAGATGAAGCTATACTGAATGGATGAAAAATATCAAGAATGATAATGGTAAATGGTTAGTAGGATGGGGATTGTAATGCCCATTCCCCTTTTGGGAAAAAGAGTGCACACAGGTCAGTAGTAATAGGTTTGTGGAAAATGTTGTAGACTCAACTTTATGTTTACTCAATGATGGTTCTTATACCAGAGTTCTGATGTATCTACACATAGACCTATGCTATTGATTTAACTATGGTTTCACTAAATGGCTTTGTCGTGTGCATGGGAAACGTATAGTGAACACTTGGGAGTGATCATATACCAATTATTATTACAATTAATCGTCCCCAAGTTTTGAAGACACAAAACCTGATGATACAATCCCAAGATTTGATTATAAAAATGCCAAATGGTCTCAATTTTACAATACACTTAAAGATCTAGACATAAGCTTGTCCCCAGATAATGATATTGATACAATGTATGATATGTTTTGTACTTCTGTTTGAAAGTGTCTGGTTTATGTATTCCTAAATTGAAGAATCATGGATCTAAAGGGGATAAACATCTCGGTAATGTTTGGTGGACTGAAGATTGCGATAAGGCAGTTAAAGAGAAAAAACGGTTATTCAAGGAATACGTGCACTTAAGAAAAGTCAAGATAAGAAAATGGTAGATGAAAAATTTCAAGAAATGAAACACTCAAATTACATAGTAACAGAGTTATGGAACAAGCCAAAACGGATTATTGGGATTATTTTTGCGAAAGAAACTCATTCGATCATAAAGATAGTAGAATGGTATGGAAAGAGATAAAACGTATAAAAAATGGAATCAAACTCCCAGAGTATCCTATTATTCTTGATATAATAGTTACCATCATCCGCAGACAAAGCAGAAGCGTTTGTCAACCAGTTTGCTAAAGTAAGCAGGTTAGATGGGTTGTCTGAAAACAAAGAAAATTCAGAGAGGATAAAGAATCTGCCATGTCTTTAATGATTTTATCTGATAATGACACAGCGAATCAACGCCCCAATTACATTACAAGAGCTGAAAGCGCCTAGATTCTCTACCAAATAAAAAAACAGCTGTTGGGATTGACGCCATTTCTAATGAAATGATTAACATTTAGACAAATGGTAAGCATTTTACTTAGTATATTTAAAAAATGCTGGAGTTCAGGTCTTTTGCCACAAATATGGAAAGAATCAGTAATAGTACCGATTCACAAGGAAGGTAAACTGAAAGAAAGAATAGATAGTTACAGACCTATTTCATTAACATCTCATGTCTGTAAACTTTATGAAACAATTGTTTTGAATAGGCTAAACTACGTTTGTGAAAAGAACAGAGTTATCCAACGAACCAAGCAGGTTTTCGAAAGGGAGAAGTGCTATTGAACACTTGGTCAAACTTACTACTCAAATTAAACATCAGTTTTCCAGGAGAAAATGTTTACTGGCAACTTTTTTGATATCACCAAGCTTTACGATCAAGTATGGCACTCTCGTTGCTTTATAAACTTAAAGAGATTGGATTATCAGGAAACATTTATGAGGTTTTTAAAGACTTCTTAGAAAACAGATATATTTAGAACGAGGTAGGGGAACTCCTATTCTACGAGAAGGAAATTACACATGGGCATTTCCTCAGGGGTCTGTCATTGCCCTATACTTTTTAGTATTCTTATGTACGATTTACCACAAAAATTACTAAAAATATAGAACTAGCCCATATGCAGATGACATATGCATATGGATGAAAGTGACATTAAAAATGTACATCTGTCAGATCACAAAAACTATATTAAAACGTTATATCAAAAAGAATTAAACACCTTTTCTGCTTACATGACTGAAAATGGTTTGCAAATATCAACTGAAAAAACACACATGATGTTATTTAATACTGGATCTGATCCAGTTAATATGCCTTCATTTCACGTCACGGCCATTACCATCAAATATACCAAAATAGTGAAATTTCTTGGAGTAAATTTACATCAAAGTTGTCATGGAATTTCATATAGAGCATATTCTAACAAAGCTCGAAAAGTTTAAATCTATTAAGATTTTTAGCAAGCATGCTTGGGCTCAGAACCGTTGCTCTTTTGCACCTTTCTACTGCACTGGTTAGATCAAAATTAACGTATGCACAAGAGGTGTTCTTCAGTGCACCCAAATACTTACTGAAAAAACTTCAAAGTATTGATTCCAAAGCATTAAGATAGCCATGGGACTACCAGTCCATGCCTCTTGTACAAAAGCATACAGTGCTGCTGGGAGATTACACTGGAGAATATAGGAATCTTGCATGCACCAAATTTGTTATAAGAAGTTCTACTATAGATAACAATATAGGCCCTGAAATACATATTAAATCGGACATTGATTTCCAAAAGGGCTAAAAATATATCATCTCAAACGACTCTAAGAAATATACTTCCTCGATTTTAGAATCCTCAGATATTAAACTAACATTCTATTGCAAAAAGATCTATTGTGTCTCCTATCCCCCATGGAAACTAATACGAGCACGTTTTGATATTGACCATACAGATTTAACAAAGGCTGAAAATACTAATTGTTATTATCAATATAAAAATGCATTTGCATGATCACTATTCCAACCATTTTAAGATATACACTGATGGGTCATTAATCAATGAACATGCAGGTGTAGCATACATTATCCCAGGTCTTAACGAAGAAAAGTCCTATTATCTTGGAAAAAAACAAATCTATATTCACTGCTGAGTTAACTGCTATAATTATGGCTTTAAATGTGTTATTGATTACCCTCAAAATTTATTTAAAGTTGTTTTATGCGTAGATTCCAAGTCAGTTCTTACTGCAATGAAGAATTTTAGATTAAAAGTTCGACCTGAGATGATCACTGAAATAAATATTTAGTACACTTCCTCTCAGCCAGAGACACTGAAATACATTTCTTTGGGTGCCCTCCCACTGTGGGTTATACTATATGAAAAGGTTGATGTTCTGGCAAAGAGAGGAGCAAAACGATCATCAGATTCGCATTTTTTGAACTTCTCTATGTCAATGCAAGAGTGCTATACTTTGGCAGAGAAAGTACAATTTTCTAATTTTCATTTGATAGAAAGAGAAACTGGGTGTTTTGGTTTACACGATGAAATGAGAAGTATTCATGAAATGTTAAGTAAGTATGATCAAAACATTTATCGTAGACGACAGAAAGTTCCTTGATCTGTAGATGGAAATTGGATTGTTTTAAAACAAAGTATGTCAAAAATATACATTGTATATGTGGTCATAGCATATCAACTGATCACATTCTTTTGTGTAACTTAATGAAAATATTCATTCCAAATACGTCTGTACAGCCTAGTCAAAATGTTTTCGGTCGCTGTCAGCAAGTGAAACGTATCTTTTCTTTTTGCACTTAGCTAAAAGTCAATTGGCAAATATTTATAACATATAACAGTCAGTGGTGCGATGAGACAGAAGAGTTACATGTTTCGAGGTTTTTTTGTGTGGATTTTTTTTTTTTTTTTTTTTCAGTCTTGATTAAGTGGATTTTCTACTTTTGTGTTATTGCTGTAGATAAGTTAGTTATTGTACCTCATAGTGTTAACCGTTTTTTACCCCTCCCCCTCCCTCCCCGCCGCCCCCCCCCCCCCCCCCCCTTTTTTCCGTCTAATATCACGTAATGTGGAAAGGACGTAAAACAGAACAACAACAACACACACACACACCACACACACACACACACACACACACACACACACACACACACAGCTGGCGCGCGCGCGCGCGCGCACGTATGTTCTTTCACAGAGAGGCAGTGCTCACTCTTCAACACAAGGCATTTTGAACATAGCAACCTGGTTAAGGCCAATTTCTCAGAGACGTAGGGACAATGGACCTCATCTTCAAAGTCCACACACTGACGGACCAGGTCAACAGGGGAAATGGTGGACCACCTGAGCTTTGGACAACATTGAACAATTCCACACTGCTTGCTGCCGGGTGTGTGATCTCAGGCTGGGTACCCGCTTTGGCTTGAAGTCGTCTGAGTAAAACGAGAATCGAAGTCTGGCCCGGAAAACCCATATCTATGCATCTTAAAATTGGTGGGATCACTAACGTACCGAATGGTGATGGAAACGTCTCCTGTGTGTTTCTTGGAGAAGAAATCTTCTGGACAAAGAAAGGCTTGAATATGGCTGGTATTTTCAGAGATGCAAATGATATGGTCTTCTCTGATCCATTACGACGAACCTCAATATGATGTGTTCATAGATGTCCATTGGTAACAGTGAGAAAGGTCACTTGAGTGTCGGCGGATTAGCATGACCTTCCAAACGTTCCAGCCATGTACTGGATACAGGTGTCCCAACCTGATGTCTGGACATAGCCTGTATATAAAAATGATTGTTCTTATAGCTTTGACAATATTTGATTTAAATTTTTGAAAATAAAATCAATAGCATTGAATCATAAAATAACGTACAAGCAGACTTATTCTTGCTTCCCATGATAAAATAACTACAGGCCCATAACATAACAGAATCCTGCTTACAACACCAGATCGCCTCACAGATATGCCAACACAGAGCACACAGACAAAACAAGACAAGCAGACATGCCCAAGAGGGTGTTCAAAGCTTGCTTAAATTCCATGTAGCTAGCAATACACCGTAACAGTATGTTTAATCTACATAAAGAATTTTTATCAGAAAGACTGCGACACCTCTCCGTTTGAATTTGTAGGCAAACTGGCACCGGCCTTTTTTGTGATGCCCCCCCCTCC